>JACGDI010005394.1:199301-229749 GCA_014898725.1 Jacaranda copaia
CCGGCCGGTTTTTTTGGCTGCTTTCTCATGGTGAGTGCCCCATTTTACCCAGTGACAATCATAATAAAGAACCCATTCGTAGATATGTTTAAAATTTTAACTATAAGAAAAACTAGGAAAATTTCTTAACGTATTCTTTAGTGTCCCATTTGTGTTTTAAAATTTAATTCAATTATTTTAGAGGAACCCAAAAGGAACCAGCTAAACCAATTTTGCACTTACGACACAGTGTTTTGTCCACGTCGACATATTATTGCAATTTAGAATATTTTTCCATTATTCTAATTTTTAGATTTTTTAGGACTGTTTTTACAATTCTACAATGTGAGTGGCATGTTTTATGTTCGCATGTTCAGGGGTATTTTTGAAATTATCATGAGGATTATTGCATCTTCACCAGCATTCTACAATATGGATGGCGTGTTTCATGTTTTGCATGTTTTGGCGGCATTTTGAAGATTTTATGATACTATTTGCATTTTCACTCTTACGTATTTATTCTACAACATAAATGGCATGTTTTATATTTTACATGTTTCGTGGGTACCTTTTTTTAAATTTTAAGAGTATGATTGGCGTTTGCACGACTATTGATATAAGATATTGGGGTTTAAATTGCATGTTAGTCATGTTGTTTACTTGGACATAGTTAAGAAATGTAACAGTTTGTATTTGGCAATTTTAATTCAACTCGTGGGTATTCATATTGTACATTTCGCACGGACAGGTTAAAAATTTACTATGCATAATATGGTATAGGTTTTAATATGAACGGGCAGGTTCGGGTTAAGGGCTAACTCACCCCACTCCGTCTCGACTATTTATATAATTATAATATATGATGTTTTTTATATTTGTATGAATGAATTTTTTTATATTTTATTTTTGATTGATATACATAAATATTGTCTTGTTGAACATTATTTTGTTGAAGTTTATATGTTATTTTTAATTGAGATATTTAAATATTGTCATGTTGATTGAACTGTTTTATATTAAATTTTATGAGATTTTAGTTGAATTATTAAATTATGACTAACTAGATAGCTTTTTCTTAAAAAATTGATAAAGTGCAGTATAACATCCCTAAATATTTCAGATTAGTATCAATTACATATTGTTATTTTTGTTTTATTAAATTTTAATTATTTTAAAAGTTTTGGAGCTAATTTAAAAATTTGAGAAAATCTAATTGAGCAACTTTTAAAAGTTTTGGGGATCTAAATGGAATTATTTTAGGTCAAATATGCCAATGTTAGGCACTAACCTAATCTTGAGATTGAACTAAAGACACTCAAACTCTTGAAGGATTTAATTGGAGCTGGGCAGAGGTTTCAGGGGCTAAATTATAATTTCCAAAAAAATGAATTTTATATATCAATTCTTCCCTCTCATTTCTTCATTGTTTTCTCCACGGCCCTCTTCCCCTTCCATTGGCAATTTTCTTTAGCAGCCACCCTTTCTAGAAAACAACCCGTCCATTTGCTTCTCATCATCCTCACCATCACACTAATACCACATGCACACACACACTTTGTCGGCGGACTATTGGGATTTTGAAGTTGGAAACTTGACAATGGCGTGGGTGACGGGTGATGGTGGAACAGCGGTGAAGGCAAGTTCTGAACAATGTTTTGGATAGCCCTCAGTTTAGGAATCTCCGTTGAACCCTTGCTTGGAGGTTTGACAAGGTGACAACAACGAAAACTAAAAGAATAGAGATGGTGGTGAGAGGTGGTGTTGAGGCTTCAAGGCGTGATTTGAGGGTTATTTTGGTAGCAAAACTCGAAGTTGATAGGGGCATTGGGTTCAGGAGGTTGAAAGGCGTCTTTTGGTGGTGGCGTTGATCTGTTTTGGTAGCAGCGATGCACACTACTAAAAAAAATACTGTTTTGCGACAGAAAAAATTAGTCGCAAAATCTTTGGTCGCAAATAATTGGGATGGATTTTGCGATGAATTTTTTTGCGACTGAAATAGCGACGAAAAATTCTGTTGCAAAATTGCAACAGCAAAATCCATCGCAATTTTGCTACGGAATTTGCAATAGAATTTTTCATCGCAAAATATTGATAATTTGCGATGGAATTTTTTTCATCGCAAATTTTCAATTTATGTATTTTTTTGAGACGAAAAAATCCGTCGCAAAACATATTTTTTAAGAATTTTTCCGTTGCAAGATATTTTAATTTTTTTTTGGTTGAATTTTTTAAATATTAGAAGCCTATAATCAAAATATAATATATTCATAAATCCAAAATCACCATATTTAACGATATTTATAACCATCAAATGATAAAACATTAAATTTTTCATAAAATCCAAATATAACATTAAAGAAACAAAATATTTGAAGCATTCGACAATATAAAAGTATTAAAATATAAACTACCAAAGTAAAATTATCTTAACACAGTATATACCTAAATGCATAAGTCAAAAACAATCATCATCCTCATCTAAATCCTCATTTATGTTTCTTCATAGGTGTTCATTAGCAGGTCTGGATAAGGATGGTATAGAAGATACCTCTAGTCGAGGTAAATTAGCGCCCGATGTCATGAAGGAAAGATTTGTAGGCAGATAAAATGGTGATATATTAGGTTGAAATGATGATGTTGGGTTATGCATATTCTGTTGCATGAACATCTGTTGCATCATTACCTCCATATCCGCAAATTTTTGTTTAGACATCGTATTTTCTTCTCGACACATTGTCAATTCCGATCTCATAGATGCCATTTCTTCTTTTAATGTCTTCATTTGTTCACTTTCATGGGGAGAATTATTTGGAGGTCCTCCAAACGAGTGACCTAAGACAAAGGAAGCCTCACTTCTAAGTCCGTAAATTTGCCCCTTCTTCGATCCACCTACTATATCTTTCCACATCTGCATAGAAAATATAACTACAAATTAATAACAATCAAATAATTCAATTAAAAATTAATATAAAATACAAATTGATAACTTAGAACTTTTACCTAAAGTTGAGATGACATGGGCATTGAAAAATAGTCAACACCATCACTTAAACTTTGACTAGAGAACTCCTCTAGTCGATTGTTGAACGTATTCTACACGTGAAGTATATAGAATGATTAACTTATATAAAAATTAAAACTTTCTATTTTATCAAGTAATATTATATGCCATTTAAACTTTCTAACATAAAATTTATAATATTTAAACTTTCCTAATTTTTATAAAACATACTACTTACATATGTATTTTGGGCATGTTTATTGACCCATATGCGTTCACCTCTTTCATTTAATGCAGAATGTGTATGCATAAATGATTTTGCAAGTCCAGGTGGGTGTCCAAGTTCTTTCTCCTATATCCAAACACATTTATCAAGAATCAATTATAATTAAAATTAAGTATTGATACTTTTATAAAAATTACCAATTTATTTTTGTGAAATAGGTGTGAGATACATCCACCATAATGAAGTGGAAATCCGACACCACCACAATTCGATCCCTAATTCGCTTTATTCTGAGCGCTTATTTTTTTGAATCCATCATTAACCCATTCTTGAAGCAATCCATCCCATACTTCATCTCCCATCCAAATGGGCTTCTTTTGGGATTGACGTGCTCGGTGCAGTTTATTTTTCAATATTTTCAAGCCACGGTGTTCAAATATTTTGCGAATCAATGCACCCTCATGTTCATACCATGTAAATTTTTTCTGAGGCACATAAAAGAATTTAAAATATTTAGAGAACTCTTTCATTTCGATATGGACTTAAGAAAAAAATTTTGATACATAAAATAATTCTTACCTCAAACTCCCCAAATCACATGGTTCTAACTCCATCTGGAATTTTTTTTCCATGATCTCCAAGAATGTCGTAAGTGCCTTTTAATAATATTACTTATTTCTTGGGCACATGCCAACTCCTCAGAGAACCTATTTCACAAAGATATTTTTACATCATATATTAAAATGATAAAATATAAATTAGTAGTATACATAACATTATAAATTACTATAATTAAAATGATTAGAAAATATTGCTCTCTCCCTCAGGGCTGAATAAATATCTTTTGAGTAACATCCGTGCTCCCTATATCTGCAGATGCTGATGTAGATGGCATAGATGAGGGAGTAGGTGATGCATCTAGTGGAGAATTACCTGGCACTACACCTGGATAAGTGTGTAGAGGGATATATGACTTCGATGCAGTATTAGACGGAATAGCCTTGCCTTTTCCTTTTTTACTACTCGACATCTATAATAAATATTAATTATGTAAATTATTAGATAAATAACATCAAACAAATTATTATAAATTATCATGTACATGTTTGACTATGGATAAATCAAATTGGGTAGCACTGATCAATATAATTGAGTAGAATGAACATTACCGATCGACAAGTGAAAGCCACCATTCTTGGAAGTATAACTGTGTTTGAAATTGATAATATATATAGTACATCAATAATGAATTGATAATTAAATGTACATTACATAACAATAAATTAAAAAACTAATCATCCTTATCCTCATCCTCCTCCTCTTCCTCGTCAAGTGCTCTATTGAATCAAAAAAAATCAAGTGGGAATATGCGTTCCAGCTTACACAAGACAACCGGGATATTTTTTTCCAATTGCAATAAACCATCTACACATAATTCTGTTGAGCACAATTCTTGAAAAAATTAGCTTAATTCAGTTAAGGACTTCCAAACATTTTGTGGTAGCAAACTGAAGGCACTTGGTAGCAACCATTGCATAAATACAAGGTAATCATGACTCTTCAACCCATGTAATTTTAATTTTGTTTTATCAACATGTCTTGCTAAATTTAAAGCATACTCATCTGGCATTTTAAGATCCTCTAGCCAATTACATAACTCTCGCCTTTGATCTATAGTTAAGGAGAAACAAGCTTTCGGTTTGATGTATTTCCCATTTGGTAAAAATCTCAAATGTAACCCTGGTCTCCTACAATATTCCTCCAAGTTAAGTCTTGTCTTCTCATTGTCCTTAGTCTTACCTTTCACATCCATCAAGGTGTTAAGCACACTTTCAAAGATATTCTTCTCGATATGCATAACATCCAAATTATGGCGTACCAAGTTATCTTTCCAATAAGGCAATTCCCAAAATATACTTTATTTTGTCCAATTATGTGATACACTATATCCAGGTAATTTACCAAAAGTTATTGGCAAGTTAGTAATTTTGGGAACATTATAAATCCTCTCCCATATTTGTTGACCGGTCAATCTAGGAGATGCCTCCGATCATTCAATCCTTCCCTTATAAAATGCATCTTTACTCTTCCTAAACATGTGATTTATAGGTAAAAACTGATGATGACAATCAAACCAAGATACTTTTCCACCATTTTTCAATCTAAATGCCTTAGTTCGCTCCATACAAATTGAACACGCTAATTTTCCTGCTGTCATCCAACCTGATAGCATGCCATAAGTAGAAAAATCATTGATTGTCCAGATGAGAGCTGCCCTTAATTGAAAGTTCTACTTTTAGAGATGTCGTAAGTTTCTACGCCATCTTCCTATAACAATTTCAACTCATCAATTAACGATTGTAAATAAACATCAATTTTGCTCTTAGGATTATGTGGACCAGGTATTATTCAAGTCAAGAACATGTAAGGAGTTGTCATACACAATTTGGGAGGTAAATTTTATGGAGTTACAATAACCGGACAACATGAATACGGTGTAGCAGATTGACTAAAGGGGTTAAATCTATCTATGTATAATCCAAGCCTAACATTTCTTGGCTCATATGCAAAATTCGAACGAATTTCATCGAAATGCTTCCAAGCAAACCCATCAAAAGGATGACATAAAATACTAGAATTTCTTTTATTTTCAAAGTGCTACCTCATATGCTCATCTGATTTCAAAGATGCATATAATCTTTTGAGTTGAGGAATTAGGGGTAAGTAATGCATCCTTTTGTAAGGAATTTGCTTTCCTATTTCGTGACCTCTTACAGCTGGTTTAAAATGGGGATGATTGCAAAGCTTGCATTCATTCAGATTAGCATCAATTGTATAAAACAACATACAACCATTGATACAACAATCGATCTTCATAGAACTTAACCCCAATTTTGAAATCAATTTCTTTGCCTGGTAAAAGTTATTCGGGACATCATTTTCTGCAGGATTTGAGGATTTAATAACTTCTGCCATTTGATTAAAACAACCTTGAGACATATTGTAGTCAGATTTTAAGCACATCATTTGTAGAGTTATAGACAACTCACAATGAGTTTCACAACTTGACCACAACAGTCGTTGGACAGCAGCCAACATGTCATAAAAGATTTGAGCATCTATCTTTGGAGGTTCCTCTCTATTTAGATTAATGCCTTCCTCATAATTCATTTCAGTATGGCTACTAGTTCTCATAGCATCATAAATAAGATTTTCATACCTATTGTTCGCAGCATCACCACAAAAGTGAGCATTACTTGGAGCTCCCCTATGTACATTGAAATCCAAGGGTTCAGTCTCCCCATGTGCAGTCCAATACCAATAATTAGGCTGAAACCCATATTTTAATAAATGTACATGTGCTTCATTCGGTATCAAAAATTTCAAATTCTTACATTTTGAACAAGGACACCTTATTCCTCCATCCACCAAGCATTGAGGTTGGACGGATGCATAGTCAATAAAATTTTTCACACGAACAACAAACTCTCTTGTATAATCTTTTCAATTCGGCAAGAGCCTATTATACATCCAACTCTTCTCAGCATAAATATCCATGTTCTGTAAATGAGTAAATTCATTAAAAATGATCTCAATTTGAGCGATACAAAGTAATTTTATTGTAAACATTTTGATTTTGATAAACTATTTGATTATTTACTTTATTAATGTATGTTTGTTAAAAAGTAATTGCTTACAGTATAATAAAATTGATTATTAATATTATTATTTAGA
This sequence comes from Jacaranda copaia, assembly GCA_014898725.1. Lineage (NCBI taxonomy): Eukaryota > Viridiplantae > Streptophyta > Magnoliopsida > Lamiales > Bignoniaceae > Jacaranda > Jacaranda copaia. The sequence continues at coordinate 206,243 of JACGDI010005394.1, forward strand.
GATGAATATATTTCACAAAGAAAAAAACGAAGAGTAATCGACAAAAGAATTAAAGGATGACCTAACAAATGAAGTAGGTCAAAAAATTATTTTGAGTTTGTTTGATTTGGGATATTAACATTTACTATGACTTTTAATATAGGGTAATCTCTTGTTTGATATGGGCCAGCTCATGATTTGTCCAAAGCCTGTACTAAAATGAGATTAATAGCTATTGAAGTAGTGGGTTTGAGGGTGAGGTAATGTAATCTCAACCCTCTTTGAAATTTGATTTGGATGTAAATATGACAACTATTCTTCAAATTCATATATTATTTTCATTTATGCATTAATTTTATGATTCCTATAGCAAGAATTTTGTCCAAACACCTCTATAAAATAAGATTACCAAATTGCCCAAAAATTAAGACTAAACATAATGAGAACATCATTTTTATTGAAAAAAATTAACAATATTAGTAAACACATAATGACATATAAACACTCCCCCTTATATCCATCACCATCATGCAAGCAATTAAAAATCAATCAACAACAAATGAGAAGGCTTCACCCCTTCTCCCAACATTCCATCCTCCTTCCTAATTCCACCAATTTTAAACATTTCTAATATATTATACTATAAAAATATATATAAAATTAAAATAAGATATCCAAACTTACCTCTAAATGCTCCACAAAAATCAACACTTACAAAAGATTTCTACCAAGTTAATATGGCTTACATCATTATGCACATGTTACAAGCGCACATATTTATTAATAAATCATAATTCCACAAACTAAATGAAAACTTAAATATTGTATACAATTATTATATGAGATAACTAACATGTGAATCAAGTTTTAACTAAAACATAATCAAATTTTAACTAATTGAGATTATTAACTAAAATATATTAATAACAACTAAAACATAGTTCAAATTTTAACTAATGGAAACAATTCACTAAAATATATTAATAATAACTAAAACACAATTACCTAATACATAATAGAAATAACTAAAACATAAATTAAATTTTAATTAATGGAGATAATTAACTAGTCAATAATGAAGATAACTAAAACATAATTAAATGTTAGCATAATTAAGAAAATTACCTCAATTGATGGAAACAATACACAAGTATAATACCTTCAAACCTGAAACAACAAACCAAACAACCATTTTAATTTTTTTTTTCAATTAAAATTAATTTTAAAAATAATTCAAAAAATAACAAAAAAAAATTGAGATTTGGTTGGCCGGTTGGCGGCTAGCGTCCAACACCAGCAAGCTGGATGTTGGAAGCACCAGCTTGCTGCTGCTAGTGGTGGTGCTAGACGCTCCAACACCAGTAGCAAGTTAGTGCTGGAAGCACTAGCAGCGGCCGACTGGCAAATCACCGGTTGGCCGGGTAAATTATAAAAATGGAAAAAAAGAAAAAGAAAGAGGAAGAGGAAGAAGAAAATACAAAACCTGATAGTGAGATTTAGGAAAAGAGTTGGGAAAATGGGGAAATTAGGGCATGTTATTCGAACTAAAATTTTATTTTATTTTTTCAATTTTTTCTATTTGCGACGGATTTTTATCCGTCGTAAAAATGGCAAATTTGTGATGGATTTTTCCATCGCAAAAGTTGAATTTTGCAATGGATTTTTATCCATCGCAAAAGTTGCAACTTTTGTAAAAAAATTGCGACGGATAAAAATTCATCGCAAAATTCAACTTTTGTGATAGATTTTTCCGTCGCAAACGCACAGTTTTGTGATGGATATTAATTTGTCGCAAATTTTGCATTTTGTGACGGATTTCCATCGCAAAAGTTGAATTTTGCTACGGATTTTTATCCGTCACAAAAGTTGCAACTTTTAAAAAAATTGCAACAGGTTTTTCCATCACAAATGCATAGTTTCCGTCGCAAATTTTGCATTTTGCGACTGATTTTTTCGTCGCTAATATTTTTTCAATTTTTTATACAATTTGCAACGAAAAATTTTGCGGCGGATTTTCCGTCGCAAATTCCGTTGCAAATTGCGACGAATTTTTTCCGTTGCAAAAATCTATCGCAAACTGCCATTTTTTTAGTAGTGGTGGCAACAATGGAGAGATAGTATCACCTTCTCAACGCAATGATCACACTCGTACACTTGGTTTGTGATTTCGAAACTTTAATAATTGAATCTTGGGTTAAAAGTTGGAATGAGATTATGAATATATACATGTATATTGTACCATTTCATTTGCAAGTCTTGTAGTATGCCAAGCATGAGGAACTAATGTAGGATTGATATATATTCCCATGCAAGGATTATCATACAATCTAGTGGGCCCGGATATGTCATATTATATGCTAACTTGGATTAAATGAGAGTACTAAAGGATTTAAACCCTATTATGAGGATTTCATAAATTTGAGACCTAAGAGGAGATAATTGGGTTAATTATGATGATTGGACTATTGTTATTAATTTGGGATAATATTCTGAGAATAAATATGTAATTAAGGATCAGATTACACCCCATTATTAGAATCTATACAAACCCTAAAACTACCACAGTAGCTGAGAAATTAGTGATTATAGACTGCAAATGAAGTAATTATAATTATTGAGGATTATTAGAGATGAATGGAAATTTTGGCTGTGAATATACTATTTTGATTAAGTGGCAAAGAAGTGGGTCCCGCTAACCAATAGACTGTTGATTGTGATTGCCTTTTTCTGAGACTACGGATGTAAGGGTCTGCCATTCTAGCACCTTTTCATACCTATCTGTTATCATGATAAACCCTTGTGAGGGTTTTTGTTTCTATACTATACTGTATTCTAATTTGTTGAAATCTGAAAATTATTTGAGATCTTGATTGTTATTTGTTATTTGATGTATACACCTTTGTGAGGGTTATCGCTTGTTATTGATTTTGAATCCTATCTATTCTGGCGCCCAGAACTCTTGCTTATTATCTTTAACTCTGTTACTTGACTGTCATATTTAATCTGTACTATCTTGCACCGCTATTTGTTGCCTTGTCGGGCATACTTGTTTATATGTGTAGCATTAATTGGCCGCGTTGGCTTATCTAAATCTATTTACTGATATTGTGTCGCCTTGATGGCATTTTTGAATTGTTCTATACTGTCTTGGCTTGGTATCAGCGATGTGCTAGGAATTTTCCCCTAGGCATCTACACAAATTGTTATTGATTCTGCTATATGTATGGAAAATTATTGAGCTAAGGGCCGATCCTGGCGAGATGTTTGGTTATGTGGGCCATGCTATGCAGTTTCATATGAGTGTCAACAATATGCTAGGGATTTCCCTTAGGTGTTGACAGTACGCTAAGGATTTTTCCCTAAGTATTAGCAATGCACTAGGAATTTTCCTTTGGGCACCTAGGTCCGCCATATAGTTTCCACATAGGCATATGCCATGTACCAAGCTGTCACGCTTTGGTAAACTGATTAACTGACTAGTATAAGGTAAATCTGCAATGCATGTCTTATAGTAATTTGTTGGAATGCATATGCTTCAGGTTTGCTGTACTTGACTATATTTGGTCCACTTGAAATACATTCTTGGAACAATAATGCAGGAGAGTTTCCTATTTTGCTAATTGTTGTTGCCTGTTTCTTGATATATATTGTTCTGACTGTTAAATGTGTGATCTGTTGAGTTGAGCCTTCCTTGATAGATCCCTACTATTGTCCTTAAGTTTATCCTTCACTAAGTCTTTAGACTTGCCCCCCTCCCCCCGATATTCCAATGATTTTCTCAGATAGGAATAGTTGATGAAGGCGAACTTCAGGCTTGGATTGAAGTATATATGTTTTGTAATAAAGTAGATGTTTATATTTGTGTATGGTATCACTTGTATGACAAGTTTTAAACTTAGAGATTTTGTGATATGTCAAATTTGAACTTAAGGTTTGTAGTATGTATGAACAATGAATGATGGGATCTACTGTGGCATGTAAATCATGCTATGATAAGGTTTGTTAGGTTGTAGCTTGTTGCTATCTCTGACATGAGGCGTGTAAATATTAACTTAAATGTCCCCAAAACACTTGTGATATGTATTTTGTGATTTTTGTTAAGTCTAGCTTAAATTGAACTTGGCGTTACCTTTGATAAGTTGAAAAAAAAATTTATGGGCTTTTTGTTCAGATTGTGGATTTTGAAATTAAAATTGAATTGGAGTAGCACCTAAGCTCAGGGGTTAGCTTGGGAGAGGAATGCTACATGTAGGGCGGGATGGAGTGGGTGCGGGTTTTACATATTTAATATAGGGTGAGTTAGAATTTTCAAATCTAAAACTCGTGGGGGCAGAATGGGCGGATTTTAAAATACTTTTTCAAATGTGGGGCAAGTTTGGATTTAAGTAAAACTCACCCCAACTTGCCCAGTGCAAGCCTAATTAGAATTTTATAAAACAAAAAGTTACTATAAGATTTTTTTTTGAATAATTGAATTTTATTTTATTTTTTAATTTAGATTTTTTTTTAAAAAAAAAAATTTATACAGGTGCATCTTGAGTATCCACTAAGTTTAAACTCTAAGGCCTAATTTATATTGGTTGTGTTTTTATTCTCATTTTCTATTTTCAATATTTTAGAATACATTTTCATTTTATCATTGTTTTGCATATGGACATAAAAACGTGATTGGACAAGAATTGTGAAAAGTTAGGAAAAAAAGTAGATTGAAAATAATATTTAATGCAATAGCGTTAAATATTTTAATGTAATAATATTAATTATTATCGTTTAATTGATTGTGGGTCCTATTGTCTTGAAAAGATAGAAAAAAATAATTATTTAATAAATTAATAGATGATAATGTGATGATAAATTAGTATTAAATTTTACTTGGATCCCATTATCTTGTAATGATAGAAAAAAATTAATATTTAATTAATTAGTGAATTTTAATTATTTTAAAATGAAAATGGTACAAACAATTGCATTTTTTGTTTTTAAAACAGTGTAAAATGAGAAAATATTGTTTTAGAATGCAAACATTTCATCTCAAAATATCAAATTTTATGTGTGAGACTCATATTGTTGGAGCAAAGCAACTCAATAATTTGGAATGATTTTAGACATACTAATTGGGTGCATGTCAAACCCAAAGCCCAATAACAGTTATCTAAGCTCAAGTCCTTTAAACCCAACTTAAAACTAATCCAACCTAACCAAAACTAAGTTGAATTAAGTTGGGCTCACGGGCCCTCCGCTGTGAGATATTTCCCAACTCTGAACGTTCCAGAGTTCATATTCATGGTATCAAACTTCCAAGACAAAAAAGCGTTGAGTTTTCTTCATCAGCACAGAAATCTGGGGCCACACGCTAACGGTCAGTTTGGTTTCATTTTCTTGAGAAAATGTATAGTAAAAAATTAATTAGAAAAATTATTTTTAAAAATAAGTTGTGTTTGGATGTATTGTTTAAAAATATTGGTTTATATAGTTGTGAAAATGATATGTATTTGGATGTTGAGTATTTTTTTATATTAAAAGTTATGTAGTTCTTGAATTTAATTGATAATGTGATGTGTAATTATTTGAAAAAAATAATATTATAATTTGAATTTATAATATTTTTGTGATGAACGTTGTTTGAGAAATATTAAAAATGTAAAAAGTAGATATAGATAATAATTGGGATTGAAAAATGTATGAAAATGGAGAGAGAATGTAAAAAGTAATGATTTGAGAATAAAAATGTATAAGAAAATAATGTAGAAGTTGATAATTTTTTATATCCATTTTAAGGAAAAAATGAAAACAAATGGGTCGTAGGAAACCATACCATAGCCAATGGGAACACCTCATTTGATGCACCGTACGTTTTCGTCGTAGAGGAGAACAATTAGGCCCATGAACTTATGAATTAGACATTTTTTTTTTTAACATGGAAGCTTTCTCCGCTATCTAAATTATTGTTACTCTATCAGTTTGTCTATACTATTTCTTGCAGCAATTTGTGAAAGTGATGCATGTATAATCTTGGATACCCATTTCAGGAAAAAATGAGTGATAATAATATTTATTTTATCACAATAATTTTTGGAAGTTTTATTGCAATAAGAATTAATGTGTGTTTGTGTCACTTCTAATCAAGAATGATGGATATATTTATAATAATGACAATTTAGTAATTGTCTAAATTATTGAAACAGCTCTATGATCACATTTTTGTCACCTGGATTTTTGATGTGAAAATGTAAAAAAATTATAATTGCTCTTGGAAAGAGATAAAAACCCATAAATAGTTCGAAATAGGTGGACTTCATATTTGACTCAATTTGGTCCAACCTAACTTCATAGAGTGGTTTGATAAATTTAAGTCATTAAATTTGGACATCATGAATGTCTCAAATTATGTTATACCAATTGCCTAACAGTTAAGAAATCAAATTTATCTATATATATAAATACTTTATGGTAGGTCCACTTACTTGTATTTAACTTCAAGTTATCGTTATCCTCTCTCCATATTCTTCAATTTGATTTGGTCACTAGTTCAATAGAAAAATTTTTGTTGGACAACTCGTAATAACCTAAGCACCTTTGCATTTTCGAAGTCTAAATTAGTTCGAGATCAATTTAACTGGAGCAAAATGTACCCAACCTCATTGGCAATTATCAAGTTTACCCAAATCAATTTTGAAGCACGACATTTGAGCTCACATCAAATTTGTTACCATATATGTCATTAAATGTAAAGAATAACTAATTATTTGCTTAGGTGATTCCTTGATTGGAAGGTTATTTCCATGCATATGTTGATAGCGGTGCTTTCTGATACTTATTGCAACACTTTGAATCCTCTATTAATTTTCTATCTCATTTTTTATTGTAATAATATATATATATATATATATTAAATATATATAGTTTTCAATCAATTGTTTTTATTTAGGCTTTCTGGCATCGCATCTTCCAAGAGCGGAGTGGTTGACAATGAAAAGCAGAGGACACCAAATAGTGATAGTGAATTCGCAGTCTGGGCCTTATGCTCCAATACAGGATTAATTATACATGAACGTTTTACATTTTACATTAATTTCAGCCAATCTAACTTAAACATACTGCGATATATACTTAATAATGGCATGGAAGCAGCTATGTATGGATAGTCCGGGGACGAATTAATCTAGCCCAGAAAAACTTTACAAGTAAACCTGCCACCATCCCTCCGGCGATTATAAGACGGCAGATCGTCGTGCTATCTGCCAGGGCTTCTTCCACAGCGATTATTATTGCTTGTACCACGGGAAAGATCAAACTCAGAATTGTTCCACACATCAGAAACAGAACCTGCATGCATTCTGAAACCTGAAATGAGCTTCTGAATTAATTCAATCAAGTCCCACAAAAATAAATCAAGAAATCATCAGATGATCGTAATATATAAGATAATGGAATTAAAACAAGTTATGATATACGTTGAGAAAAGCGCTTTTGGAGAAGATGTTTGATCCGAAGGAGGATCATGACAATGTCCTCGAGTTGTTCTGCACTGGAGGCGAAGCTTTTGGACAGGTACGAAATAAGAACAATTTGGCAGCAGAAAACTGAGGCCAGGGAGATGGGGAAGGCCGGCGGATTGGTGGAGCTGAGCTTCATGGCGGCGGGTGATGAATATAAGTGTTTCCAGCCGGAGGAAGAGAAAAAATGGCGGGTCCAGTGGTGGCATGGGAGAGGAAGAGGAGCGGGTGATTGAAGGAAGAGGGGGCGGCGCGTGTACTGGTACTGGATGAGAAATGCTGGGGTGGAAGCGGCAGAGAGGCGGCGGACGGCGGCTCGGGAGAGGGAAATGAAGCGGCTCATTGGCGGAGATTTTTGGGTCAACGTGAGATTTGAATCGGAGGGAAAGGGAATACGGTGGTTTGGATCGAGAAGCTAGATAAATTAAGCACCAGCCCAGCAACAGTACTATATTTCGAATTAAAAATACACACTATTTGTCTTGTCGGCTTCCGGCTCTGGGATAATTATTGCCCGAAGATGGTTCGCCCAAACCAACCAATAATATTGTACCATACGAGAAATCAATTTTTTTATTAGATAAGTACATACATCTGGGTATATAAATTGATAACAAATTTAGAAAGACATATCAATATCAATACCAATACCAATACCAATACGAGTATAAAGAAAAAAAAATTAATATTAATAATTATGTTGGATTTTAATGGCTTGATTTGTATGCTATAGGAGCTACTTTTATAGAAAAATATAACATGAGAGTAATTTTGATGACGCATCACTCTTCTTTTGATATAAGCTTTAGAGAAAATTTTATTTTTATTTTATTTTTATTTCATTCTCTCGATAACTCATATACTTTTTAAGGATAGATGAAAAATTGTCTAATTTGTGCAAAATGTGTTACACACCCTTGAATATTGCATGTTTGATATACTATTGGAAGTGTCCAAAATTTTTTAGTTTTGTTTAAATTTGAGAAAGACAAAGTAATATGTTGGACAAGTATTAAAAATGCGTCTTATTTATGATATTAATTATGTAATCCGCGCAATATGTATGCTTTTCTTTTTCTTTTTAAATGTCATTGCATTATAGATGAATAAATTACCTATTGTATGGTTGTTTGGTGGATAAGAGAATCTGTATTAAAAAATTAATTTTTTATGTTATACAATATTATTGGTTGGCTTGGCCTTGCCAGGTTCTATTAGAGTTTTCCATGATTTCTCCTTAGAACATTAACAGCACCAACTGTGTGTTTGGCACAGTGCCCAACAACATAAATATTATATATAGCAAGTTGGTACATAACTTGCACCTCTCCTCGTCACAAACACTGGCATATATTGTAGTGACTATTTTGTATTGAATTTGGATCAACCCCGTGCAATGCTAAGAGTCATTCACGTTTTGTACCTTTTTTTTCTCCTTAAAAATTTAAAAGAATAAAAACGACAGTATTTGTAAATGTTAGGCTCTTGAAAAATATTATCCAAGTTCTCTATTCCAGCATCTCCAGGCTCCAACCCCACCTTCATTTCAATTAATTTCAAATCAAGAGACAATCAATAATGGTATGGATATTGGAAAATTTGTTATTGATTCGACTTCGAATTTTTTTTACTACCAGCTTTGATTCAAATCCTATATTCAATGACAAATTGTTAGAGACGCTGATATATTTCCTAATCAAAATCATCTGACTTTTAAGTGTATGTTGGATAGAATAATGAATTCTGTAGAGAGAATTATGGAGAAATTCAAAATAAAGATTGCATCTTTTGTGGTCCCGTAACTAGATATATTTATAATGATAAGCCGTAGAGTTTGATTGAACTTAGATATCTTGAATTATATAAATTAATTTGATGAGATTTTTCAATATGATAAAACCCTGTTAATTTTATAAAGATAACTATATGGGCTTCAATCTATGGCCCATTTGGTTTATTTATGCAATCTGTAATTCTTGATCCCATATCAAATAATAGGAAAACATGAATGTAAACTCTTAAAAATAACTTGGAGAGAAATGAGTGAGAGTATCAATAGATGAAACTCAATGATACAATATGCAAGAAATGAAAATATTGTTAAGCAATTGAAAAAAAATGAAGAGAAATTAGAAAAAAAAATATGAAATACAAGTAAAAGTAAATAAATTAAGCTAGTATTCAGTATTTCAGTCCAGATATTATTCTAAATTATGCTACAAACACGAGGAGTGCATTGTCTAATACTGTCTAGTTGAAGTCATTTATAATACTGGGGAACAAAAATATTTTTACGATGGGTCTGAACGCATAATATTTTCTTTTTCCATTTTATGTCTGAATGCATAATACAAGTAAATAAAGTTTAAATCATCGTATAATATGAGATTTATATGAATTCCTAAAGTCGAGGGGCAGTAGTTTATTGGGCCAGCATTAACGTAGGAGTAGAACATTGTTAGCACGGTTTTCAAAATTCAAATTATCTCCAAAAAAAAGAAAAATGAAAACGAGGAAAAGCACGGTCTTCAAGAGGGTATGCTAACATAACTGGCCCGAGTTTCATTTCCTCCAATTTCACTGCACACCGCCTCTTTTTCTGAAGCGTCTTTAGTTCACCCGCTAACCAATCGGAGCCTTCGATTTCGTTGGAAAATGTCTTTGTCCACCCTGAAACCAGTACCCTGCCGGATCCCTCCGGCGTCCGGAGGAAATAGGTCTCACTCGAAAGCGTCAAAAGTCATAGTGGTCAATAAACATGCTCTTCCTCCTCTCCAGGTTTAACCCAGTAGTTCTACTATTTTTCCTTTCTTTGTTTCCTCAAATTTTCTTTCTCAGTTATGTTATCCGTTTTTATAAAGTCACTCCTACTTAAGGATCATGATCCCTTCATTTGCTTTATATATGTATTTGTATACTTGCCATAATGCACTGAATATTATAGTTCTACTTGTTAATGTTTATTTGGGCGTGTTTGTGTGTTTTGCTTACTTTATACATAATGTTGTTGATGTTTGGGAGTTATTTGACAAAAACTCTACTTCTCGTTGGGACTTAATCTTCGAGAAAATGAAGGCCTTTGAGTTTGGATGCGGTGATAAGTAAAGGTTTCTGCTTTATTGGTGTTATATACTGCGATATTGTGTGCCTGTGGAGGATTCTGCTACCACATTTGTGATTTTTAGGCATGAAAACATCATAAATCCTTATAAATAGATAACCTGAGGAAGACTGAATGAGGATGACTTTGAGCTCATCTTTGTCACCTCACCAAAATACTTAAAACAAGGCTCATATGAAATGTTGGAGCCCCATATGCCAATCCCCATACTTAGAACGTCTTTCTGCACAGGTCCTGGCGTTTTATCAACACCTTGAATGATATAGATTCTTGGCTTTCTAGTCTCTACTCTTTACTCTGTATGTTTTAGAGTTTTATGGCAGGAATAGAACTCAAAAGGAAGTCTGAGTGGCTGCCAGCCCTTTATATAGCCTTCAAGTAATTCTAACCCATAAAGGGTTACTATCATTAAGTTTCACTTTGTTAAATATTAACCTTTACAGTACATTCATAATTTAAACTTATCCAACCTCTTTCTTTAATTAAGTTTTGATCATTTATTCAATCTGGTAGATTTATTTTTCATTATGTAAAATAAAGAATGACCATGAAGGAGAATGTTTTATGTTCAAAGGCATTCAATCAATGTGCTATCATGGATTTCTTCTGGATCTGCCCTAGTGGGTGAATGTAGACATGGTGTGCATGTGTAGTTCATGTAAAGTATATGTCCTCTGCTAGAAAGTTGGACTATAATGGAAATTAACATGCTCATCACACTTCAATTTTTTTCCTGTCCTTTATACTGATTTCCAGAATAAAAAAAAAAATAGAGGTGTCATGATTTTTTATGATCCTGTATTGGCCGAACATTTACTAACTTTCATGATTGATAGCTTATGGTCTTGTTGACCGAGAAAACAGTCTAAAGTATTCTCTGTTATTTAAGCATTCTTCTTCAATGGCCACACGCAGAGTTCTATGTGATATCATGTTCCAATTGGTAGATTTTTGTTAAACTAAATAATGATAAGTGCCGTTGAAACAAAAAATTTTAATAATTTATGAGCATGCATTGTTCATTACCATCCAGTTTTCCAAGAATTAAAATGGATACCAAATTAATTGACAGTCAAGTTTAATGTGCCTTAATTTGGTCCATGCTTTAATACTATTGAGTAGTAATCCATTCAATAGTATCGGAGCTACCATGTCAACGCAATGGACCACCTAATGCTGCCAAGCATGACCTTCACCCATGTTGCATTCTTGCTCAAAACATCCACCACACTTTCAATGACCACTGCATCAGACATCACACAACTCAGAACTGGTCTCCATGATCTTCAGCTTACACTACGAGTAATGCCCCTTAGACGCCGTTTATAGCAACAGTCTTTCCTCCTTCCCAAGGGCACCCTGTCATGCTCCACCATGTTCAAATAATCTGCAACTTACTAGTGAGACATTTTCCTTCCATTGCCCGTCCAAGGTGCCTCAGGCACCCCCATTTGTTTGACCGCATCCCATCTAAATTATGAAGTTGTGCCACTTTTCTGTCCGATGTAGTTTTTTCACCCCCTATATCTGTTAACTATTGAGTCTGAGCACCACATCAGGTTTCTAACATAAGACACCTTGGTTTCCCACCCACATGCCAAAGTTACTTTTCTCCATTCTTGGGCCGAATAGTAAAACTTCAGTCTCCTTCAACCCCAACCCCATTGCATTTGATGATCACACTCTTATTAGGGTCCAATCCCTAAACCTACTGAGATCCACCTACTATTTTAGTGGCAACATTAGATTGGGTGCTTTTATTTTACCATAATCAACAATCAGGCCACAGAGTTCAGAATGCAGACTATGGTCATGTTTGACATATGTTTATTCTGTGAGATGTCTTGGTACTGTGGAAAGTTTTGGATGTACCTAAAACTATTATTGACATAATACAAATCAAGCTGGTAATCTCTAGTATTACATTAACTTAGCATTTTTACATCTGTAAATTTGTTTGCATATGATTGCATGGAGATCTGAAATAGCTTCATCCATTAAGGAGTGATTATTGACTTGTTTAAGTTTTCAATCTTTACCTCAATCCAGAAAAGATGTTATCTAAGCCTTGCTTGCTCTGATGTTCCAATGAGGGTATCCGCTCATAGGACTTGCCAGTTTTCCTTGTTTACATGAAAAAAGCGGAAAGCAAATGTCCTGAAGTAATGAGCTGCAAGTTAGTAATCTTGGTCAGGATTTTATAGGCACTTCTCTGTTTGGTTTGTTTTTAATGCATATTAGTACCCTTCAGTGTGTAGAAGGTGCCATGTTTTTGTGCATATTGGTCTTAAAAACTTTGGAAGAATATATGCATCCATTGCACGATGCTCATATCTAACCTATAATATACGAGTCTGATCATGGATAACGAGCAACCTGATTCCAGGTTTCTCTGGGCTTTATCTGTAATGCGTCGAAATTAGCATGTACATGTGACTGTCTACGTTTACTTCAGTGAATTCTGGGGGTAAATTCATCTGATTCTGGTCGAACCATGACTTTGTTATTGCACATCAGAAGGCAAGTTGTTCTTCCACCTCATAGTCACTAGTACTATTACTTCGGTTGCTACATACTTTAATAAAACACTTCTCTTTGAAGATAAACTACTGGCCATTAAATTCCATTTTTCTAAGGAATGAAACTAATCATCAGAGGATAGCTAATGCGTGTTTTCATGGTTGTTATTGCAAATACATTATCCACTCAGCTTAAATATTCATATGCCACTGCAAAAAGTAAAAAAAGGATTCAAGTCAAATTCATATCTGTAGGATTGTAAATCATATAGTTTTAAGCCAGCATCAATTGGAACTACTTAAATCCTCAAATATTGAAAATTGAACTTGTCTTCTTGGTCTCATGGGCTCAACATTTGCTTTTGTAAACTGGACCTAGTTTTGCTGGTCAGGTTTTTCGCCGAAATCAATAGTTATGCCATGTTATACTCATCTGGTATGGCATATAAACATTTACTCCTGTAAGGTGTTCATATGGATTGGGAAATAGCTACGTGGAAAATACTACTCATTTCTTTGACTCAGAAACCTGTGTGAGTGGCTGCACTAGAGAGATTTCTTAGTCATGTTATTATCACTGCACAGATGCAACACCAAGTTGAGTGCATTTGATTTCATATGTTTTACAAGGTATCTTTTCCTTAACAAGCGAAGAGAAACTTTGGCATCAAATATTTACGAACTATGAAATTTTGTCACCATCATGAGTCTTTAGCATGTGACTAAATGAAGAAGCATTGCTCTTACAGTGATGAATTTTGTTGCATAAACATTGTTTGGTTGCGTGTAGGTGAAAGAAAAGGAGAAACCAATGTTGCAACAAAGCTTTGCTGCTGCCTCTAGACGGGAAATGATGCGCTTAACAGCTGCATCTGTAGGTCTTCTCTCTCTTATCTTGCCAGCATCTGCTGAAGCACGAACTAGAAATGCCACTATGAGGCAGAAGATTCTAGAGAAACTTGAAGAGCTCAGACAGAAGGCCGGTTTGTCAAAGCCAAAAAATGAAGGCGAAGACAAGAAACCAAAGCTAGAAGGAAAAAAACCAAAAGATGAAGACAAGAAACCAAAAGCTGAAACAGAGGACAAGAAGCCAAAGCCAGAAGATGAAGCTGAAGACAAGAAGCCAAAAGAAGAAAATAAGCCAAAGCTGAAAGAAGGTGGTGAAGAAAAAAAGGCCATAAATGAAGAGCCATCTGTTCCGGCACTTCCCAATATCCTAAATGGTAAAATTGTCGAAAACACTCTTCCATGATGGGAACTAAGAGCCATTTCAGGTTGTGAGTCTTAATTCAGAAACCTAAGGTGTCCTTGTAATATTTGCATTTGTGCGTATGCTGGAATTTAACTCATGAATAATGGAAGTTCATTGAGAATTAAGAATATTATGTTTCCTCGGAGATTTTTTCAGCTGGAACACATAAGTTTCACGACTTGGAATTTGAAATTACCCGTTAGCTGCTGTCATGAGCGACTAATTTGAAATTCCTCGTTAACATTTTAAATAGTCATCTTGAGTTATCTATTTTAATAAATATTTTATTTTCTATTTCATTATACCATACGCCCGATGTATTTGATATACAGATAAGTCTTTTTTATAAGGAATATCTTGTACCAGAAGGAACAAGAGACGCAACCATATTCGAATAAAAAATTTGAGCCAATGCGTCACACAAATATGCTTTAGAAATGCGCATTTAAAAGTCCCACTAATTGTAGAACCAAAATAAATAGAATCAGTAATTTCTTCTTTTTTTCTCCCAGAAAATAAAATCTGCTAGTAGAAACAACCAAAAAAGAAAAGAAAAAATCAAGCAGTTTTCTTGTTCATATTTTGCACAAGTTGCCGCATTTGGAATCTCCAAATCAAGAAATAAGCCAAACCCAAACCAATCAACACAAATATCCACACATTCTCTTCTTTACCCTCCTGTTCTGAATCCACTTCCATTATGCTAAATTCCTCTCTTTCTGCATTCCCCATCATGCCCTCGTTGACGTGCCCATATAACACATACACCCTATTCTCCGCCCCAACAGACACAGCACTGGCGTGTCTCTCCTCCTCAAGGGCAGTTTCGTCAAACACTACTCCCTCGCTCCAGCTATCGTCACTCTTGATAAAGTACAGCTTCTGCTGGGATACCACCAAAACGACGCCGTCGCCCCTGAGGTCGATTCCGTCTGCCGCAGCCAAGTCTTTGTTCAAAATCACCCGCCTGGCCGATCCATCTTCAACGTTGACTTTGTATAGTTTGCCCGTGTTTGACTGAGTCACCAATAGATAACCTTTAGTATTGTAAACGACTCCGTTTAACCCGCAGTTGTGATACGGTACGGTGCGGTCCACCTCGTAGGATTTGAAGACCTGGGATCTGGATAGGATCGTCGCCTCGCCTTGTTCTGTGACTTTGTAGATGGCGTCATTGGCTGAATCGGTGACGTAAGCGTTACCAGAGTAATCGACTGCTACGTCGTTCGCAACGGAGGTGGAGGGTAGAAGGTTGTCGAGCGGTGTGAGGAAGAGCCGGCGGAAGGAGGGTAGTCTGTAGGATGCGAGGGCGGAGAAGGGAGGGGAGGAGAGGTGAACGACAGCGACGAGCCGGTGCAGGCGAGGATCGAGAGAGATGCCGAGGAAGGAGGAGTTGGAGGGGAGGGAATCGTCGGATAGGAGGGCGGAGACGACGCCGGCGTCTGAGACGGAGATGAGCTGCTGTTGGCGAAGGGAGCCAACGACGAAGTGATCGGATTTCGGATCCCACGTGAAGGACTCTGGATAGAGGTTCGGCCACCGGAAGTTGATGACGTGTCGCTTCCGGGAGTGAGTGGGAGCGGCGAGGAAAACTAGGAGGAGGGTTACTAGGATCTGCTTGAACATGTTTACCTTATTCCAGTTTGTCGAATCTGTTGAATTGAGGGATGGGTTTTGATATATTAATATGGATTCCTTGGCAAGTAGACGGAATATTGAGATAATATTTACTGAAAAACAAAAAAATGACGAAAGTCATAAAATCATGTATGTACAAATATTTATATGCATAAAAATAAGAATTTTTAAATCGTTGGATAGTTAAGCTAGTCGAGGTTCTAATACGAGTTGTTTTCCTCTAAAATTCTGACCGTGATGGGAGGTATGGTAGACTCAGAGAAAACATGGATCATCCAAACGGGTTGAAAACAGAATGTTGTGGGTTTTAATATGGACTTAGTAGTATCGGGCCATAGGCTGTAATATGGACTACAAACTATAGGCTCAACAGTCAGCACAATTCAAACAGTCTTGGCTTCAATTTGGATTCTAAATTTTGTGAAATGGATTCAAATCAAATGATTAGGTCCAGATGGGATTTCATTGAATTGCGAATCTGCAAGAGTCCGGGTCCACTTGGTTCCGACCCATAAAATTCAACTTAAATAATGACAGGTGGTCTAAATGGATTTTATTAAGTTGTGGATTTAAAAGAGGTTGGATCCGTTTTCTTCCTAGCCAGAGTATTCAACTAAAATAATAGGGTTAATTGCATTAAATTTCCCGATCTATGACTCTCGCTGCACATTGCTCCATAATTATTGTTGATGTACAATTTCACTATCTGAATTAATAAAAATTATTGAAAATGTGCAACTAATTAAAATGTTCGCTAACACTATATTTGCACCATTCCGGTGAAATCTAACAAGAATATTTCGTTACCTTCAACCTACGTGTCCAATGTTTATTGGTTACATTCCACCAGAACAGTGCAAATATGGTGTTGGCAAATATTTTCATTAGTTCGAGGGATGAAGTTGCACATCGACAACGATTGGGGGGTAATGTGCAATGAGGGCTATAGGTTGGGGAGTTTAATGCAATTATCCCAAAATAATAACATAAAATTAATTTTGCGATTTTCTTCTTTTTTAATAAAATTTGAATTGTTTTGACATTTTTATGTATGTAAATAATAAGCCCGAATGAAATATGGATATTGTAAAATAACCAAAAATTCACAATACCAAACAATTCAAATTGAGACCTCAAAACTGCACAAGTATGAGGTAATTGATAAAATCTTACGAGTTTTTTTAGCTCTTTTGGTTTAAATTACATCCAATGAGATTTTGATTTTCTTTTTCTTTTTCTTTTTGCATGAAGTGCTCAATCATCATTACATTATATATATATAGAGATATCAAGTTATAACTAACGAATCAACCATCATCGATTAATAATTTAAAATAATAAGGTTAACAATCAACAGTTACAAATGTAAATATTTCCCATTTTGATGACCACGTTCAAACTCAAAACTTCAAAATTTTGGTGCTTCAATTTTTGCCACTTGAAATAAACTTTGTGGGTATTTGTCTCACTTTATATGACATAGACATTGATAAACTTAATTACTGAATGACTGGCATTTTAATTTAACGACACACTCGTCATTTTTCCTTGACAAAAATAACCGGAGAGGTTATGCGAAATTTTGAGATGCAATGTTGTCCACAGTCCAAGCCTACTATTTGGGGCAGCCAAACATTAGCACATGAAGTTGCCCCCCAAAAAAGCGCTAGTGAGAGAAAGTTGGTAAATGCTCTGCCTTCTCTCTACAATTCTGCCCCTCCCTACTTCCGATCACTTTTGTCCCTCCCATCTTTGGTGGCGTTAAACATTCTGAGTTGCCGCTGATCGGTCCTCAACTCTGTCTGCCGGTGCCACCGGCGACCGAGTTCGTTGCCTCACCGGTTAGTAATTTTGTGTTCATTTAGCTTGATAATGGTTTCACCTAGCCACCTATCGGAGCCGGAACGGGATGGCACTCGCCTACCTCCTCCCACTCTTGTCTCCGGCAATGATGCGCCTATTCTTACGAAAGAGCAACTGCCGCTTGATATGCCGATCCGTTCAACTGGAGCTGCCAAGCTTAATCCTGATTTGAATTTGAATCTATCCAGTAATGATTTCCCCCCTCTACCTGAAAAGGTAGGTGCGGAAAACCCGCTACCAATGCGGGCAGGTGTGGAAATCCCGTTGCATGTCAAAGTTGGTGCGGAATTTCCGGAAGTCAGTCAGATGTCCCGCCCAAACTCACCTGGCAATCCCTCCTTACCTGAGGGTAAGGACCCCAGATTCTCCGCTGCAGTTAGCAAGAATCTGCCAGCCATCAAATCGTTTGCCAATGCAGTCCGCCAAAACCATGATGAGCCATTAAGCGCTAATCCTGATGAAACGGTCTTCTTTTCTCCTAATGACGCCAAACTGGGTAAGATCTCATCCCGAGATGGAAGGCCGCATATTAAATTTTCAGAAATGGAGATGGAAGATTTATCTTTGGATTTTAAATTCGCTCTCATTGGAAAATTTTCGTTTGGTTTGCCCAAGTTCCCAAATATCGTGAATTTTTTTGAAAAACTGAAGCTTAGTGGGGGATTCTCGGTCCGAATCATCAATCCAAAACATATCGTTGTTGTTCTTAGCAACCCGGCAGATTACTCCCGTTTACGTCTCCGACGGGAATGGATGGTTGACGGTTTGTCGATGAGAACACTTGCATGGACGCCAGAGTTTGACCTATCTCATAAGTCGTCCATTGCTCCGGTCTGGGTTCGCATTCCTGAGTTGCCGCTAAATCTCTTTAATAGAAAATCTCTCTTATCTATTGCTGAGTCTATTAGAAGGCCTTTGAAGCTGGATGAAGCTACTTTGAACCACACCCGATTGAGTTATGCAAGGATATGTGTGGAGATGGACCTTAGCATGACATTGCTGGCTGAGATTTCTATTGAACAAGGATCGCACCTTCGCATCCTTAAATTGATTTATGAAAGGGTACCGAGCTATTGCTCTCATTATCATCACGTGGGGCACAATGACAATGCATGCTATATTAAGGGCACGGCCCCTCGACCGGTGTCAAAACGGGTTTTCAATCGACAAAGGGAAACGAACAAGATGGACAAGGGCAAACAAACTGTTGAAACCCCTTTGGTCGTGACAATCAATGGAAACCTAGCGGGCTCGAGTCACACGACCTCTCCCTGTGATGATCGTTTAGACACCGAGCAACCGATTATCCAGGTCAGTAACGTATTTGATGCTTTGGCTTACTCTCTGCCCGAAAATGATACCCACGAGAACACTTTATGTGAATTACCGGGTGATTGTTATACTATGTCGGAGAAGGAGGATGATGTTGCAAACAATGCTAAACCTTATGAAATTGGCCCTAGCCAACCCCAAAAAGCCAAAAAACACAAGTCTCACAAACCACTTGCGCCTACCCCAAAATCTCCTAGACTTGACCTAGCCAACCCTAAAGACAACCCCACAACTTCAACTAGAAAAACCAAGACTAAAACCAAAAAACCCCATGTTGAATCCATGCCGGAATTGGACATTCACCTTGGCCTACCCATTCCGGCCAAGGTCATAGTCATTAACACTCAAACTGCCTTTGATGATGCTAGTGTTAGTACCATGGTCCCTCGAGCTGCTTCGGATAGTGAAGTAAATCCCCACCCAGACCCACTAAAAAAACCACCAGTCCCAGTAGCCAAAAAACCCAAAAAAGATAAAACCAACCAAAACACTAAAACCAACACCACTCATCCTCAATGACCAATATCATTATTTGGAATGTGCGAGGGATAGGTAACTCAAAAAGCCAGCGAATTGTTCATAATTTGGTTAAGGAACATAGGCCACTTGTTTTGGTAATCATTGAACCAAAAATTGACCTAGATGCATCTTTTATGTCTCGGAGATTAGGGTTTAGCTGTGCAATTGCTAATGTTAGCAATAAGATTTGGTGCCTTTATCATGATGATCTTAAAATGGAGGTTCTTTTTGACTCCGATAAGCTTTTGCATGTTAATTTGTCTTGTAAGGCTTGGCCGAGCTTAATTGTTTATTCTTTTGTCTATGGAAAGTGTTCCCGTGTGGAGAGATATGTCCTTTGGGATGATATTCGTCATAATGCTGAAAACTCTCTCCCTTGGCTGGTTGGTGGTGATTTCAATACATTCATCACGGCTGATGAAAGGAAAGGAGGAGCTATACCTATCGCGGGCGCCATGGAGGATTTCAGCAACCTTATTATGGATTGTGTTTTACATGACATTGGTTTTCATGGTTCCCCTTTTACATGGACGAACAAAGGTGTTTGGGAGAGACTTGATAGAGCCCTGTTTTCAGCCCCTTGGATTTCTACTTTTCCGGCATCAAAAGTCTCTCATCTTGCCAGGGCTCACTCGGACCGTCATGCTCTACTTATCTCTTTTGAAACTCGCACTAATACGTTGCCTTGCAGCTTTCGATTTTAGCGTATGTGGACACCGCACCACGGCTTTCTGGCTGCGGTGCGCCAATGTTGGAACCGCCCCATCCCTGGGCAAGGTATGAATCGCCTTTATTCTAAACTTTTGAGACTCAAATCTTCTCTTAAGTTGTGGAACCAGGTGGTTTTTGGTAACCTCTTTTCCAAGCTGGAGGAGGCAAGGGCTCTTTCTGCTTGTGCCAAGGAGGCTTTTGATGTGGATCCTACACCGCAATGCTTGATTGAACTTAAACGATGTAATGCGGTGTTTGCCAATGCCCTTGCTATGGAAGAGGATTTTTGGAGGCAAAAATCGACCACCAAATGGATCAAGGAGGGTGAAAGGAATTCAGCTTTCTTCCATGCTTTGGTTAAGAAAAAACATATCAAAGGGGCAATATTCCAAATCTATGACAACAGTGTGACTTGGTCTTCTCCTGAGGAGATTCGGGCTTCAGCAGCAACTTATTTTGAGCAATTGCTGACCGGTCAAGAGGGACAACTGAGCTTTGATTCACTTGATTGCATTCCTACACTGCTCAATGACATCGATGGTAGCAACCTTGTTAGAATTCCTTCAATTGAGGAGATCAAAAATGCTGTTTTTAGCATCTGCCCCGATAGCACGGCGGGTCCAGATGGGTTTTGTGCCAAGTTCTACCAAGTATCTTGGGACATCATCCAACATGATGTGGTCGTTGCTGTTCAAGACTTCTTTATTGGCTCCAAGGTATTGAGGGGTTTTCTGGCTACTACGATAACTCTTATCCCTAAAATTGAATCTCTGACCTCTTGGAAGGATTTCCGCCCTATCAGTCTTTGTAACACTTCTTGCAAAATTCTCTCAAAAGATATGTGCACGAGACTTGCCAATATCTTGCCTACTCTTATCTCGTCCCATCAAAGTGGCTTTGTTCAAGGACGTCTCATCTCAGATAACATCCTCCTTGCTCAAGAAATGGTGCATGGCCTCAGCAAAAATAAGGACAACTTGATTCTCAAATTAGATCTCCAAAAGGCTTATGATCGGGTCAATTGGGAGGTTCTCTTTGCGGTCTTGATGAAATTTGGTTTCCCGCTTCATTGGATTCACCTTGTTAAAGGCCTTGTCACCAATTGTTGGTTCTCGGTCCTTGTTAATGGCAGCTTGGCGGGGTTCTTCAAATCGGAGAGAGGCCTTCGGCAAGGTGACCCTTTATCTCCTACTCTATTTATTTTGTTTGCCGAGTTACTTTCTAGAGGTATTGATAACCTTTTTATTTGGCATCCATCTTTATTCTTTGATGTGGAGCGGGGTATTCATTTGAGCCACCTGGCTTATGCCGATGATGTTGTTATTTTTTTCTCGAGCAAGGCGGGAAAACCTACAAATTCTAAAGTGCTTTCTTTCTAAATATGAGGAAATCTCGGGACAACTCATCAGCACCTCCAAGTGTGCTTTCATTATGCATAAGGCTGCCGAGAATGTTACTAGTGAGGTGGTGGAGATTCTCGGCTTCCCACAAGGACATCTCCCGATCTACTACCTTGGAGCCCCTCTTCACAAAGGGAATCAATCCTGGAACTTATATGAGCCCATTATTGCGAAGATCAAAAGGAAGCTCTTGAGTTGGAACTTTTCCAAACTCTCCTTGGGAGGTCGGCTTACTCTCATTAAAAGTACTTTATCTTCCATTAGCACTTACATCTTGTAGGTCATGCAGCCCCCTAAGAACGTTCTACTGATGATTGAAAGAATTTTCAATCGTTTCTTCTGGGGAACCACTGAAACTTGGAGAAAGATTCATTGGCGTGCTTGGGAAGCTATGTGCTACCCCTTTGAGGAAGGTGGGCTCAATTGTAGAAGTCTTCCTAACATATCGAAGGCCTTCTTGTTCAAGTTATGGTGGCGCTGTCGAACTCAACCCTCTCTTTGGGTGGACTTTCTTAGAAAGAGATATTGTGGCTCACGGCACCCTACTTATGCCAAGGTTGCTCCGAGAGATTTCTTTATTTGGAAGAGACTTAGCTCTATTCGGATTGAGGCTGACCGGCACATCTTTTGGCTCCTTGGGAAGGGTGATATCAGTTTCTGGCATAATATTTGGTATGGTGATACTCCTATCATTGAACAACTACATTGGTATGTCCAAATTGGTAACAAAGCCGTCCCAGTTCATGAGTTTTGGGAGAACGATACTTGGTGTGTGGATGTGATCAAGAGAATGCTTCCGGATGACCTTGCTCGGCGCATTTGTTCTCTTCCCATACCTGAACCTACCAAGGACACCCCTTATTGGAAGTTATCATCCGATGGTCGCTTCACCACTCGAAGTGCTTGGAACTTCGTTCGGCAGGCTCGTGCACCGACCCCTTTGGTGCGAGATTGCTGGAACTTAGCACTTACTCCTACAATCTCGGTATTCATGTGGCACCTATTGCAGAACCTTATCCCGACGGATGATAAAATCTAAGCTAGAGGCATCCCCCTTGCTTCTAAATGTCAGTTTTGCTCGGAGATCTAAACGGTGCAACATCTCTTTGTCGATTGCCCGGTTGTCTCGGAGGTTTGGAAATACTTTGCCTCTCTATTCAATCTTGTCTTGCCGGATACATGGAACATCAAGATGATCTTAATTGCTAGGAGAAATAGTGCCCCTAAAAGTCAAAATATGCACATTAGAATGATCATCCCAATGATCGTGTGTTGGTTTACCTGGTGTTGCCAGAATGACAAAAAGCACAAAAACCTGAGCATCTCTTCACAACGGATCACTTGGCGCATCAATCACTATATTTATATGGCTTGTCGTGCTGGTAATATTCAAGCTAAGCATTGGGCCGGGGACTCTTCGATTGCAGCTAAATTTGATGTCATCCCTATCCCAAAATAGTTCAAAAAAGGTTGTATTGTTCGTTGGTTATGCCCACCTCCGGGTAGACTCAAACTGAATATGGATGGCGCGACACTCGGCAATCCTGGCAGAGCGGGTGCTGGCGGGGTTGTACGTGACTCCAGCAACAAAATTCTCTTTGCTTTCTCGGAGCCTCTTAGCCACCAAAACAACATTTTTGCCGAGCTTTCAGCTATATTGAAGGGGTTGGAAATCTG
>JACGDI010005394.1:229849-253426 GCA_014898725.1 Jacaranda copaia
AAAAAAAAAAAAAAACATGAAGTTGCCCCCTCCACATACCCCACCTTTACTAAAAACATTTATTTGAAGCGGGCCAAATGGCAACATAAGGTTGTTCCTTTTTTTTTGTTTTAAATTATTATTTTATAGTTATACTTTATACACATGCACATAAAAAAACTTGTTTGAATTTGAATTTCTAACCTCTCTAATTATATGGAAACTTATATTTTTAGGCCATAAACCATTCCCTAAATAATCGCAATTGATAATTGGCAAATCAAAAGTTCTAGCAGTTGGAGGAATTTTCAAGCAAAATATCTTCTCGTGAAGCAATATCAAAGACACCAGCATAATTATTGAAATGGTTTCGATCACCTATACCGCCCTAACGATTAAAAAGTGAATTTTTCGCTTTATTGTGATTTAAAATTTTTTGTTTTTATATTAATAGTTAATCATTTACACTATAGAAATTCAAAAAATATTTTCACTTATTTCTATTATTCTATGAACAAATTTGATGGAAAACTTCATTAACAATGATGGTAAGCAATAGAGATGTATAAAAGGTGACAAATGATAGTATGTAATAAAAAATTTATTGACTAATATAGTATTACCAAAAAACTCTTTGAGAAAATCATTAATCCTTTATTATTTAAGTTCTTTTATATTTAAAGGATTCACCTTTGTTATCTGGGTTCTTTTAAAAGAGAGTGGGATGAGTTAGAGGGTGTTTGGGCGACTTTATAAGCTCCTCAAAACATCTTATAAGATGTTTTGAGAGTTTATAAGATGTCTAAAAGTGTGTGGTAATTTTTTTAAAAAACGAGTTTATAAGCTCCTAAAATAAGTTGATAAGTTAGAGAGTGAACCTATAAATTCCTCAAAACATCTTAGGAAATGTTTAAAAGCTTATAAGTTAATAAAAACTGTTTGGTAATTGATACGGTTGAAAGTCATTTATAGTGAATTGGGTTGTGTATGGGATAATTTGACCAGAGAGGTCGAATGATCTAATGGCAATCTTTCTTGAGATTTGAGATATGGAATAGCAGCAAACATCAAACTAGTTGAGGTGCCTCGGTGAAAGCACTTCGACGCTCAAGTTAGTTCTGGTTGAAATAACATAATCCAAAAGAAGATTAGGAGTGTATAGTGTATTTGACATTACTTGGAGAGTGGCTGGCAGTAAGGTATTTATAGCCTTCTCTTGGTGAATGATATGTTTAAGATGCCCCTATTAAGTGTAGATGGCTTTTGTCCTTGCTTAGTTGTTATTGGTCATTTCTAATTCGGGAACTATTCCAAATGGCATCATCTCCTGATTTCTAGGGTGAATAGTACTATGGTAGGTGCCTTCCTGCCAAAGCTGGTGGTAGGGTTGGTGACAGAGTTGGGGGCAAAGACTATATTAGGTGGCATGCGCCAGTAATGCAGAGACATGTTACTTATCAGAACATTAAATGCAGCAAGGATATGAGTCAACGCCAAAGTGAGCACTTTGATTGGCAATCATCGAACAAATAAGGTGGTTGACCAGAGGGATGGCTGAACGAATGAAGCAGCTTGAAGCCTCTCAATAGATGTGGTTGAGGGTTATTCTCTCGACCAGACGACTATGGTCGAGTGATCCAGCCTAGTTAGCTCCAGAGGAGACATTGGGCCGTGCGTGTTAAGTAGGCCTGGGGGCTTTCTTTGAGATCAAAAACTTGTTGGGCTATCCCATATCATGTGTTCCCCCCACTAGCGGTCCTGATCAAGCTCATCGACGAGTAGGAGCAGGGAGTAGATAACTAAACGACGGTTATGGCAGTTATGATGTTTTATGGCTGTTATGCATATTTGACTAGGGTTTTGAGCTCTCAACTAGGATTTTAGAATTCTCGACCAAAATTTTTAATGATTTTGTGCATTTAATGTACCCGTTACATCATAGAATATGAAGCGCCAAAGGACGGTAGTGCAATTATTACTGCCGCTTGGATTCCCTCATCCAAATGCTTATAAATTGGGGGGTAGAGATATCTATTTACACTTTTGTTGAAATCTTCTTTGGTCAAGTTCTTGCTTTCTAAGTCTTCTATATCCTTCCTGAACTTAGAGTTTTTAAGTTACCCACTATAAGTTCTTCTGCTAGCTTGTTCTTTTCTTCCATTTTTCTCTGCGAAGATGTCTAGTGCTTCAAATAGTGAGAACACTAGGTCTAAGGATATAGCGTTCCAGGGGGACATCGAGGTGGAAAGTGCGTATACAAGAACAAGTGAAAGTAGTTCTGATAGCTTATTGAGTGACAACTCAATCTTTAGTAGCTCGAGTATTGAGAGGGCTGTCTCTAGGGGTAAGGCTGGCCTTATTGAAGCGCTTACATCACATGGTCGGTTATTCACACCAGACCATTACAACGAAATAGTCTCTAAAATAACCCTAACTGAGCTAGTGCGAATTAGGGAGATGTACCATATCTCTGGAGAATACGAGCTTTTAGTGCCTGGGGCTTGAGGTAGGATACATCGACCTTTTAGGGGATGTATAACAGTGTTCAAGGAGGGGTTGAGGTGTGACCTTAGGTTTTCTTTAGCCCAAGCAATAGTCGACCTCTTGGTGGACCTCGAGGTCTGCATAACCTAATTTTTTCCCAACTGTTTTGCCATCATTTATAGTCTTGCTATGTTGATGCACATTTGACTAGCCTACTTCCTTCGCCAACTTTTGAAACTTATTTCATTTATCAATGCCTTAAAAGTAGGATAGTACAGAAAAGTCCGACTTCTATTATTTGACGACGTGGCCATGTCGAAAGTTCCTAGTAGCCCCTTTCTCCTCGTATGACTAGGAGTGGAAAAAATACTTTTTATGTTCGAGGGCTTGTATATTTTAATATTCCAAGGGGGTGATGGAGGGGGCATGTGGAAATCCTGAGTAACCAAATACTTAGTTGGTCTAATACTTTTATCCAGGACTTGGTCGGATTTGGGCATATGGAGTCCTCAGTATTGACCAAAGAGAGGTGTTTGGTATTAGCTAGCCTATCACCGGTTGAGCTTAACTTGCCTGGGAGCGATTGGCTAGATAGCGATCTTCATTGATTATGCTAACTGTAAAATTATTCCTTTTTGTTTGACTTTGGGCCATTACCTCTTCTTGATCTGCCAACAAAGATAAACAACTCAATTAAAATTGAGTAGCTAATCGATAACTGTACCCATTATGCCCCAAATCAAACAGGCAATCGAACCCCAACCCGTTCAACCAGAAGAGCATGTGCGAAGCAGCCTCACAGATTAGGGTAAAAGACAAATGACCACGTAAGGAGGCTTAATGCCCAAGAGGACAACGGGCGATAAAAGGAAATAAAAGGTGATAACAGGCTACAACTTGTTCGGCAAGCGTGCCGATGGGGTGCTATTCCAAATTCCTCGATTGCAATCGCCCTGATTTGTACCTAACCCCATTAAGAAGGTACCTATTCGACCTTTATCCTTTAAGGGGGAATGACGGGCAGTGACACCTTTAAATGGATGATAACTTAGTGTTTTCCTCGGATCAGTTCAAGCTGATAAACTTAAGTCAGGTTGGGGTGCTTAGGGCTCTAGCTTATCATTGTAATCTGGTAAGTGGGAGATCGACTATTTCTCGTCAAATTTGTTTTTGAAAAAGTGGTACTGTTAACTAATGTTTTTTTGTTTTAGGTGGGCCAATTGGGATACAACCTCTATCGTCAGTCAGAATTAGCCTTGGTTGATCGAGAGGAGCTACAAGGGAGAGTGGATACTGAAACACTCAAGGTTCAGCTCAGGTTTTCTCAGCTTTGAGTTGACTAGCTAATGAAGAAGGTGGCGACCTCAAAGAGCTGCTGAGTTATAAAGATTAACAATTCGTGCAGAAGATTGAAGAGCTCTCCAAGACAACAGAGTCATCATTGTGGGGAGGGTAAAAAGCATCTAACACAAAGTGGCCTTTCATTCCCTTGTTTTGTCATGGCACATCACCCCCACAAGCAGCTCTTGGCTCAAGGGGGGACCAAAAATGGGCATTTATTTTCCTCCCTTCATCGGCCCTTGTCTCGGATGAACCCCATACTGAAAAAGGCTTACTTGGACCTGCAGGTTAGCTACTCCTCAAGTCGAGTGGTGGGTTACGCAGATGTAATTGAGGAGGTGTAGGAGGCCTTCATTTAACATCTTTCTATAATGCGGCGGGAAGCAGTGGAGAAGTTCATCTTGAGTTTAGCTTTCCAGGATGCGAGCGTAATTATGTCGATTGATGATGCTCGCGACGCATCCCATAAGTCAAGCAGCTCGAGTGCCTGAGCTACACTTTTTGGCTCGATGACAAGACTAAGATAAGCCTTGCTCTTAATGATAATCTACAATCTTACCCTAAATTTGAGAAGAGTGGGGTCGATAGGGTTGGGGAGAAAGACATTATGATAAATGTTCTCGTTAAGTGAATGACTGAGGCACAAAAGAAGCAGGTTGAGGTCAAGGCTAGGTTGAACAAGTTGGCAAGCAAATTTTCCTTCATCGAGGACCTCACCATCCAGCTGAGGGAGGAGTAAGTCTATGTCGCACAGTATGTGTTGCGCTCAACTAACTTCATGAGTGATGTCACAGGGCCTTCTTGATCTCCTCAAGCAATTCAGCTACTCTTATCTGCACTATTGGAGCCCGATTCAGATTGGATGAAGGGTGACCAGGTTGGGTCCAGCCAAAGTTGATCTTGGAGCTTCTTGTTGTTGTTGTTATTTTTTTTTTTTTGTACTAGGATTATAATGAATTTTTCAATGAATGAAAGATCTTTCTCCACATTTGTGTTGTTGAATGATATTAGTTTCATGCTTCTTGTTGAATGCAATTTTATTGTCACGATAGTATGGGTGAATAGTTGACAACCTAGTCAGTTATCAAGATAATTATCAAGAGAATCTCACAACGTTGTCATCAATTTTGCTTAACGCATAGTTTTGGCAAAGCGTGCTTAATAGTCTATTTTTCACAACTGTGTAGTCAATTTTCATTATTTTATGGTCAATTTGCTTATCAACTACTGGGTCGATTACTTAGTTTGGGCTAAAAGTCTTGAGTTTGTAGCATATAGCTATTTTCAGTCGACAGTGTGGTCGATTCAAAATTGGATTGGGCAGCGTGAAGCTACTTCTTTATCAACTATAGGGTCAATGCAAGACTTGAATAATGACATGAAGCTGCTTATGCGTTAACTATGGGGTCAACTTAAATCCTGAGTGGCAGTGTGCAGCTATTTATTCGTCGACTATGGGTTTAACTTAAACCTTGAGTGGCAACGTGAAGCTACTTATTCATCGACTATGGGGTCGACTTAAATCTTAAGTGGCAGCGTGAAGTTGCTTATTCATTGACTGTGGGGTCAATTTAAATCTTGAGTGGTGGTGTGAAACTGCTTATTCATCAACTACGGGATCGACTTAAGTCTTAGAATAATGCAAGGTAGATACGGCTGTGATAATGCAAACAAATGGTCGTAGTGTTGCTGGAACTTTATTCATATTAAAGAATATAAGGATGGTTATAGTACACTCTCAGATGTAGAATTTCCTTAAGTTGATGGCATTCCATGGGCAGGGGAGTTCATCCCCATCTATATTAGCAAGTTTGTAGGTGTTATGCTTTGACACTTTTACAACAGTATAAGGTCCTTCCCATTTTAGGTCGAGTTTGCCAACGTTCTTAGAGACTTTCATCTTTTTGAGAATGAGGTGTCTAACCTTAAAATGGTGCAGCTTGACCCCTTTGTTATAGTTCTTGACCATTCTTGACCTATAGTACCGCATAGTATTATAAGCTTCTTGCCTGCACTCATCAATAGTCTTAAGGTCGAGCTTTCTTTCTGATATGTTTCTAAGCGAGTGGAAGTGAATAACTTGATACATGTGTTGAATGAGTTCTGAAAGAATGATTGCCTCAAACCCATAGACCAGACTGTAAGGTTTGTGATCTATGACTGTTCGGGGAGTTGTCCTGTACGCCCATAGCACTCTTGGGAGGTTGTCTGCCCAGTTCAAGCCAATATCCTATATCCTAGCTTTCAAATGGTCAAGAATAATTCTGTTTGTTACCTCCGTCTGGCCATTCAATTGAGGATTGCCCACTGAAGTAAAGTGTTAGGTGATCCTTAAGGCTTCGCACCAACCTCTGGTATTTTTGCTCTAGAACTGGGTTCCATTTTTTGAAATAAGAACCTTAGGTAGGCCAAAACGACAGATGATGTTCTTTTAGATAAAACGCTTCATGGTTGTGTTTGTTATCTTCAGAACAGCCTCGACCTCGACCCATTTGGTAAAATATTCAATTGCCATGATTATGAATTTTCGTTGACTTGTTGACCTCGGTAGTGAACCCAAAATGTTAATCCCCCACTGGTCGAATGGCCAAGAGATTTGGACATTGACCATAGGTGTGGCGGGTTGATACGACAAGTATGAATGGACTTGGCACAATGTATATTTTCGAGCGAAATCCACTGAGTTCTTCAATAAAGTTGGCCAAAAGTATTCGTACCTGATTACTTTGTGTGCGAAGGATCTTCCCTCGGAATGGTTACCAACAAGCCTGTATGGATATCCTGTAATACTTTGAGAGCTTGGTTAGGATCTAGGCACCTCTGGGGGGGTCCAAAGATCGACCTCTTATACAATTAGCCATGCTCATCGAGTGCAAACTTGGCAGCTTATCTTCGAAGGCGTCGAGCCTCATTCCCATCTTCAGGGACTGTGCCATGACTCAAGTAGAGTTTGATTGGGTTTTGCCAAGAAAAAATTATCTCCTCGATGCTTCCTACTAGATTATCCTCGAATGGTCCAATTGATGGCTTATTAGTGACTAGAAATGTTATTTTTTTGTCTCTTGTGCCCCTGGTTGAGCTACCAAATTTTGATAGGGCATCTGCACGCTCGTCCTTTGATTGAGGGACCTGACTGAGGGTGAACTTTTTGAATGACTATTGCAATTTTCTAACTTCCACTAGGTACTAGCTTATCCGTGGAATCTTTAGCTTCAAAATTTTCTTCAACTTATTTTGCCACTAGCTCAGAGTCTGTAATTGTAATAAGGTGTTTGACACCCTGATCGAGCACCATCCTCATTTCAGTAATGAGGGCCTCATATTTTGTCTCATTATTTGTGACTGCATAATTTAATTTTATTATAAATCATATTTGTCTGCTACTAGGGATCGAAGAGCCACTCTCACTCCCCTTTCAAATGTGGTCGATGATTTATCGATGTGTAAAGTTCAAACAAGAGGGGCTTTGTAATTCTTTTCTGGCAGGTCAACTTGCTTAGTGATGAAGTCCTCTACAACTTGTGCTTCGATGGCTATTCTAGGTCAGAAGGTAATATCGAATTCTTTCAGTTTGATGGCCCATTTGGTCAGCCTCCTAGATGTGTCCGACTTCGACAACACTTGCTTTAGCGGCTGGCTGGTCAACACTATAATAGCATGGGACTAAAAGTATGGACGTAGCTTTCGAGCCGTGGTGACCAGTGCCAAGGTAAATTTCTCAATTTTCAAGTAATTATGCCCTACTTCTTGGAGTGACTTACTGCAATAGTAGATTGGTTGATGGCTACCATCTCTAGTCGAGACCAAGACCGAGCTGATTGATGCTTCGGTAACCGCCAAGTATATCTAAAGTACCACACCCAATTTAGGTTTTGCAAGTATAGGGGGCGAGGATAAGTACTGCTTTAACTCGACCAGTGCCTGATCACATTGTTTGGTCCACCGAAAACCTAACTTCTTGGCGTCTCTGAGAATTTTGAAAAAAGGTAAACTTTTGTTTGCCAATCTTGTGATGAATCTGCCTAAGGCAATGATTCTCCCAACCAGCCTCTACACGTCTTTGACTGTTTGAGGAGAGATGATGTCAAGAACGGCCTAAATTTTCTATGAATTGGCCTTAATGCCTCATTGACTGACCATGTAGCCCAATAATTTACTTTTTCAGACTTTGAATGTACACTTGTTCGGATTTACCTTTAGACCAAATGCTCTCAAAATTGTAAAAGTATGATTGAGGTTGAGCAAATGGTCTTGGGCCATTTTCGTCTTTACAATTATGTTGTCGACGTATATCTCTATCAACTAGCCAATTTTGTTTTTAAACATACAGTTGAATAGCCTTTGGTAAGTTGCTCCCACATTTTTTAGTCCAAAAGACATGATCAAAAAGCAATATCCCCCATTGAGAATAATAAAAGAGATTTTATCCCTATCCTCAAGAGCTCTAAATATTTGGCGTTAGCCTTGAAATGCATCCATCATACTTAACAACTTACAACCAACAATGGAGTCTACTAATAAATTTATTTGAGGCAGAGAATAAGGATCTTTAGAGCATGCTTTATTTAAATTTGTAAAATTGTTACACATGCGCCATTGTCCTTCAGTTTTTAGGATGAGTACAACATTACAAAGCCAAGAAAGATATTAAATTTCTACAATGTAATCTGTATCTAGAAGTTTCTTGATTTCCTTCTCGATGATCTGAGTCCTTTCAGCGTAGAACGTCCTCGTCTTCTATTTGATTGGTTTGTATGAGGGGTCGATATTGAAGTGGTGCACGATCATGTTGGGGTTGATTCCCTAGAGATTGGATGCTTTTCATGCAAAGATGTCAATATTTCTTCTCAGGAAATTGACCATAAGGCACTCCGGGTTGAGGCCCATATCCATTTTAATGTGAGTTATCTTGTTAGGATTTTCTTGTTCCACCTCAATAGTTTTAAATTTCACGACGGGCTCCACTCGGGTATACTTCAACTTTCTCTTCTTATTAGCTTGGTTCTTCTCGGGTTTCGCTATAGAGGCATCCCCCAAGGTTTTCAATTGTAGTTGAATCTTCTACTTGCTTGATTCAACTGAAATATTATAGCACCTCCAAGTCTCTTTAATGTTGCACAATAGTTCACCTGTGCTCGTTGGGGTCAAGAATTTAATTTTTATGTGGTAGGTCGACACAATAGCACGAAAATCATTTAGGGCTTGTCAACCAATGATAACATTATAAGCAAATTAAGCATCAACCACTAGATAGTTAACCATCAATGTCTTTCTTTGGGGCCCCTCCCTAAATGACATCGATAGATTGATGGATCCTTCTGGAATGATTTTTAACCCCCCCAAACCTGACCAGAGGGGCTCACATAGGCTCGAACTTCAACTACCCCATATTCATTCTTTTCAAGGTAGAGAGGAAGATGATGTTGGTTAAGCTGTCATTATCGACCAGAACCTTCCTCACTTCAAAGTTGGCAATTTTGACAAAGACTACTATAGGACAATAACCTTTGTGATCAATATTCTTTCCATCAAGGTGGGCTAAGTCGCTATTAATGAAGAAAATGAGCTTTGTGCTCGTTAATAAATGTAATATTATTTCGATAGGCAAGGCTTTGGTTGACTCCAGCCTCCTTTGAGTTTGCTTTCTGGCTAATTTTGAGTCCCTCCAGTGGGACCTCCCATGATCATATCAATAACTTCTTGAATGGGTGGGTGATCTTCATGGATGGGTTTTTTTTCCTTTTTCTTCTCTCCTTGGGCTAATCGACCTTTTTTTATGGAGAGTTTGATCAATTTTACCCCCTTCAACCTACGCATCCATAGCTACATGTTTCTTGAGATAGCTCTGTCTGATGGGCCTCTCAATCTCGTCCTGAAGGTTGAAGCATTTGTTAGTATTGTGCCCCTTTTTTCTTGTGGAAGTGGTAGTACTTTTTCAATTTTTTCATTACTTCAGTCTCCATCAGCTTCCTCAATTTTTTGAGGAGATTATCATGTTGAATGGCAAATAGGACCTCTCTCCTCGGAATGTTCAATAGGGTGTAGTTGTGGAAATGCTTTATTTGAGATCGATATCTTTCTTTATGTTTTTGGTTGTCTCTCTCCTTCTTCTTTTTGTCAACCTCAAAGGATTTAAACTTAAGCTTGTTCATCTCTTCTTGTGTTATGTACCTCTCTGTCAGGTCGAGCAGTTCCTCTACTGACCTTGGGCGCTCATGTACCAATGTATTGGTGCATTTATTATGTTTGAGTCCTAGGAATAGCACATTAATCAGGAACTTGATCATGGGATTATTTATTTTAAGGATCTCCATGTTGAACCTTGTGACGAAGTCATGGAGCGACTCTCCCTTATTTTTCTTGATGGTATAGAGGTGGGTATGGGGGAGTTTCGCCTTTCTTTGGCTAGCAAATTGATGCAAAAAATTATTATAAAGTTGATCATAGGAGTATATCGACAAGGGCTCCAGCTTCACAAACCAATCAAGTGCAGTGCCCTGGAAAGTGGCCACCAGTGTCTTGGCATGGATATACTCTTGTGCCTGTGTAGTTGTATCATATGTTCGAATTGCATCAAGTGCTCATTGGGGTCAGTTGAGCTATCGTATCTTGACAGTCTAGTTGCAACTTTTGCGTCAACAATAGTGCATTCAACGATGATCTCTTGGATAAATGGAGAGCATCTCTCTCGACAAGATCTCTGGGGGCACTCTGGGTTAGGTGCTCTTTCTGTGTTTCTCCTCGAGATCTTGTCGAGGTTTCTATTTAATTATTGAACTTGATGGGAGACTTCTTTCCACTCCTCTCGATTAGCTTAGATGGCGTTTCGATCAAAATAAGGCCTCATGCCCTCAGCCTTGTTGCTCTGTGAGACTCGAATAGGTTAGGCCATGAAGTTTACAGATTCTTCCATTTCTTCGTAGTGGTCACGTCTAAAACATTAGATCTTATCGCACTGCAGGGCTCGATTGGGTCAAACGTGATGATCAATAGAGTTAGCAATTTTTTTCCTTAGCTCCAGTTGCCCCCTCTCTCCCTGGGGGCATTTGGGACTGGTGTCACGTCTAGTTGGCAGTTGCCTGGACTCCTAGTGACCATGACTATCCCTAAGGGATCTTTCTTCATGTGGAGGCGATTGTGGGGTGACACTACTAGCTGGGGCTAGCATAATAGTGTGCCTGTTTAATGCAGCAGAAAGTTGGGTAGAAATTTGAGCAAAACATTCCTCGCTTATCAACTGCATCAACTGAAGCATATTTAATGTCACAACTTACTTTTGAAGGGCGTTGGGGCTTGGAGTGTGTGAATCTTGTTGGGGCGGAGAGGGAGGTAGAGATGCAGACCTCCTGTAATCCTCTCTCTCATATGCGACTCTTCGTGTGTTCACCATCTTTTAGTTGTAATCTCAAAGTTTCCCATAGATGCCGCCAAAATGATATGGTTGAAAGTCATTTATAGTGAATTGGATTGTATATTGGTTAATTCGATCAGGGAGGTTGAATGATCTAATAGCAATTTTTCTCAAGATTTGAGATCTGCAACAACAACAAATATCAAACTAATCGAGGTGCCTCTGGCGAAAGTACTCCACCACTCAAGTTAGTTCTGATCGAAAAAATATAATCGAACAAATGATTAGGAGCGTACAATGTATTTGACATTACCTAGAGAGTGGCTAGCAGTGAGGTATTTATAGCCTTCTTTTGGTAGATGATATGTCTAAGATGCTCCTATCAAGTGTAGAGAGTTCTTGTCCTTGCTTGGGTGCTATTGGTCATTTCCAATTTGGGCACTATTTTAGGTGGTATCATCTCCTGGTTTCTAGGGTGAACAGTACTCTGGGTAGGTGCCTTCTTGCCAAAGTTGGTGGCATGGTTGGTGGCAAAGACTGTACCAGGTGGCACGCGCCATTAATATGGAGGCATGGTGCTTGTCAGAAAATTAAAGACGACAAGGATGTGAGTCAACGCCAGAGTGAGTATTTTGATCGGCAATCATCAAACAGATAAGGCGGTCGACCAAATGGTTGGTTGAATGGATAAAGTGGCTTAACGCCTCCCATTAAATGTGGTGGAGGGCTATCTGCTTGACTAGATGATTGTGGTCACGTGATTCCGGCCCAACTGGCTCCAGAAGCGATGTTGGGCTGTGCATTTTAAGTGGACATGGAGGCCTTCTTTGAGATTGAAAACTTATTGGGTTGGGCTATCCCGTATCAGTAATTTGTTTAAAAAAAGAACTAATAAGTTCCTAAAATAAGATGTTAGAAACTTATAAGCTCTCCTAAATAAAGTAAGGAAACCCTAACTTAGTTTTAATATCTTAATAAGTTCCTTCATTTTCAACCATTTTAATTACCAAATTGCCATTATTAACATATTATAAGCTCCAAGATCTTATTTTATCCTAACACTTTAATAACTTATTTTAAAAATAAGATCTAATATCTTATAAGTTTAAAAAACATCTTATAAGATGTAGAAGCTTATATTATGTTTAAAATAAGCTTAGCCAAACACCCTCTAAAATGTTAGGAGCTAGCTAATAAGCTTTTTTTAAAAAAGCAAAGATTTCCTAACTTTTGTTTAAAATCTTAACAAGGTCTCTTAATTTTAATCATATTAATTGCCAAATTAACATTACTAATATCTTATAAGCTCCAAAATCTTATTTTATTCAAATATTTTAGCAACTTATTTTTAAAAAAAGATTTAACATCTTATAAAATGTAGGAGTTTATAAGCCCTTTTAAATAAGTTTAGGCAAACACCCTCTTATTCACATTTCATTTAATGGATGAAGCTATTTGATGACCAAATAGTGAAAATTCTAATAATTTTTTTTGGAAAAAATAGAGATATATTCTAAGTTATCCATAATATGTGGAAATATCAATGTAATTTCATACAATCATTTGATTTGAAATGTTACGTGAAGAACATAAACTAGATGACGGGCAACTAAACCTAATCCTAAATCCTAGATAGAAAAGGCTCAAGAACTTTAGGCACAATCACGAAATTGAAGATATTGTGAGTTATAGATGAATCCAACCAAGTTGGAATACATCAAACGACCACTGCTATAAATATCTGATTATATTTCATTTGTACTTTTGATATTTTACTAGATCTCGGAAATTTCCAAATTGAGATCCAATCAGAATTTTTTAATGTAATACATAAGAAATTTAAAATTATTAGAGTTGAAAATTAGTTTTTATCAGGACCATTATCCTATAGTATTAAAATATAGACCATGTAAGTTATAGAAACAAAATTATCATGATTTTTTTTTATATTTTTTGAACAAAATTTAATATTGATGTGGGGTTGGAAATAATTCTCTGATTAAGACAATGCATATTCAATCTTGAGGACGATGAATAGATATATATTGGATAATCCACAAAGTTGAAAACTTGAAATCACAATAAGATTCTCAAGTTTGTTAAGGTCACCCAAAAAATACCCTCTAAAATTCAAATTGGGTTGAGTCAGTCGAGAAAATAATGGTAAAAGTTGAGAGAAAAGTATTGAGTGAATTCAAATAGCATAGTGTCGATATTTGGATATTTATATCATTAATGATAATATATAGGTAGTTATTGACACAATTTGAAACATCCGTATTATTCAATATTCACGGTTCAAATTCATTGGGATTAAATTCGAATCATTTGACTCGGATCCGATTGATTGAATATAGACACGAATTTCCAAAAAAATAAACTAGGGTGAAATCCTTATATTGAAAAACCCTAAAAAAAAGAAGAAGTTACTATAAAAGCCTAACTTCAAATTCTTAAAATCGCTGGTGGTACAATGCTGCATTGCATCAAACCTTCAACGAAATAATTATTGTTAAGGAGTTTTTTTCTCACTTTTGTGAAAATATAAGTCAATTTAGTGAAGAAAATGATAGAAAAGTAAATAAATTGAAACAGAAGAATAGCATATCACGTTGTTTCGCTTGCGGTTAAAGGTAAATTTACTTTTGATTAATTGATATTTCATGAACTACAGGTAATCTTATAAATTAGCTTGAAAATCCAACTTTTGTATTATGGACAAATACACCGTCACAAATTGTAGTCAATTAATTATAAATATTTAACTTTATATTTTATTGAACAAATTTTAGGGCTTTCTTAGCGAATTATGTTTGTAAGAAACTAAGTAATTATTTGCTAATATCTACATTTGAATTTCTTACTTTTATTAAAAATCTTTAAAATTAAAATGCATTCATTCTAAGTAAAATTATTGATTGGTAAAAATTCTTCGGGCTCTAGTTAAATTGAAATGGATATTGAAGAAAGGGGAGAATTTAATTTTCAATTAATGATGTGTCTTAATCGAGCTATTTTAGTTAATCATCACACAATTGATATTTTGACCTAAAATTAAAATCCAAACTTAATCTGAAATTTTAAATTGAGAAAATAAAAAATACCAAAAGATCAGGGTAAAGTTAATGACAAACACAAAAATATCTCCATGCAGAGTTACTCTGTAGCACGCAAACACGAAAATATCTCCATGGCATGGAGATATTTCGCCTAGACTCCGTCAGAAACAAAACCGTTGCTAGAATATTCCAGACGGCCACCCTTTTCCGCTTCCAGAAACCCACAGAAGCTCTTTATCCTTGAGATATTTTTCAGCCTCAGCAACTTTTTTCCATCAAAGGACCCACATAACCAACTGCCTTCTTCTATTCATAGTTATTTTTTAGTTCTATATATATACTTGGTTTTTGCCATTTAGTCAGATTGTCCCATTTTCAATGAGAAAATTCCAAGAAAAGGAAAGAAGCCAGGTGGAGATTCTGGACTTTGGTGGGTCTTTGCGGATCAACCATTTCATTCTGTGGGGTTTTGTCTGAAGATTGGAGATGGAGTACGGTGAGGGGCTGCCGTCGTATTATAGCGTTCTTGGTGTAAATACTGACGCTTCTGATGAAGAAATTCGACGTGCTTATCGTAAGCTTGCCATGGTATGTTATGCATAAATGATGGCTTGCTGTCTTCTCTGTGTGTGCTTATGCTTTTTTGTGTTTTAATTTGAGTTCCTGGTTCTGGATTTAAGCGTTTTGGCTGTTTTTCCCCCTGTTGTAATGCAAGATTTGGCAGTATGTTTTGATTAAAAGCTGAATTGTTAATGTGCAATATGATGATCTGTTTATATGTTCTGGATTGTTAAGGTACTGATCATTATTAAATTTTTTAATTTGATTCAGCAATGGCATCCAGATAAGTGGACCAAAACCCCTTCTCATCTAGGGGAGGCCAACCAAAAATTTCAGCAAATTCAAGAGGCATATTCAGGTAAATTGCATATTGATTCTTGAAACCCAAAAGAAAGAAGATTTCTCTGCCTTTCTTTCCATTTTCAATATCTTGGATTTGTATGGAGATAGTATTAAAATGAGTTTAATTTATTGTATAAAACAGTACTGTCAGATGGGAAAAAGAGGATGCTATATGATGCAGGGCTATATGACCCTGATGATGAAGAAGATGAGGTAGAGGTAGGTATATATTTTGAGTATGTAATGTTGTAGCTTCAATATAACGATCTTTTTGTTCCTTGCTTATGCGAAAATTTATTCCTTTTTTATAGGGATTTGCCGATTTTGTTCAAGAAATGGTGTCTCTGGTGAATGATGCCAGGAAAGAGGTACGAATGTGGACTGTTTTATCTTGATCACTATGCTCGTTTGTAGCAGTGTTCTTTCTCATGTGAATTGTTTTTTGATTCTTGTCAATGTTCTTTTGATGTACTTGTGTAGTGGTGCATTGTTGGATGAAAATATGGGATTATTAGTGATACTCAAGTTTATGCTGCTTCATGAACCAAGTTTCTTAGTTGAACAAATTAATACAAGGCATGAATTGAATGTGAGCAGTGCGATATGTTCGTCTCTATGAAATTAAACACTAAGTCCTGAATCTTACATCATTTGAAGCGTTAAAGATGTTTTTATCTCATTAAAATCCAAGGTTCAAATATAGTTTAGTGAGTGAGAAAAGAATTACATTGTTGAGATTGGTGAATCAATTGTCGAGCCTTGAAATTAATATGGACTTAGGAGCACTCGATGCAAACAGTTGGAGAGGCAGATGAAACCTTACTCAAGCCGAGCTGGTAAAGAAGCTGGTGTGAGAGCAGTAGTAAGTTGACTTCTTTCAAGACTCTATTTAGTTTACCTTCACTTTTCATCAGTTAATTGACATGGGCCTAGATGATACAACGCCAAAAGCAGCAGGCTCTTCTACATGTTTATTTTTACCATAACATAAGGAGGCAAACTGTTGATTGTCTTAGTCTCTTGTTTAGTTTCTATGGATTTTCAAAAAGTTTTCTGCTTTAGGGATGATACCCTCCCCATAACATGCTCAAGATGAAATATTACAGTTAAAAGTGCGGTTAGGCACTGTGGGATCTTTTTCTCTTTTCAGTTTTTACTGCATAGTAATGGTGGTTTATGTAGATTTTGTTGGGAAGAATTGGGGGGAACTAATCCGTGATGAAATTCTCATTTGTCATTGTTAGTTGAGTAGTTGATATCTTCATCAATTAGTAGTTGATGTTTGCAATTTTGTTTGTCATTATTAGTTGAGTAGCTGATTGACTGACCTGACTAGCATGAATACAGTCCGGAGGATAAAACTAGTTTACCGGCCTGCATGCGTACTTCTTTACACTTCTGCAACACTTTTGAAGCATTTTGAGTTCATGAAATGTTTTAATGATGGTATGAAAGTGATTGGCATAGCCTCTTTCCTCATTGCTGGCATTCATTATGAATTTTTGAAAACAGGAAAAGAATTACAGCATTGAAGAATTGCAAAGCATGTTTTGGGAGATGACCCAAGATTTCGCAACTGCTGACCGGAATCCTTCCATGCGGCAACCTACATACGAGCCACAGCGGTTCTGTGGTCCTTTTAGTCTTTATGAGTCTGGAACTAGGACAAGTGATTTGTGGGAAGCAAGCATCACTCAGGGGAGTCCACACTTAAACAAGTCAAGCTTTGAAGCTTATGGAGCACATCAGTTCTGCAGATAAGAAGCATATGCAGCCTATAGACAGTTCTTTGCATTGAGGTGGCAGTGAAGGATTCATTCTTTTATTCATTCAAGTATGTTTGCTGAAGATGGTGGGCTTTGAATGGTGCCCTTCTTGCCTACTCTGAGATCCTGGCTATATCTGGTTAACTAGCAGAACTGGCTGCCTTGTAACACAAGGGAGTTGTGAGTCTCCCTCTCACATGTTGTCTTTTGGTATTGTTGAGAATGTATATACAGGGTGATGGATATTTCTATTTGAAAAACTGTGAAGATGTGAAGATGATTTTCGTGTGAAATTCAGCGTAACTTTAGGAACTCCAAAGCTATGTTATTTTGTCTGATTAGTTATGTGTAGCCGGCATTGTGTCGAGCTGAATGCTACTATTTTTCCCTGCATTGATGTGCTATTGATGGAAATTTTTGAAGATAGCTGGAGTATTTTTAAGTTATCGAAGCTTTACAAGGGAGATCTTATAAAACTTTGTAGAAAGTTGTGAAGCAACTATCTGAGCAATCTATGGTTCATCTCATGTTAGCTTTGTCTGCTACAAATTAAGAGTGTCCTGAGGTGGTAAGGCGTGTTAGATTTTGTAGGTTCTGCTTAAGGCTGCTATAGTAGGTTCATCTTCCATTGGAGTTTCTTTGTTTATTTAGTTATTATGCTAGAAAGCTTTCATCAGGTCTGCTATTGGGCTTTTAGTTAGAAATGAAAGTGTGACACTGGGCTAGACCTTTACTCTTCCACTGATCAGCATTTAGTCTTTTGGGGCTCTAACAGATGGGATTCCGCTTAGAAGCTTTCTCTGAGATTATTGGCTTATGTTTAGAGTGTGTTTGGCTAAGTTTATTTAAAACATCTTATAAATTTTTATATTTTATTAAATATTTTTGAAGCTAATAAGATGTTAGATGTTTTTCAAAAATAAGTTATTAAAGTGTTTGGATAAAATGAAATTTTTAAGCTTATAAGAAGTTAGTACTTAGTAATGGTAATTTGGTAATTAATATGATTAAAAAAATTTATAAGATGTTAAAAAGTATTTAGATATCACAAAATTTTAGAATTTAAAATATATTAGTAATATCAATACCGTAATTAATGTACTTTAAAGAGTTGGTCAAGATTTTAAGACTAAAAAGAATTATAAGAATCCAATATCATATTTTGTCAATTTGAAAGTCACCTTTTTTAAAAAGAATTTTCACAAGACTTTATGATATTTAAAATTTTTTTTTAGAATTTTACTAAGTATTTTAAAATATACGTTTCAAACATCTTTTAAGTGTCAAGCATAAAATGTGATGGTCATTTTAGCACAGAGTACTGTGGATTTAAATTCTATTACTAATATCTATTAAGATATTAATTTATTAAATTATAGATTATTAGTTACAATAGGTAGGAGACACCAATATCGTACCAATATTTTTTTATTTACATATAAGAGCACACATTAAGAATTAAAATTCTAAATTTTGTATATACAAATGTGAAGACAATTGCATTGAACCAATTAATCATTTAATATATCACATCAACATAGAATTAGACAATTCCACCATCTACATATAATAAAAATATGTAATATGTAAACTTATAATTAAACACACCAACTAAATGTAATTGGTAGGTACCCAATTTACCACTCGCCTAATTGTTGTTCCGATCTAATTTGTAGATGTTGACCTCTAATGAACTTAAGGAGCATTAGATGGATTAAGTTCAACGCCTCCAGCAAACCTGACAAATTCGGTTGCAATTTAGCTCCTACTTGAAAATAAATTGAATTTTCAATGGGCGTAAAACTCATTCAGTCTTTGTTTTATATTGTGTTCATTTCTCAACAAAGGGACTAGAAT
Organism: Jacaranda copaia; assembly: GCA_014898725.1. Lineage (NCBI taxonomy): Eukaryota > Viridiplantae > Streptophyta > Magnoliopsida > Lamiales > Bignoniaceae > Jacaranda > Jacaranda copaia. Next base: position 248,590 of record JACGDI010005394.1, read on the forward strand.
TGATACTATTATGAAGTTTTGGCTGTTTTAGCTACATATTTTTTCCTCTTACACCAACGTACGAATTTGATTGAGACATTCAGAAGTGCCGTCCACGCCCATTTTCTAATATTTGCTGCCATGTGATGATGTTCCTATCAATCTAATTTATGCTTTCCTCATGAAATTATGCACGTCGATTTATAATGATATATTTTGTTTAATTTTTATATCAAAACATCTTATTAGATATATTCAGCATGTCATGATCTAGTGCACTTAATTTAACATTTTACGATGATCAAATTAATATCATAAATTTTTAAAGTTGATCTTACAATTGACTTATGTGTATTCAATTTGGATTCAAAATAAAAGAAAAAGCATGATCAAATCATATTTTTATTTCAAACTCGAAAACAATAAAAGCGACCAAAGAATCCATATTAGTTGGATAAGGACACTTTACTAGTTATGTATGCTTTGCAACAAACTCTAAATAGTGAGCAAAATTGATCATCCAATCCCTAGTGACATACAATGAAATACTTAAAAGTGAAAATTTTTACAACAAAGATGGGTTGTCCAAAATTTCTTTAGGAAAAACAATTTTGTCTTCATCTTGCATCTTGGCGTGCATGATTCCCTTGAAACTTGCTTTTACCATGTTCAAATGATATATACCTTCTCCACATGCACCTCATTGTGATGCATACTCCCTTCGACTTGGCCCGTGGGAAAGGTCATCCACACGCCAAACATGACCTGCCCCCCTTGACTATTAAAATCCATCAACACTCCCAATTCTTTCTTCACTATTATTATTTTATTAGATCTCGTAAATATTAAAATCATATATTAACCAAAGTTCTTATTTTAATTTAAAACAATCAAATCTATTGTCATGATAATTATCGATTTATTATTTTTAATAATCAATTACCAATAAATAATTATTGCAATAAAAATAAATAAATAATATTTTAAATGCATGCATACTTTAAGAATCAACATCTGTTTTATGAAAAGCGTATAATTATTGAATGCACATACATGCAATTACACGTAAAGAGTGTATATACATACACATACATTTAAAAAATACAAAATCAATAATTAAGGCCCAATTTTTATGGTCTTGAAAATGGACCCTCCACATGCAATGAAATGGATTGCCTTATAGATTAAGCCATCACCTCCACACATGAAAATTAGACTTGAAGGGAACCCCTTATGCCACACTCACTTCTATTTGCCTAATAAAACCCCAATTATTTCTCCAAACTTCCCTTGGCCTTTTTCCATATTTTCATGCACCTAAAAAACGTAAACGGGACCTCCCTTCCACACCATTCGTCTTCCTACAAAATATACCAGACCTAACACTATTTCACCCAGAAAAACCCTACAAATTGAAAACCCAATTACAAAAAGCAGATTCTTGTTGCCAAATTAGCTCAAACCCATGGCCGGTTTCAAAGTTTTGCAGTTAACTATTTTTCTTGCCATGCTTTCCACTATGGTTCAAACTGAAGAAGTGATGAATTCAAGAAAGCTTGACGAAAGCCCTCCTGATTTGGCAAACAAGTGTGGGAGCTGCCCCTGCAACAACCCTTGTAACCCACCGCCGTCTCCACCGCCGCCATCACCGCCACCACCCCCTCCGCCCCCGAACAAGCTGCCACCAAGCAATTACTGCCCGCCTCCGCCTGGCGGCGGAGGTTATTACCCGCCAAGCCCCCCTTACATATACATAAATGGTCCGCCTGGAGATCTATATCCGGTGGACGCTTACTATTCGGGTTCTGGCCGAAGGTTCTCCGCGGGATTGATGCCATTCTTAATCAGCAGCGCTTTAGGGCTGATAGCTTTCTGGTGAACAAATATTATGGTAGCTACCAAAGGTTCAGGTGATCATTGGAAAAGAAAAATCAGGAAAATTTTATTCTATATGATGAGGTATAAAATGCTAATTAGAGTTGGGATGAGGAGATAATTTTCATTCTAATTCATTAGGTTGGCGCTGGCTAGCTTTATCTTAAATCTTCGATCAAGTGTTTCATATTTTCAATAAATTTGTGCAAATTTGATCTAAGTGGAAATTAATGATATATTTCATTTTCCAGTTTACTATATATGTCTTGTTTGTTTGCAATTAGCCACAATTTGTCATGTTCGGTCAAACTTTTAATTGTAGAATACATCAAATAAATTTAATTATAAAATTTATTATGCTCTTTTCTTTTCTTTTCTTTTCTTTTTTTTAAATGAAGACTTTGGTTAATGAAAGATACGCATTATCCACCAGCTTGTCCCTCCACTTGTTTCTCTAATCAAAAAGTCGGTTTTCGGGTCTATGGGCCCACCACAACCATTAGTTGGGTTGGGTTGAGGTGTCCTATAGCTTGCAGTGGCTTCATGTGCTGACGCGGCTGCCTAAAGTTTGCTTCTCTAATACTCTAAACAATCTGCTCGCTCTCGCTCTCGCTCGCTCTCTCTCTCAACGTGCCTCCTTTGTAATTTAATTTCTGAATGCAAGAAAAAATTTCTTACAGGGTTGACTAACTATTCTGTGGGAACATACATTGGATTGTTCAAAAAATTTCTTTGGATGTGGGAATAAAATTGTTCTAAAGGTCTTTAAAGGAGCGTGCCTTAAAAGGAATAAATCAGAGCTCGTCTTATTTTTTCACAGTTCATCTTCACATTGAATTAAGATTGCATAATAGGTGACAGCTCCTAATGTTAATTAATGATATTTAACTTAGAAATTTTATAGGTATTTCCGTATTATTTAAAAATTTGCATGATAATTAAATTAGTCAAATTGATGTCACTCTGCATTTATGAGAAAGAAGTCCTAAATCCTAATTTAATTGATGTTTCCAACTGTAATTTTATAGCTGCAAATAATAAAAACAAAAGTTAAATTTGATTTGTGAATTGTGATCCAAATTAATTCTACTTATACCTAGAAAATTTCATTTAACTAGTTATAATTCTCGAAATTCACAATTTTATATTCTTGTAAATTCATTGAGAAATTCTAGACTACCTCTTCAATGGATGTGTAGCGCATGATGGCCTTGGAGGTTAATTAGATAGATGTATATTACACGTTCAAATACTGCAAGAATCAAGGGTGCCCTATTTTCACAAAAATCAAGCATTCCCGTTTTCCTAGGATGTGAGTAAGCGACATAAAGTAAAAATAAGAAGCTTCTAAAACCATCCATTCCCATCTTATCAATGGGATTTTGATGTCAGAGTTTATCAGTTGTAGAGGAGAGGGATCAACATTGGTTTCACCAAACCATGGGCCCCATTTCACATAAAGGTCCATACCCGTGTTGAGGTGTCAAACCACCATGTGTTTGAATGGTCATTAACGAATTGTAGGTTCATTGCACTTTTTCCACTTCATTATTTACCAGATTAATATCCCTAATCCTAGCCTAGCTAAGCTACTACTGAATATTGATTATTGAATGAATGGGTTTGGTTGGTTGGTGACTTGCCCTCCATCCCTTCTTGGTGCTGAATTATATCTGTGTTAGAATCTTATGGAGACCATCAACATGACACATAAACAAACTTAATTCCACTCTGATTTGATGTTAAAACAAATTAGTTATGGTAATTTTTTCACGCAAACTGTCTCCTCTTCTTTCTTTTTTTAATTAAAAAATATAATGAGTATCTAATTAAAGAAACTCCAACTAAAGTAAGTTAATTTTCATATTTTGATGAAATTTGAATAAAGTACTTTTTTTAATTTTAGAGTAATTTGTGGTATTTATCCTTTTTTTTTTTTTCCAATTTGGACAAAAGCTAATTAATTAATTAGCTGAATTTCACTGTTAGCTATTGGTGCAAAATTTTGTGAAAATGGAAACTAAATATTTTGATTTTAGGTTTCTTTCTAATGCAATGTTAAGAATAAATCGTACAATATATTTTTTTATAGTGTTCCTGTAACCAAAGTAGAAGACTAGAAATTCTGTTCATGCATACCAAAAAGGCAATTTCGGAGAAATAGGCAGGTAGATAGGGCATTAAGGTCAATATGAACCTAATTTCCAATTATGTTAATAAATCCTCCGATAGAAATTGCTGATTATTAAGAAAACCTAATTAACTTCTTAAATAACATCTTATAATCAGATTAACATTTCATTTGGTCATATTTGGAAGTTACTTTTTTTCACCCGCTCATTTTTATGCTCTCCCGGTCGTGTACCAACTTAACGATTGGAAGATTATTATTGGATTGTTTTAGATGTTCCACTTTGATTATATTTTATTGCATATTTTGCTTTTTAGATACACATTAAATGTACAATTATGAAAATAGTTTTGAACGGTAACCTCATCTATCATTTTATTTGAGGCAACCTCGAAGTTAGCCACTGGACGTGGGCAATTTCCATATCAAACTAGGATCCATATATTGACAAAAAAAAAATAAAAGGTAGAAAATGTGTCCAATTTGTGTAAGGATTTCAACTATTCATGGAAAAATGTATTTGTGCATTTTCCAAGAAAACGACGTTGCTGTCGCATTTTCTTGTCTATCAGTAGGAAAGTGAAGAGAAAGTTCAACTAATTATTCCTTTCTGGAGGCTCCTCTTCCAGCTTATTTATTTATTGCATATGTATGCGGCTTTTGCCTTTAAGAATCTTAATTAATGAAACTTAATTGCCGAATTGGTTGGCTGTTATGTGTTATTGTCTATAACAACGCAAAATTACCTCAACACACAAATTACCTTAAAGTTTGTGAACATTTACCCATACCAAAAGGTTGTTGACATTTTTCACTATTTTTCTCATTACAAATAATTGTTTCCTTTATTTT
>JACGDI010005394.1:267827-278746 GCA_014898725.1 Jacaranda copaia
ATAATAAAAAAAGATATCTTTTTCTTTCCCATCTCCACCCCCACGGTCACCACAACCCCTAGACGCCCTAGCCCCCCACACCCACCTATCGCTTCCTAATCCCTCTCCCAACCCCTGTCAACACACAATTGAGTTGGTCATGCCGATTCCCCCACCATGAACACTTCCGCTCTCTTTTCCCCTACCACTGCCCTAGCTAGGCAAACCCCTAGCACTTGCCACCAGCCCAGTACCCCTTTCCCCCAACCCCCACCAGCCTACGAGAGCAGCCACTTGTTGGCGATAGTCGATGAAAGTTTATATAATACATATATGTAGTGTTATATATATGTGTGTACATAATATAGATGTGTGTGTATATATCTCTATTTAAATATATTATTTAAAAAAATATTGTGAAGAGTTTTTGTAGTATTAAATTTTTAATTTTTTAGTGGGGGTTAAATGGTGTATTTTGCAGGTCTTTTTATAAATATATAAAATTTTAGGAGAATTTTCATAAATGGATAGCAATTTTTGTTCAAGTTTTGATGAAAAATTGGAAGGAGAACATAAAATGTTAAAGAAATTACAAAATCTAGATTACAAGTGTTCAATGCCATAAGTTCGGGGCTACTAATATACACACAATTACACTATGAGATTGAAAAGGCAATTTTTCCATATATGTATGCATTTATATATATAAATATGTGTGTGTGTGTTTAAATATATAGATGTATTAGATGTGTGCATATATATCCACATATATATAAATGTATATTATTTCTGTGGTACTTAATTTTTGATTTTTAATGAGGGTTAAATGATATATTTTGTTTGTCTTTTCATAAATAAATAAAGGTTTAGGGAGATTTTCATAAATAGATAATAATTTTTGTCCATTTTAACAAAAAATTGGGAGGAGGACTAAAAGTGTTAAAAAAGTTATGAAATTAGGACTAAAAATATTCAATTTCATTCATTGGGGAATAACATTACATGTGCAGTTAAATTATGGGGCTAAAAAAATCATATTTTCCCCATATTCACACACTAACTTAAACAAAAACTATGAATATATCATATATGAGGGCTATACAGGTAATAGGTCTATGAAATCTATTTAGCATGTGATTAATTACAATAAATGGATAGTGTAAATCTACTGAATAATATCATGTGGATTAGATTTGTTATGGCTAAGATTAGTAACCTACAATTTATGACTAATGCTCGACTTCCCCAAAAGTCTAAGGCCCTGTTTGGTTTCATTTTCATAACCCCTTTTTTCATTTTTTATTATTTCAAAAATAAAACATATAACTTTTTATATATTTTCACTCAATATCATTTTCATTTTTATTTTTAAAATATGTTTTTCAATAACCTAATATCTTCTCTTTCTATTTCATTATTTTTATCTCTATCCATTTATAGCCCACAAAAATATAACATAATCATTACTTTTCCAACAATTCATGCAGATATTAACTCATTTTCAACTTTTTTTCCACTAATTAACTTTTCAAATTTTAAAAATGATGAAAATGGAAATTGTAAATGAAAATTAAACCAAAAGTGGCCTAAGTTCAGGTTTTTATTTTTTATTTTTATTTTATTTAATATGACAAGATTCCATTTTCGGAATATTTTAGTATTCAAATTAAGTAAGTTTTCCCAGAAGAAAGTATCCATTGCAGAAGTGCTACGGAATATTCTTTGATTACGGACGCAGCTAACCAGTGCAAAAACTGAAGGGTTGGCAACAAAGTCTTGTTAGTAATATGGCAATTTGGGATTTTTTAGCTGATCTTGAAAAATTATGATTATTCATTATGCAAGGTCGAAAAATGGGGAATGGTATTTCATATTTGTCACATATAATAGTGAATACAATTAAAAGACAGCAATTTGAATAATTTATTTCATTTTATATTTTATCTTTTATTCTTTTTCATGAATATATGCCAAGTGTACTGAATATTTTTTTTATAGAACTAATTAATTGAAAATCGAACATAATTGGGGTATGTTTGATTTGTTGTAATAGCTATTATTAGCTGGAGTGATCTCGGATCATGACATGTTTGATATGGACTATAACAGCAATGGGCCAACCCAAATTTTGGTTTAGGCCCACCACTATTGCAGCTATATACTGCTATTGGGGTATGTTTGCTTAGGCATATGGGATTAAGCAAAATTCATATACTAATAAACATAAGTTAGAAATAGTATTTAATTCCATGTAATTTATTGTTTATTTTAATTTTAGAAATTGGTAATATCTTATACTTGATACTATATAATTGTTGGTTGGCAAGATTGCTCCATATGATTATACTTTAAAATGTTCAAAATGTCCTAACCTCTAAGAAGATAAATTTCCAAAATATGGTTGCAGAATTTAGTGGAAATTGTTGAGGTTAAGCTTTTCATATGAGGGATAAGAATGACTTTTTTATTCCTTATTATATTAGATTTTAAAATGATGGAAAATGGATTAGGCCATCTTGGTTTGATCCATAAACCAACTTTGCCTGTGATTAGGGGTGGGCATTGGATTCGGGTTTGGGGGTACCCGACCCGATTGAGTATTTTTTGTTCGGACTGGGTATTTTTAGTTCCCAAATCTAGCAGGTATTTATAGGGATGCTCGAAAATTTGGGAGTTGGGTATCGGATATTGGCCTAGGGTACTTGATACTTGATCAGGTACCCCCATTAATATTTATATTTAAGTTTTAAAATTATATATTATGTGGGATTTCAAACATGTAAATAATGAATTATAATGAATTAAACTATTTTAATTTTTATTTATTAAAAATATAAAAAAAATTAATAGGGGTTCTAGGGGTACCTGACCTTAAAGGGTACTTGATGGGGGTACCCCATAAAATGGTAATCGGGACTCGGGTATCAAAAAATGATACCCTAGCCCTTGTGCAGGCCCCCCATTGGGGGTACTTGACTCTCGCTCACCCCTATCAATGATATCATGTCAGGTTGCAAATGTATCACGTATCATAAAAATATGAAGCAAACAAAAGATAAGGCTTGAAACTGTACCTATTATGTCTTATTATATAAAGCAAATAAGCCCATGTAGTTGAGCCCCTAGGTGCCACATTAATTTCTTGGTTCCACTCTCTCTCTCGTTGTTGTTGTTCCACTTTCGTCCTCTTGAGGGAATGAAAGATTACAAGGAGTATGTGGGAAGGGGAGAAAAATAATTAGGGGCAATATTATCTTTTATTTATATAATCTTACACATAAAATATGCATTAGCGATTAAAATAGATTATAATTGCACACAATTGTAAGGTCATTCTTTTATATCGAAAAGACAATTATATTATTTAATTTCATCTTATCGTCTTTTATTCAAATCTCCACTATTATTTACATTCCAAATCAAACATGCTCCTGAATCTTGAAATGTCTTCCACATGATTTGGTAAAATATTTCCAGCATAATATGATAAATAAGCCAATTTTCATACTAATCATAATAAATACATAATGTCACATACAAGAGAGTCTTGTAGTTGCCTTTAATTATAGTACGTATGGATTTGATGTCTACTGAACCACAATGTACATCATATGCAGCATTTGATGGGCAAAAGCGAACCATCAAAATAACATATACCGCTAAGCAAAAGCAAACGGGTTCAGATTGATTTGCCTCGTCATTCTTACCGTGCTTTTCTTCTGAATATAGATGATGCTGAGGCTGGCTAGAATTGACAACAGTGGGTGCATGAGAGGCGGATGGAAGATTGATCACTATATTCAAGAGGCCACACCAACTGCCATTTGACCTGTTCTTGAACTACTGTTGAACAACATGTACTTGCTACTCCCAGTTTTCGTCTTTTTCCTTTCAACGAAGGTTTTTCGCTTGTACATGATCAGGTTGCCTTCAGGTACTTTATGTTTGCCGAAACTTGTAAGCTTCTCCTTCTGTAGATCTCTCTTCCAACTTACCGGTTTCTGTTTTCCAGCTTGTGAATGATGGGCATTGCTTGTTCGAGCAGAAGATGATGCACTGCTGTCTGAAGTCACTGTCAACTGGCGGCTGATTGCTACTGTGTCCGATGGTGGATCGGTTGTCTTTGTAGGTGCAGTTGTTAGAATGGTTTGCTCTACTCCTCCCTTGGAACATAGTGGAGAGCCTTTGGACGCTCTAATTCCAGGACTCAAAAATTTTGGCCATAGATATTGTGGTTTGGCACTACTAGCTATAGCCTGGTGAAAGTGCAAAAGCCAAAATGAGTACAATTAGATCACAGTAAAGATTGATGACCTAGCAGTATGCTTCCTAAGTGATTTCAAATGAGTGCAAAGATCAATTACCACAAGGAAACAACTAGTTAACAGTAGCTATCAAGCCATAACTTAGTGTCAGAGTTCTAGGGAAAGAAAATTGATTGATAAGGGAGTCTGAAAGACTTCTATCACAAACATGAATAATAGCCATATGATGAAATGGCCAATGAAAGAAGTTAAATGTTGCACATGGCAACTTTCAGGTTCGTTCCTCCTTTTGTTTTCCCTTTTAGTGTGGTGTGGTGGTATGGTAGAAGGGGAGAATAATGTCTCTCTAGTCCTTTGGATTGGCGACAGGATGAACTAGGAAATAGCATCTCTACTTTCAGTAATTCTTAATGCCACATGATAATGAATAGTTCAGTTGTGATAGTAGAAAGCAAGACTTTTACTATTTCCAAAAACTTAATTAGGAATGAGATGAACAAATTCATCAAAAGAATTTGATCAAGCAGGGTGAAACATTTAAATCAAATGACATAGGAAAAGCATACAGGTTGATTTCTTCGCTCTGTATAAAGTTTGAGAAGATGTAAGAAAAGTTTATGCTTGGCAGAATCTTTAAGATACCTTTTGTCCATCTGGCTCTCGTACAGCTCCACGATAAAAAGAAGGCATGGGCATAGCTTTGAAGCTGAGGGTTTTTCTCAACTGCTTAATTTCAGCTTTTGCCTTCTCCTATAAAAACCAAAATCATGTCATGCACCACTTTGCTGAGTATGATTTTACAATAAAGGAAAATCTACAATTTAATATCACTATTCTTCTTCATTATGATCTTATCCAATGGATGCGTATTATCCACCTCATTGGCATGTAATCCATCTATCTAGTTTTGAGTTTAATCCCAACTGGGAAGACTTCTTCCAGAGTTTATATCACCTGAGTCTTTGCTTGAAGCTGGTGCATTTCAGCTTCCTTTGCATGCGATTTTTCCTCTAACTTCATATCAAACTATAGACATTAAACCCAAAAAAAAAAAAAGAAAAAGAAAAAGAAAAAGAAAAAGAAAATGAGTGAGAGAATCTTATTAAATGCATAAAATATATATCATCAATCTTAAGCATAGTTCAGTGGATAGAACATTATCTTCCTTACTTCTTTCCTTCTCTGTGTGCGCTCATCACTATTGAAACTGAACCGGGCATTCTCCTGTCTTGTGCCTGGCTTAGTTGCACCAACTACTTGCTTGATCCTAAAGGGCATAAACCATCAGATCAGATAAACTCGCAGCACACAGAATCAAAATTCATTAATTTGCTTATGAACTTGTTTGCGCTTCGATGCTCTCTACTGGAAACATTCTGAGATTTAGAAGACAGAGGCTCCACAGTAATTCTGTTTATTGAGCAGTCAAACAAATACAATCAAATGAACTAAAGGAAATATGCATTAGGCTTCTGCTAAAATAACAAGAAACGTTGATACCTATTGATATCATCTACTCCCTTTGTCTTTGAAACACGCTGAGCCAAAAAAAGACCAAACAGTAATTACCAAGGAGCAAGAAAACAATCTAGAGCACTCTTTCAAGAAACTAGAAATGAAAGAAGCAAGCAATTAAAAATTTCAGAAAATGAACAAAAAGTAGGAAATATGCTAGTGATTTTAAAGTTTAAATAGAATCTATAGAAGCAAGAGCAACCTCATATTTTGGGGCTTTGTGCATTTGGCATTTGCTAGGAGCTTCTGAAGTATTCTTTTCTGCTTTGGATCTAAATGAATCTGTTTTATTAGCTTTCTTTTCCAAGCCATTAGATGCATTTCTGGAAGTGTATCTTCTGCTCTGTCCAGCAGTAACTTGAGGCGTCAAATTTGGCCTCATATGTTCAGATGGATTCATTTCCTGCATGAGAGTTGCCCCTCCTAAATCACAGATTTCTTGTAAAGGGCATGCAGATCACATCAAAGGACCATGCAACCAGAGGTGAAACAAGAAGTTCAACTCATCTTCAGCAATTCTGAACCTAAACTTCATTATGATCTATGATACCATTGCCTAGTAGCTTCAAACAGTTAAAGCATATAAATTCAAAAACAAGGAAAACAACAAACCTTGGGTGGTGAACATTGTTCATCTTTCAGACTGGCCTCATTTGCACGGTTATCAGGGAACAGATCAATGGCCACATTCGATGTATGGCTTGTATCCAAATTGGTTGTTTCACCATCAAGCCTCTCTTTCATTTTGATCCATGATTTAGAATTGATCGAAAGTAAATTTCCAATTTCAGCACTATCTGCTTCTTCTATCATCACATTTTCAGGAAGATAATCCGCATTGTTGGTACTATTGGTTGCAAGTTCAATTTGAGGCTCAGAAAATGACGTTCCAATTACTTCTGTTTCACATTCTGTGACTTCATGCTCTCCTCCATTTACCAAACCATTCACACTTCCATTAAAGGTTGCCGAGTGGGTTTCAGGATTCATGCAATCAATTTCCTCATCATAAGCCATCTTCTCTGAGATGTCATTTTCACTGGTTTGGTATTGAATCTCATTCTGGCGTTCAGTTGAACTCTGACCCATAAATCCCTTCTTTCTAAAATGAGCCTCGAAGTATGCTTTTTTCTCTGTAACTGAACCTGGTTTTGAACATTTTTTAACTTCTTCAAGATACCGGTTATGTGAGAAGGATGACCACCTCTCCCAACATAGAGCTTCACTTTTGAACCTTCCAAATGAGATAGAACCCAAATGGGGAGAATCTTCCTGTTGAGTTAAAGAGGGTGGATAAAGAGGGAGGACAAAAAAATTAACCTCCACTAATTCTTAACAGATCAACTTTCAGCCATTGATTTTTAAGATAGTTCAGCTCAACTCCAAGGAGTTATAGCAATATAGAGTCTCCGCCTTCATCCTATTATCAAAGTTTAATTGAATGAACGAGCATACTTCACCACCACAAGCCAAAAAACATTTGATTTGAAAATAATTATTTTTTATGGTACAGAACAATGCATTGCTTCAATCTTTATGATATTTGAAGCAGTCAGTGGAGACTAACTAGAAACACTAGCAGAGAAGTCCGGATCCATGATTGCAACAAAGGGCCATTCCAATGGGAAAGGAATTCCCAGGTAATACTATAAACTGTTAATTTTATACTTACATTGACAGCATCAAAAGCAAACTGGATAAGACCTTAGTATGTAATGGCTGTTGTATTCACAAGATTTCGTACGATGATACCAGAAAGGTGGACATAGTTATGATCACCAAAAAAAGACAGCATTAGACTTAGAGTCTGATCTAATAACATTAACGGCCAAATACGAGTGCAACATCAGTTCTAAACCCAAAATTATCTCCATATATGGAACATTTCCATCATACCTACTGGCCAATAAATCACTTTATAATAAATAGCACCAACAAAAGGAAAAAGGAAAATAATATAAGGATAAATCAGTGACCTTCTCATAATAACGCTTAATAATAATCAGATCAAAACACGCAATGCATCATACCAACAGCTCCCAAATCTTCAAAACAAATTAAAACTGAGAAGGGTACCTGAAAATTACGCCTGAAAGGCTCTTCAATTTCACCCGCCATTTTTCAACTGTCACCACTTGCCCAAAAGCACAAACTTTTTCAGCAACCTACACGCGATAAACAAAACCCATAAGCCAAAACAGTGCAAAACCATCCATATGATCGTTCGGCATTCCATGAAGAAGAAATCTCCACCTCAAAAACAAAAAGTTGAAAGAAAGAAAAGAAAAGAAAAGAGAATTAAACTTAACCCACCAGATCATTCAAGAATATTAAGGTGGAGAAGTAATATTTCTGACATGATTACTTGTAATCAAAGTGAATGAGTCTGATTGGGGTTCTCAATTGGGAATCACTTCTTTGCTTTTAAGATGGGAGTTTTAATTTCCAAGAAAAGACTCAGAATTTGAGACTTGTGACAATGTGAAGAGATGCAGAAAGTGGAGTGAAAGCGGTAGTTAAAGGTGCATGTGTACTTTGTAACAATTGTAATCAGGTGCTTTAAAGGTGCATTATGGATCATGTGCAGCTTTTCCCGTTTTGTCTGTTTCAGATGACTAAATTATTATGGGGCCAAGCTGTTTTGTTGACCTGTATGGATGATTGCCATCCAACGGTTGGTAGTGATTGGATGTGGGTTCTGTTAATCTGACACGTGTCAGCCTGGCGAATGCAGTGTCTGGTGATGAATAAAAAGGGCATTCATAACATTGTCTGTTCTTGAATAAAAAGGTCTTCATAATTGCTTGGATTTAAGATTACTAATACAAAATTATTACATGTTAAGGTATTACACTACAAGACAATTTGCATTTAATATCATTAAAAAGTGCCACTTAAATATTATTATATTGACAATTTTATATTTACTACTATTTTTTAAAAATATCATTTATAGCGATGTAACTAAATACATAAATATCATTATTTTAATTATATTGTGGCACTAATAGAATGTAATAAAAAATGTATTAAATTACAAAATAAAATGTCACAACAAATGTACTAAATGACATCAAAATATCACAATTTTTTTATTAAAGTGACATTCTAATATGCCACAAAATATACATATATAGCAATATAACAAAATGTCACAAAAGGTTTCTTTAAATAACATGCTAAAATACCATAAAAAATATATTAAATGACATATTAAAATGTCACAAAAAGTTATTTAAATGACATTATTAACATGCCATAAAAATACAATAAATGAAATGTTAAAATGCCACAAAAAAATTATTGTACATGATATGTTAACATGTCACAAAGTTTTACATTAGTGGCATATTAAAATGCAACAAAAGATGTATTTAGTTGACACTTTTGAAATGTCATAATATTTATAAATTGTTGTGTTAAATGTCACAAAAAAATAATTTTGTGACACTTTAACTTGTCCAAATATTTATGTTTAGTTACCTTAGAAAAGTCCCAAAGGAATTATTTTTTGACATTTCAATGTGCCACAAAAATATAAAAAAATAGACATTTTATAGTGCCATCCTAAACCTATAATATTCATTTCAAGCACTAATAATATCTATTTATTTAATAACAAAAATTAAATTTTTTAACAATAAAATAACATAATGATCTTTACTCTTACAAATAATAATAATAATTAGTTTATTAACGCAAGAAAAAAAAAAGAAATATCTCAACATAAATGAAATCATTAAACAAGCATAACTTCTTAGAAACATCACTAACAAATTACAAACCCAATGGTTCTAATTTACTTAATCTAACAAAAATAAATAATTCTACTCGAAGACTAGAATCTAAACGTACTTCAAAATTTAGTGAATGCTTGAAAATCATCTAAATCGACCACAAAAGTGAGAGTCCACGACTTGATATGATGTATTTTCAAAAAGCATTTGAATCATCCATAAAGATGCGAATCTACATCCTTTGAAATATTTACAATCTACATTATTTGAAATTTGCACAAGCAGAATAATAGTGTAAACAAATAATTGTTATTATATAAAAATTGTAATTATGTAAAGCATGCAATAAAATTATTATTTTATAATATTTAAAAAATTGTAATACTGTCGATACATAGTACGAAAGCTTTTGACGAAAAAGATGAAAAAAATGCAAAATATAATCAAATAAACAATTAATGTGACAAGAAATTAATATACCATCAATATTATGCTTGAATCAAGCGACAGTCTTTTCAGGCTTTGACAACGGTCAAATTCTTATTAAAATTAGTGGAAAATTATTTTATCAATGTCAACGAAAAGCTTGCCTTGTAAGTTGGAAATAACTTTGTGAATGCTTTTTATTACTGACAAATACTGTTAATGGATAATTTCATAAATAATTTAATAATAATTATTAACTCATTATTAATTAATATTTAAATATAATAATATATTTAATCATTTTACACATAAAATATAAAAAATAAAAAATAAAAAATAAAGTAACTAAAGAAAACAAACGTGTTAAAAGATGAAATCTTGATATGGAAGAAAACCTATGTCAGTAAGCTGTTACATCAAGTATATATTCACAAATTTTACAACTATATATACATATATACATATTACTTTTGTATACTCTTTCTTCTACCGTAACATTAAATTAATCCTAAGGCACATAACAATACAACAAAAGAAAAAAGAATAAAAGATAACTATCAAATGAGAACACCCGTATCTTCAAAAAATAGTTGAAACCTCCAAACTTGAGTATGATTAAAATTTATGAAAAACTTAGATAAAAAGCTATGCTTTTCCTTCAATTTCATTTTCATCATCCTCCAATAATTTGGGTGGTCTCTTTCTAATATATATTTTTTAGTCTTGGAAGGATTTGTTTATACCATGATTGGTGATTGAGTTTAGGGAAAGAGAATCCGAATTTCATGCATTAATTGTTATGTACCAGTACGCCAGAAAAGGATAAAAAATGGAATGTTTCCAACGTCAATAGGGTATTTGCTTGTTGATTGTAGAAGTAATTTAGCAAATCAGAAAGCTAAAAGTGGGAAGGGCTGAATAAGTCTAGGGATTGCAAGGGGCGGGGCAAAACCCAAACATGAGATAACCCGTTCCGAATGGGACAGAATTTTGGGTA
>JACGDI010005394.1:280342-306270 GCA_014898725.1 Jacaranda copaia
TTGGGCTATCCCATATCAATATTAATTAACAACAAAGATATGTAAATTTGTATATTTTTTAGTCATTAATCATATATATACTTTATCTATATGTGTTTAGTTTTTGTTTTTTTCAAATGAGACCATAACTAAATAGAGTGGCATTTTAAAGAAAACATTAATAGCACTAAATTAATGTCTATTGAAATATAATTATGTTGTCACTAATTAAATACCACAAAATATTATATTATAATAATATTTTTTATAACTATCACCATATTGCTTTAGTATGTCAGCATATCGTAAAATGCCATTGTTTAAGTATTATTAAATATTTTGTGGTGTTTGTTCTTTTTTCCAAAATGACCCTATAACTAGATATAAGTGGCATTTTAGTAATAATTGGAAGCATTAATTAAATGCCTTTAAAACCCATTTGTGTTGGCATGTTCAATCAAATGCCATTATTTTTTTGATATTTATTAATCAAATGCCACAAAATATTACTTTTAGTGTCATTTTTTAACAACTGTCGTTATATTACTATTACGTGCCATTTCATTATAAAATGCTACAAAGTTAGTGTTACTAAATACTTTATGACATTTTTTTCAAATGACACTATAACTAACTGTGTATGACATTTTTAGGAAAAGTTCAGCAACACTAGTTAAATATTTTTAAAATATATTTATATTGACATTTTAATTGCCATCATTTTATTTGTCATTCATTAATAAAATGTCATTAAATATTTCATTATAATGATATTTTTTTTATAATTATCACTACATTATTTTTATATGACATTAGATTATAAAATGTCACTAAATTAGTATTACTAAATACTATTTTTCTTTTTCTTGTAGTGTCATTACAACATGGCTCATGGTCTTTCTTGATTAAGTAAAATACTTGGCGTAACTGAGGTACTTTAGATCCAATCAAGTTGTTCGTGTCTTGTCGAAGCAGGCAGATAAATTTTTAGGTAACACGAAAAACACCGCTAGATATTATCTATTTAATTATAATTTAAATAAAATAGTGAATCATTTTACATAATCATTTTTAATATTTAATTTTATAATATTATCATATGCATATGTTTCATTTGTAAGGGGGAGCAAAAAAAATGAAGTGAAGACCTAAACTTGGGAGGGCATGTGCATGTTGTCTCTAGGTGCCTGACAAGTAGGTTTGGCTTTGTTTGGTTATTAGGGCATTTTGACGAACTTTTTTGTTAAAATGGTATTTGGGAAGTGAGGTTGGGAACGTGATGGTTGTTTGTTTGTATTTTGAATGATCGGTAGAGAATGAATTAGGAAAAAATTATTTATTTGTTTGTGTATTTGGGAGGAGGATAAAATGTTACATCAATAACCTTTTTATTGAGTTGGTGAGGTGAAATGAGTATTTTAAAATTATTTATATATATGTATATAGATTGAATGAGTAGTAGTATATATATATTTGTAATGATGAGATAATGACTGAAACTTTGGGGAATAATTTGAGAATATGAATAATAGGGATATTTTGAAAAATAAATTTTGTATTTTGAAAGTAAAATTGAAAAATGTGTGGTGTTTGTTTATTTAAATTTTGAAAGTTAGAGAACGAATTGAGAATTCACATCCAAACAAAGCTGTTGTGTTTGAAATGTGAACCCAAATGGGGCATGCACCTCCGAATACCGGCCTTGATCCACTGCACCTGGATCGGGCCCCTGGTGCGACCATGACCCGGAGTGGTCAAGCCATTCATGAATTTTGTATTTTATGATGTATACTTTTCATGGCTCCGTTGGGGCTGGATTTGTGCTTCCGCACAAATCTATATGACTGGAGTTAAAAAAAGTTTAATTTTTTTTTATAATGCAGTGAAATATCTTCTTGATTAAATAAATTAAATTTTAGTAGAATTAGTTCCGATTCAATTAGAATTAAGTTTTGAGGTATTTATGGCTGTATTTTATTTAAGTGAATCACAAGGAATTTATAAAGTCACTAATCTATCCTTGAATACGCAATTAGTTAATAAGATATAATTAGTACATCAGTCAAGTATTGAGCTCCAATTAATGAGGTAATGAGGTTAAGATCAGCTTGATTCTTGGAAGGTCCTCAAAATTGGATATAGTTAGAGCCATTTAAATTTACCTAGCAGAAATAGGGGCACAAACAAGTTAAGTAAGCTTGCCAGCTTTGTGAGTCAAGCTCGTACTAGCTCAGCTCAAGCTCAAGTCATTTGTATATAGGCTTGAGGCTTGCTAGCTAGCTCGTAGGCGAGTATGTAATTAAATACTATCTTTTATTTTACTAAATATGTATATATATATTATATTAAACTTGAGTTCTCAGTTATTTACAACGTATTTGATAATTCGAGCTTTATCAAGTTGAGCTTGAGCTTAATATATGCATTTCGAGCTCAAAATTTTTTCTCAAGCTTGACTCAGCTCTAGTCAATTGTACCCCTAAACAAAAATGCCCAAGTTAATTGTGAATAAGAGAGAGAAAAAAAAAGTTGAAAAAGGAAAATATATCTTAAAATATGTTGCTTGCTGATGTCGAAGAGTGGGGTATTTATATTAAACACGAGATAACTTATACCAACATCAATTCTAATTTTTCATATATTTATATTCCATTCCTAGAGTAAAATTGCCTTCTTATTATTTCCTAAAGTAAGAGGATGGCTTAGTGTAGCAGTTCAGTTTTCAATCTACGTTAAAGTATCTAAGGATTTATTTCTTCTTAATAAACCTAAATTAATGTTAGATCTAGAGGATTGATCAAGTCCTCTCCGTGGAATCCTACCCCATGTCCATTGAGCATGCTAAAAGTCAAATTGATCAAAACCAAATAATTAGATTTCTAATTATTAGTTGGTACGTCAAAATCAATTCTAGAACATGAAATCAACTAATTAAATGTCATTGCGTACGTGCAACCATACATTAATTAATCAAGAAACGATATAATAACCAAAACAATCCATTTCCATAGGAAATGATAAAAAAAGGCAAATATTTGGAAATCTAAACGCGCCATTCACAACATGCTATTTGTTCCTTAATCTAGTACGGTATGTTCTCTTTTTCTGCATAGATAGGCTTATAAAATCTCTTTCAGAAAAAGAGAATCACCTAACAAAATTGCCAAACAAATAGGGTCAAACACAGCACCTAAGAGAAAATTAAGACATTGAATACTCAACATTTCTCTTTTTTAGGCTATCCGCAGAGTACATTTTGATAGTAGAACTGAAGAGAATGATCTTATGTTTGATTATATTTTGAGAAAAAAAATAAATTTTAATGTAAATTTTTCATGCATGTCTTTGTGTGGTTAATGGTGTCACATCACATTTATAGTGTATAATTATTGAAAATTATGTGTATAATATTTAAATTTTGAAAAAAATAATTGAAATTTTGAAGAAAATATTTGTTTGTGTTTTGAAAAAAAATTTGAATAGTGAAAACATTCTTCAGATATGAAAAGAAAAGGCTTAAATTTTTATATAAGTGAAAAACAATGAGATTCGAATTCATTTGTTTTGTGTGATGCTGATATCATGTTAACTTTTTATGGAAAAGTTGGATTAGAGACCTTAAAATAATATATTTGACATAACTTATGATGCATGAATACGGATATGGGGATACGGACTCAGCACGATATGAACACAATAATACATTAAATTTTAAAATTTTAGGACACAATATATACGACAGCAACATGCTTATCATAATATATATAATTATATATATATGAATAGATATTTATTAATTATATTAATGTGTGTAATATAAAATAGATATCAAAGCTAAGCGAAAGAAATTGACACTAAACATTAAATAGATATATCAAATAAATAACGAATCTCCTAAATAAGAATTAGTATTAGACTTCATGTAAATTATACAATGGAAATTTTCAATACAAAAATATATAATATTAGTCATAAAAAAAACAATGTAAAAATTACAACTAATAACATTTGAAAAAATTTTATACTTATCATTAAGAATATACCATTAATTATCAATGGTGATGGCTTAAATACAATTTTTGCCATTATTAAATGTGTAAAAATTATTATTGGTGATAGAACAAAATTTTCCCCTGTAGTGTGTTCAATTATCCAAATTAATTTCTTAGGATATTATGATTATAGTGAGATTTTTTACTAACTTCATTTGTCATTTAAAAAATTTTTATATTATTTATTGGCCTTTAAATTTTGTAAAATTTAAATAAAAAAGCTTCGCCGTTTTCCGATTGTGTCGGACACATCCCTTAATCGTGTTCGACACTACATCAGATTTTGTCTTTTTTATTTTAATTTTTGGATATTTTGTTGTTGTGTTTGATATGTGTTGGGGTCGTATGTGTATTTGATACATATTTGATATTACATATAGAGATTTTATGACGTACTCGTACATTATAAGACCCAACATATTCCAAAGCCAATGGTTGAATGGGGAGCCAAATGACAAATGCGTAAATTCTAAGTGGGCTTCATCTTGGTGGCTTGCAGTCAAAATTGGCTAGCAATATTATATTTGGATTTTGGACTATTGGAGTTGCATTTACAGTACATGAATGTCAACCTTGACTCCATTTTGGGATTGGCACGACAGAAGGCACGTCGGGCAACCATAGTGCGACAAAATTCCCAGGTTGCGTGAGATCATGTCAAACCTCATGCTAAGGAAAGTTTTTGTATTTAATTAGATGTGTCGAGTTCAAGTTAATATTTGAACAAGGAAGAAGTAGTAAAGAGGCCCAAAACCTAGGTTGAAAATTCATTAGATATTAATTGTGGCCATCTGCTTTTGCTGAGTTCAGTTGCACGTGCTTGTTATTTTAATTGGGGTAATATGGGGTTGAAGCAGTTTCGATTGCATTAATTCTAACTCTAGATCGAGGGTGAGTTTGAGGCTATGAATGAGTATTCAAATAAGATTGAAAACGATAAAAAAAAAAACCTAATTATAACCACCTGCTAATTTCACTAATTGATTAATTGTTAGTTAATTATACTTATAATTTATAAATTATTGATTGATTATTACTTACTAGAGTTACTCAAGTATGTATACGTACATTAATGTTGCTAGATAGCTATGATCAAAGCATTAAACTTTACTATGATTACATGAAATGCATTAATTTTAGTAACATATTTTTCTTTTTTAATTGGGTATGGCTTCAATTATTGGCGTAGCCTACTTATTAGTTAATTTTAGACATATTTTAGTATATATATATATATATATATATCATGTAATCACTGCAAACCCAAGATATCTATTTGGAGTTGGTTCTGCATCAAAACTGTTTTTTTTGATAGGTAACATCATAGCTTTTTTTAATTGTTAATTGATCTATCATAAATATAATAATATATGTTCGACCACAATCACTTAAGAAATGACGAATAATCAAAAGTTTCAGCAAAGAAAGAAAGAAAGAAAAGGGGGCTCAATGGCCAAATGCATTTTGTGAGCGCATTTCACCGACCCTTTTGAGCACATTTGACCAACATTAGTACTTTAAAAAAAAAAAATTCCACAAAAAATCATTAAAAAGTAAAATATTGGTCCCAAACTAAATAAAATTTATTGCAGGAAAAATAGAAAAAATAGAACAGTAATAATATTCATAGAACCAAAATTTAGAATAATACAAAATTAGAATAAAAGCTCTTAAAAATTTCAAAAAAGGACATAGATTATCCGAAAACACAGTTAACATCGATAACTACATACATGGTATTCATCGAAAGTGTTCCACACATGCACCATGCATGCACAAGCAATCACCGACGTTGATTGTGCTTTTAGATGACCCTTGTACTTTCTTCTAAAGAAAAGTTTATGAGTTTTAGTTCTAATTTTTTAATTTTACATTACAAATTGACCATAATTATAATTTTATTTTTACTTTGTTTCGTCTATTGTACGTTATGTGTTGCTAAAAAGAGCAATTTTCTTCGTGCAACTTTCAAGAATGCGACTTCAAGCTTTACAAAGCTAGCAGATATGTTTAACAGCTTCAAAATTAAGAAATTCTCTTTTTATACTTTCGAACCTCAAGAGGATAATACGCAAAATTTAACAAAATAATTTTCCAAATTAGGTGTCACCTATGAGATGATGCGTGTAAAGCAGTTCGCTAGCCGATAACCTTTTTTTAATCTTCACAGCCGTGCGTCTTTTGACCCAAAATATTTTGAGTTGCCTCAATTGAGACATTACGTTTTGATTTGCCTATATATAATCCCCAAAGACAATTAACCATCGCATCGGAGTTAATTATTCTTAATCCTCGATCTCCCAGAAAATCAAATCAAACCAATACATAAATTAACATGGGATCCGTAGGTCATCTGTTAGAAAAGCCCCATGCAGTTTGCATCCCATTCCCTGCCCAAGGCCACATAAATCCCATGCTCAAACTTGCCAAACTTCTCCATCACAATGGTTTTCACGTTACCTTTGTAAACACAGAATATAACCACCGACGCCTCCTCAAATCCAGGGGCTTGTATTCTCTAAACGGGCTGCCTTCATTCCGGTTCGAGACCATCCCCGACGGCCTTCCACCGTCCGATGCTCATGATGCGACCCAAGATATTCCATCCCTCTGTGAATCCACCACCATCACATGCTTAGCTCCCTTCAGGGACCTTCTTGCTAAGCTAAACAACACCGCAGCGTCCAACGTACCACCAGTCTCCTGCATAGTTTCTGATGCGGTCATGAGCTTCACTATAGAAGCAGCTGAAGAACTCGGCATCCCTGAAGTTCTCTTCTGGACCGCTAGCGCTTGTGGATACTTTGCTTATACACAGTATGAAAATCTTATCCAAAGTGGATATGTACCGCTTAAAGGTAATTACTCTATGTTTTCATCATTACTGTGTATATCTTGCTCTCATGCAACAAGTAATAACATATATACTTATATGTTGCACAAAATAGAATCCAAGTCTTGTCTGTAAATTAAAGAAATAAAGTCAGTACTCAAAATGATTAATCAGATATTTAGTTGTGGAAGTTGATATCTATATCAGCTAGTCTTTTGTGGGCTTGAATCCATTTAAATTATGAGATTCATGTTAGATAGATTTAATTAGATAGATTCAATGACCTTTTTTATTTAATTAATTTGATTTTTTATTTAACTTTTACTTTGCTTTAGAGTCTTAATTGGCATATCTAACACCAATCTCAATATTCGATTGCATGCAGATACAAGTTACTTGACTAATGGGTATTTAGATAAGGTGATAGATGGAATTATTCCAAGCATGAAAGGGATTCGTTTGAGAGATATTCCCAGTTTCATAAGAACCACCAACCTGGACGACTTCATGATCAAATTTGTCTTGGATGAAACCAAGAGAGCTAGGAGAGCTTCCGCAATTGTTTTGAACACATTAGAGGACCTCGAACGAGATGTCCTCGATGCACTTTCTTCTATTCTGCCCCCACTTTACACCGTAGGACCCCTGTATATGCTCGAAAACCAAGTGGACGCCAACAAGGGTTTGGAGCAGCTTGGATCAAATTTGTGGAAACAAGAGCCAGAATGTCTAGAATGGCTCGACTCGAACGAACCTAACTCGATAGTCTACGTTAATTTCGGAAGCATAACTGTAATGACACCTGACCAGCTGGTTGAGTTTGCTTGGGGACTTGCTAATAGCAAACAATCATTTTTGTGGATTATAAGGCCTGATCTTGTCTCTGGCGAAAAAGCTGTTCTCCCACTTGAATTTCTAGAAGCCACAAAAGAAAGAGCGTTGCTGGCAAATTGGTGCGACCAAGAAAAAGTTCTTAGCCACCCTTCTGTTGGTGGATTTCTAACTCATAGCGGATGGAATTCGACTCTGGAAAGCATCTGCAGTGGAGTGCCTATGATTTGCTGGCCGTTCTTCGCGGACCAACAAACTAACTGCTGGTATTGCTGCACAAAATGGGGTATAGGGATGGAGATAGACAGTGATGTGAAGAGAGATGAAGTTGAAAGCCTTGTGAGAAAGTTGATGTTTGGAGAAAAAGGCCAGGAGATGAAGAGAAGGGCCTTGGAATGGAAGAAATTGGCCCGAGAGTCTGCCAATAGTTCATCTTATCAGAATTTGGATAAACTTATCAATCAAGTGCTTTTAAACCCAACCCCACTCAAAAGTGTGAGTTAATTATATATGCATGGCGAAGTAATTTTGATTTCACTTAAAGTTTGAGGGAATGTTTGTTTTGTTTTTTTGTTTGATTTTATTATGTATTTATTGTGTGTTTTGGAAGAATGAATATTGAAAGAATTATTAGAGAATATGAAAGTTGTGTTGGGGAATGTAATTGATGTTTGGTTATATTTTGAAAAATAGTTAAAAAATAGTTTTGAAAAGTTTTGATATATTTGGTTATGTCTTGGGGGTGACATTTTATACTGTAGTAATCAAATTAATACTTTTGTGTTAGTGTTTGGGGGTGAAAATGAATTTTAATTATTTTTTAATTGTAAAGATAATAATAAAATATGTTGGATATATGTGTATAAATATGTAATGAATGGATGTGATTGTGTTGTAAGTTTATAATGATTGGTTTAATGATTAAGTGGGTTGTATTGTATTATTTTATGAATTTGTTTGTTTGTTGCATTTTATTTATTTATTATTATCTTTTTTTTTTGCAATTGTAGATAAGCTTTGAGTTTATTAGATTAAAAAGGAACAAGTATTTGTACAATATAGCTACTATGTTTTATGCAGAAAAAAAAAACACATAAAAAATAAACCCAAACATCACCAACAACATACATGCGTGGTAATTATAAATTACGATACAAAAATATCAACACTAACAAACAAATTGATAAACTATAGAGTGCAACAATAAGCAATTACACACATAAAAACTAGAAATGCACTCCCAAACTACGATTTATAGACCATTGATAACGAAACATAAGAACATATGAAAGTTTTAGGCCTATCATCTAGACATATCCTAAAGGTAAGTGAAAGATGGAAGTTTCAAACAACAAGCATTGATGTCTATAAATGGTACATAACACATAAATCAAACATCATAATTGGGGGAAATAGACAAAGGAGGAGCCATCATGTCTGCCATTAATTATCGAACCTCATATGGGTTCTAGGTGCTAGTGGGAGGCGCTGATGCATTGCTTACTGTCACCATCAGATAGGTTGATTGTACGTCCGTCGTTAAAAATGTAGCATAGCGGGATGTACAAAGGCTCTCCAAATACACGAAAATAGCTCTTTCTGATAATCTTCTGCATGAGGTCCATTACAATTTTCAATGTGTAATGAGATGTGTATATATATTTATATCTTAAATTAGAAAAATAAAGAATTTAACTTACATTCTCAACATGTGCCTAGTACGGTGAGTCAATATGCACTACATTGGTGTTAGCATTGTGCTGCACCTTAGGAATAATCATGTACTCCAAAAATGCATTGTAGCGGTCACGTAGCTACTGAATCTTCATCTTAATTTTGTCTATTGTCCTCTCACTCCCAAACATCCTGGATAGATAGAATGCAATGTGGGAGCACTTATCTATAAGTACCTCTCTATGAGAGATGTCGTGGGAGTTTACAGCATTCATCAAGTGAATGATTAGGGCAGCCTCGGTCATGCTATTCCAGTAGGGATGAAATATACTAGACATAGGCACGTTACGAGTCAGTGGTGTCCCATTGGATAATCCTAGCATAGTCTATGGTCATACTATAATTATTGGGATTCAAGTAAGGATGTTCATAAATATATTTAACTACAAACACGGTATGTCTAGTCATTAAGTACAATACACTTTACCAATCATAATTAATAAATCTTTAGTAAATAAACTCAGTTAAGGTACAAATATTACAGACATAATTATACAACGAGAACAAAATAAAATCAAGATGATGTAGGTGGTCTATTTGGCATTCGACTCGTACTAGCTTGGCTCATGTGAGATGAGCCACATCGTCTTGATAGTCTGGTGCCAATGTATCGAACAACCTCAGACCATGACGTGATAGGGCTAACTTCTAAACCCCTATAGATGCCGCCATCTGAGCCAACGGGCATCTCTGTTCTAATTCAAGTAGAATGAAAACATGAGATGTTAGGCTTAGAAGACCCTTGGAAGCATAAAAAACTATGTGATGCTCCTAAATCTAATGCCATAATAGGGAGTTCTTAATAAGCTAATAATAGATTGTCACGTCTCTCGGGTTAGTGTTGGCGAGTGATAGATCATTGTGGTCTATCATGCGGCATAAAGATCTTGTATAAGAGGTCATATCTAGTTTCTCTATACAAAAAATGACATTTAGTAGGTGGGTATGTCTACACACACAAATGTTCACACAATAACATAATTTTAAGATACCGATGTACACTATTATAACCATAAAGACCTACGGTCGCATAATGGTAGGCATGAAAATATTACTGGTTGCTAGCTTGTAGAAGACATTCGAATTGGTGATGATCACCTTCATAGTGTTGTGGCACTTTTTATGCTCATTAAATGTATTCGTAACGAGTTCAGTCATGTATGGATGCTGAAAGTGGTGGCCAAGTTTGTTAGCTATCTCGAGCATGCATATTTGTATGTACATCTCATTCATTCGTGAGTTAATTGTGCTAGCATCCAGGAGCATATGAATGAAACATTCCTCCACGTCGAGCGCTTATACATTTGCAATGGTGTTAGCCATACCATCTATCGATGCACGGTGACTCATACATGCACGGTGTAAAGATGACCATGTCCAATAAGAATGACTTAAAAAAAATACATAGATAGTAGATTTTCAACTGTAGCCCTCAAAGTGCGAAAAGCCAATAATAAATCCAACGTTAGTACATGAACTTGGAAGCTTCATCCTACAAAATGCTCATACAAATAATATCTTAATTAAGACCGTGAGTAATAGCATCTAAACAAGCAACAAAATACATATACAACAACCACATAAGAGCAATAGCAACGTAGGCCTAGTAGGACGCACTACATGCTGTGGTGTGTGATGATCGGTGCACACAGAGCTATTCTAATCATAGGGTGGGCCACTCGTTGAGGCAACACTAGAAGAACCACTTGTGGATGTAGAGGTGCTATAAGTATCATGCTATAATGCAACATTGAAAGCTCAACGCTACCTATACATACCTACTGCGTGCCCACCTCCATCGTTTGCCCATATGAAGTATTGTGGGTGCTCAACTCCAATTGGGCATCTGAAAAAAAAATCTATATTTTGACTCAGTCCTGGCCATCAAGACTCACATGGGTCTGGCACCACATGTGCACATGAGAGGATCGTATGTAATCATCCCTTATCAAAATCATAACAAATAGATCATTAATGAATTACCACACAATAATTTGATTATGTTGCAGTACGATAGAAAAGACATAATTAATGCACATTTCACTTGTGATGAAACTTATGAAAATGCACACAACTGACATAAGCATGTGGCAATAGAAATGCTTAGTACAAAAGATTAAGTGATGAAAAGAAGTTCTAAACTAAGACATGTGCAACAACAAACATGCAATATGATGAGCTGGGATTAAGAATTAAATATAAACTCATTGATACCTTTTGGCCCACATCCATTCTGCCAGAGCATCCTCAAATACAACTTATGCCTGTATCTCCTATTGGCTCGGGCAACCACAGTGGTAGAAGGTCTCCCAACTAGGATCAAGTTTTAGGTTTAATGTCGCAAAAATGCTATTTTCCTTGACTAAATTTACAGATGAAATTATACACCGCATAATATGTAATGGCAATATTAGCCTACCAGATGACTATGTAGCTTAGCATACCCCAAGCTAGACTTGAAAATTGCTTCTTCAAAATCCCAAGTGTACGTTCAATGGTATCCTCAATCACGAGTGGCGATGGTTGAACATCTATGTTGGCTTACTATATATGAGGATACCATCGAACTGTTGGAGATGGTACTGAGATTGCTTATATAGGGATAAAAAGCACATATAGTTTGTGAAGCCAACACCAATGAGGTAATATTTTTCTATAGAAAATATGATTATTACTGTAGTATACACAATAGTCGATCACAATTACAGCTATTTGATCTATTTATACGAACATGTACAGTTACTACAAGTATAACCCCAAACCTTGTGGGGGAAGGGAAAGACAGGGTATTTTAGATTGTGTTGAGCAATACCCCTGCATTATTGGCACTACCCTAACAACCTGCATATACATACGTAAACATTTGGTAGAAGTTGGCTATGGCGAGGACAGTTTGGGATACATTCCCTTTTGCGAACAATACACGCTCTATCTATGAGCAAGTACCTAGGTAGTAACCAATATGCCATCGATTGCCCCCACAACATCCAATGGAACACATGTGAGATGTTATGCTAGATAAATTAATGGGATGATACTATACTAAGTTTGGCATTTATATATTCCATACTTGAAAATATGGGAAGAAGTTGGCATTCGAGTGAATTTGACTCGACGTCTCATTAAAATTTGGGAGAGTTATCATCTTTGTCGCTAAAATATTAAGCGCCCTAATTACACGATGAATATGACAGTTAACTATCTCCAACGAATGTTGGAAAAGTTCTATGTTATACTTATGTCTCTAATTTGTGCTAGTTGTTTGTATAAACATTACAAGCTTCTCAGTAGGCAAAACCTAACACTATTGCGTTTGTTGTAAAAGCCTATGACTTGTTAATACATAGACCAATCTCATGAACATAGGCTTCATCATGCGCATGTTATCATAGAATCACATAGGATGGCCAACCATTATTTTGTCAACACAATCCACTCCACAGAACATAGATGTGTTGCATGCTAGTCTATCAATGTATATATTATGCAACAATACATTTGCACTGAATAATACATCAGCTCTATCTGACATGTCATTGCCAGGCACTAGGTGATCTTTCACTAAACTCCAACTTATCATCATATGATGGCATCGAGCTTGATCCACTAGTTATCTATGCAAAGAAAATAGTCATCATACATAATGTGAAATTTGGTATGGTAGCAATACATAGGCATGCCATCAACATCCATACAGTAACAATTAAATGATCATAAATACGTTACCAATAAGTTTGTGCTTACCAAGGCATTAATTAAAGTAAATAGATAAGTACACAACACACAAACAAGCAAGATAAGTATTGAACAAGAGCTGATCAAAGGTGGACTAGGGAAACTGACAATGGGTGTACAAGATAAGTATTATGTTTTTTTATTAGACAAATATTTTTTCATATTTTTCATTATATTTTTTTATTATATGTTTTTCATATTATCTATATATTTTATTTTATATAGGTTTTACATACACTAATACCCAATCCATCTACTTTAACAATGAAAGACCCAATAGCTAATTCTTTTACTCAATAGCCCTTAATTTATTAAATTCAATAAACTATCCTAAACCTATTTAAAATAAGAAATATAATGGGATAGATTTTTAATATACTTTTTTTCATTCAATCACTTATTTATGCTCTGTCGCAAGTTATTTTTTAGGTTAATAACTAAAAGGTTTGAATCAATATATTTGTAGATATATAAATGACATATATATATATATATATATATATTTGTATATAAACATTACATAAGAGGTACTCATAAATTCTAAATGGAATGAACTGCACAATAAAAGACTGTGCAACTAATTTATATACTTCTTTAAAGTATCCTTAACTTCTTAAATTTACAAATGTAATGAATTACAATTTATGCCAGAATATTTTCATTATTTTTTTTAAAATTAACTTATATCTGTAAGTATTTTTAGTTTAATAACTCAAAATTTTCGATAAATATATCTCTAAAATTTGCATATACATATACTATATATATTAATTGATATGTATATTACACTAGAAGGACTCTTAAATTTTAAATGAAAATGAACTTAACATCAACATTGTTATATTAGAGATATTTTTCAAAGATTACATATACAATATAAATAACTTATCTAAATTTTACGACAAAGGGAGTTAAAAGGAAAAATCGTGACAAATTTAAAAAATTTCTGCTGTGAAGTATTCAAGGGTAAATTTGTCCAAAAAGCTTATTAAAGTTAAATTTTGGACTTATTAGAATCAATAATTTGTGAAATGGGTCTCCTAGGCATAAAAATCATTTTGTAGGTTTTCTTGATATAAAAATTTATTATATAAGGGTTCCACTAAATTTCCCTAACTTAAATTTACATTTTATTTCTCTCTCTTTTCCAGTGCTCATTCTTATGGAACGTGATAAATTGGAGAAAATTTTCAATGTAATGTGATGTTGATAAATTATCCACCTAATATGTAAGCCTAATTGAATTACACAATATACCATATGTTGTATAATTTAACCCTATTTGTCATATTAATTGATTGATGTGTTAAAATAATTGCAATTGTACCTTACATCCGCACGTAAAAAAATAATTATCATAATAATAATTTTAATTATCATATGCAATTCATTACATTCTTAAGTCAAGTCTGAATTACCACATTAACAATTTACATATCAAACATAAGAATTAAATACACAACATGGCATGATAACAATTTCATTATACAATAAAGGAGAATGTTCATTTGAAACAGTAACATCTCATAGTGTCAATATACAAAAACTTGTCACAATCTACCAGTTTGATACATGGATAATTTTAGCTTGTATGTGGCGTCACTTGCCTTCATACAAAGGAACAAACTTCTCTCCAATACTAAATGAACAAATGGCAAGTTGATAAATCTACATAGTTGGGAAAAACCAACATATATAAAAGATGTGAGTTTGAGAAATTTGGAGCCACACCAACATGAAATGATGTGACCCACTTAGATTCCCTGTCTCTTTTTTCTTTATTTTTTGAGGTGACTCCCATCCAAACCAATCCAAAATGGCCATTTTCTTTGGCCTTTTTTATTGTACTATCCCAACAAGGAAACTAAAACAAGACTGACATAGAGGGGAACAGAGAGTGGCAAATGACAAGGAGGCTTTTCCACAAAATCTATCACACAAGAGACACAACTAATTTCATTCCTAATATAACTAGGGAAATAGTCTTAGTTATATAATGAGATCAAAATGCAAAGATAGAAATGAAATGAATATGGTTAGTTTCAAGGTATATTCAGACTATACATTGTAGCAAGAGGGATTTTAGAAAATGCTATATAGGCTTAAAAAATTGCTGCTACATAGGATACAAATACAAGAAAAAAGGATGACAACAACCGAAAGAGGGAGTGACCACATTTTGGCAAAAATTGCACACTAACTTAAGGGGACAGAACTAACTAGAAAGTAACTTAACAGGAGATGATACAGATTGATAGAACATGTATGCTTACAATCCCTCAAAGATAGGCCAACATCATTTTGCTCAGGGTTATCAACCAAGTTGTGCTAAGGTATGCAACATCATTAGCAGCAAATTCCACTAAGACAAGAAGGCACTCAAAAATGGCCAACACTTAGTGAAGTATTGGAATACTACAACAAATTGCATTTCATGTAACAAAATCTTTTGTAACGAAGGTAAATTTCGTTGCAAATGTTGTATTTATTGTAACAAAGTTGAATTTTTGTTACTAAAATACTTATCTTGAGTAATAAAATAAAAATCTTGTTATCTTTGACTAGTATTTGTTATGTTAGATTTTTTATGTTTTGTAACTAAATAAATATTCATTATGGAAAATGTCATTTTGTCACATGTAATATTTTTTGCCATTTAGGAAAATTTATTTGTAACAAAATTGGATACTTATTGTAACAGAAAAATGTTCACTAAAAATAAATTATATTGTGACAAAAATGTCTGATTACTAAAGCTAATTTATTTTTCCCTCAAGAAATTCATGTCCTCCAAAACTCAATTGTACACAATAGTAACAATTATTTTCGTTACTAAATGTAAATGTCAATCAAATTAATTTTCCACCCATACTTTGTGAGTTGGGCTTTAGTTCAAGAAATGGGTTTCACAATAATTCAAAGAAGTTATTAATTGGTCTTGACTTAGCTTTAAAATTGAAATTGACCAAAGTTTTAATTGGTGAGTTATGCCTTATTATAAGAATTGAGCTTGAACAAATTTGAAGTGAAAGAATTGCTTAATTAGGTTAATTTCATTATAGAATTTGGCGTTACAATTTTTTTGTGAATTATTTGTTGTACTATAATTCTTTTGAGGGTTGAGGTTTAACAAATTTATAGTGGATTATTTTTGAATTGAGCTGTCATTTAAGAAATAAGTTTGACTAAATTTATAGTGAATTAATTGATGATTTGGGCTTTGTTTGAGGAGTTGGTTTTCAACAAATTTGAATTGATTAAATGATTTGTCGGCTTTCTTTAAGGAATTGAGCTTGAGCAAAATTTTTAGTGAATAAATTATTGAGTTTCTTTTCCTTTCTTTTTCTTCTAAGAATTTGATGATGAACAAATTACAAGTGGATTAACTTGTGAATGAGGCTTTCATTTTGAGAAATAAACTTGACCAAATTTTGTTTGAATAAATCAATTGGGCATTAACAACTTTTGTTTTATTGATTGAGGTTTACCAGTTTTATAGTAAATTAGTTTAATTGTTTGAGAATTATGCTTAACATTAATTTAAAGAATTAATTAATTGAGTTTGCCAACTTATTTTCTATCAATTTGGGTTTAATCAATTTTTCTAGGAATTAGCATTTTTTGTTTAAGAATTAGAGTTGACATTAACTTAAAGAATTGGTTAATTGATTTTCTCTAATTTATTTTTAAAAATTAAGCTTTACCAAAATTTATAGCGTTAATTGGGCTTTGTCTAAGAATTAGATTTCATCAATTTTTTTTATCCTAATAATTTAAAAATTGGTTATTGTGCTCTTTCAATTTTTTAATTAATAATTGTGTTTCACCAAATTTTTTAATAAATTGGTGAATTATACTTCAATTAAGAATTAATTTATTAATATTTTTAATTATAAATTAGTGAATTAGACTTTATATAATAGATTATCTATTTCTTAATTTAAAGTGTTGGCTACTATGACTTAACCCAATTACTTCACTTTTATAATTGGGCTTGACAACTTTTTAAGTGAATTGGGCTTCACGTCAATTTACACTTCACCAACTTCTTTTTTTTTCTTTTTAAATCGGGCTTGGTAATTTTTCAGTGAATTTGTAAATTAGGCATTTTTAGTGACCTAGTCTTAACATAATTTATAAATTTGGTTAAGTGGGCTTCACCAAATTTTTTTAAATTATTATTAAGACCAATTTTTTAGAACATTAGTAAATTGGGCTTTCTTCATAAATTAGTCTTCACATTAATTTGAAAATTTAGTTAATTGGACTTCACCAACTTCTTTTTATTAAATTAGCTCGATCAATTTTGTAGTTAATTGGTAAACTCTTGTTGGGTTTGAACTAATCTCTTTTTTGTATAAATAATTTATAGCAAACTTAATTTCTTTTATCTTACATTATATGATGAATTGACATATACTTTTTTAAATTATTAACTGATTTTCTATTATAGTTAAATTAGTTAAATAACATAATTTGAACTTACAAATGTTGGTGCTTAAGAATTTTATTTTTTATTATAATTTATTACTATATTCTTTTAGAAAAATTCTTAAAACTCCTCAAAATAAATGTTTAAAGGTTACATACCTAAATAGCAAAAAGAAAGAAAGAAAACTAGTTTACCATAGTATTTAATGAAAAGAAAATGATCCCCGAAGTTAGGCTTGTTAATGTTGCATTTCATTTTTTAATCATTGTATTGGCCAGTTAAAGATCTTTATAACTTATAGATATTTATATGTTAATTGTGCGTATGTTTTACCATATAAATTGCTAAAATGAAGATAACTTTTGTGGTCTAATATAGTGTAAAGAAAGTATTAATTTAGAGTATATTATTAAATGTAATGATTATTAACTTTCATGGGCTTAAACAAGTTGTTCTTAAGAATTAATTGGTCTACATATTATATTTCCTTCAAAAAATAAGTTTCCCTCCAAAAATGAATTCCCCTATTATTTTTTTATTCCCTCCAAATTTTAGCACCTCCCTCCATTTTGTGTATAAGTAGTATATACAAAAATTATTTGTTTTATATTATATTATAAGATGAATTATGATTAGGGGTGGTAATTTTCGACACAATATGATAACATGACATAAATCGACACGATATTATTGGTTTTGGGTTGGGGGTTATTGGGTTGGATAGATATTGGATCGACTCGATAAATAACACGAAAATTATAGGTTGATTCGGGTAACTTGATAATAATCCTAAAACACGATAATTTTACTTAATTGTTCCTTTGATTAGAGTTGATTGGTAGCAATTTTCTTATATTTTGAATTGAATTTTTGTAAGGGAAGTAGGTACTTTCTTATTTAAATTTACGCTCAAAACTCTCATAACTTGGAGCTCTTATGTCAATTCTAATATATATCGAACCTATTATAAGTATATATAATATATACTTATTTTATGATCAATACTTTGTGTACTTATTTTTTGTAGCAAACTTCAATTGAAAGAAGAGGATAGCAATGAAGAGTTTTGATTGAGATTAAGAGTTGGAATATGCTATATTTTTTGCATTTTTAATTAATAATTTGTTATTTTTAAATAATTTAACTCTAAATTGATTTGTAAAAATTAATGATTATTATTTACTACATAAATTTTGACTACTTGATGATGTTGGGATGATTATTAATCATTAAATGGGATGAACTATATTTTTTTGTTGGAATTCAACTTCATTGTTGTTAAAATTAAGTTGTACAAAATTTTTAATTTAACATGAAAATTTGTATATTATTGATGTTGTATAGGACATTAAATGAAGTTCAATTATCAAATTGTTTTATAGTACAAAAGTTGGGCTGCTAGAGTATAATATTGACTTTTTCTAAATTTTTGGTGTAAGTTGACATTTTTCAAAATCTTGGTATAAATTGAATATTTTATTAAGATTCTAGTTGAACATAAAATGTGTAGGTTTTTTTATATGAATTATTAATGAAAAATAATAAGATGTTTTAACAGGTTGGGTTCAGGTTGACATAAAAATTTTCATGTTGGGTTTGGGTTGGGGCTTATTTGGTTGGATTTGGGTTGAGAAAATTTTTGTAATATTCCCACGTCAACCCGATACGAAATAAATCAAGACGTCACGATTGCCACTCCTAATTACGATGTATTATTATGGGGGTTAAAATTTAATTCTATTCTTTGTTATTATTTATCAGGACATTGTTTTTGAACAAAAAGATTTTAGCAAAATTGTTTATAAATTGTAAAACCTCTAGCCTATATGTGTAATTAATTCCATTTTAAAAATTAAAATATTTTGTACTAATAATATATTGATGTGGACAATTTGAACATGCATTTATTGAAAATTTTCTACACTTAATTAACACAAATTATTTTGAAATTGATCAACTTGTATAACTTTAATATAATTGGAAATTTTGAAATTATTTTGAAATACTCATGACATTATAATATAAACTTAGTAATATAGTTATAAGTTTAATAAAATTATTTTTTATCCCCATATATTTAATTAAATTTTTGAATAACTATTAGCATCCTTAACAAATTTGTAGATGTCATTTGAAAATTTATGTTAAAATTTAAAAATATTTTTCAAATGCTGTTTTGACTATTTTTTAGACAAAAATATCTTTGGACTTATTTGTAACTTTAACATGGGGGTTTAACTTTAATAGTAACACCTCTAAAATTTTATTTATAATATACGATTTTATTGTTATTTGAAAATTTTATGAATTTCACGTTATTAATTATTTTAAAATTTTTGTGGGTTAAATTATAATTTTGTCGACTTAATTGTGTATATTTTGATCAATTTGGGGTTAATCGTAATTTTCTAAAAATTTGGGGTAAAATTGTATAATTTAAAATCTTATAAAAAAATGATGAAAAATTAGATTTGATGATCGGGCAGACCACTTTTCCTTCCCACTTTTCTTTCCTTTTCTT
The DNA here is from genome assembly GCA_014898725.1 of Jacaranda copaia. Taxonomy (NCBI): domain Eukaryota; kingdom Viridiplantae; phylum Streptophyta; class Magnoliopsida; order Lamiales; family Bignoniaceae; genus Jacaranda; species Jacaranda copaia. The sequence continues at coordinate 300,460 of JACGDI010005394.1, forward strand.
CTTCCTTTTCCTCTCTTTTTCTTCTTCTTCATTGAAGCTTTATCATCGTCTCTGGCCAGTTTCTAGCGACTTTTCTTCCACTCCAAACCTACCAAATTCTTCCTCTCACCACAATCAACACCTGCCACACCTCAGAACCACCAACTGAGTGGAGAAGCAGCGGTGGAGGAAGGAGGAACTGAGAGGTACATGTTACGGGGTTGTCGAGTTTCTTCTTTCCCAGTGACCATTCTCCATTCCAAGGGTAGGGTTAGGAAGCTCTTGATGAGAGGGATGTGACGGTACCATTGCATGGCAATTCCAACGACGGCAAGGCAGTGATTGGAGCTCATCGGAGAAAATGAGAAAGTGGTGGTTTTTGGCGTATTCTAGTGTGTACATTGTTCGGAAATGGAAATGAAAGGTGGCATTGGAATCCTTGTGATGAGAGGAACAATCTGGTGGTGAAGTTTCATTTTCTGGTGGTGGTGGTCTGGCGGTGGCAAAGAGACAATCTTTTTGTCTCAACACGATGATCATCCCGGTGCTTTTGGTTTGTGGTTTCAAGCTTTCGTTAGTGAAATTAGATTTTTATTTGTGTATTGCACGTTATATATATATGTGCATGCATGTTTGTAGTTGTTGGTTTTGTCCGTGTTGAGCCTTTGAGTTGATATAGGTATTTCGACGATTATTTTCCTTTGTGAGGAATAGGGTTATGGGAGATATAATTTTGGACTCATATGTTGGTTAATAATAAGTTGACTATAATTTTGATATCGGGAATTATTATAAGTTAAATTGTGTTGGAATGGGAATTTGAAAAGGGATTTATGCATGGATGTTGAATCTGGAGAAGTTTGACTCGTGACATGTTTTCTTGATTAAGTGATGGCGAGCTAGGCACCAACGAGCAATAAGATCAATTTTTGGCTATTACTGTTGGGACTGCAAGAGGTGAGGATCTCCCACTCTGAGTTATTGCTTTGTTTAACTTGCTCTGAGATTGTTGGTAACCCCTGTAAGGGTCTCTCACTCTGGGTATTGATTTGTTAAGCTAATCTAAATTGCTGGAAACTCTTGTGAAGGTCTGCCAATCTGGCATTATATTTCTTATCTGTGGTTGTAATAAGCCCCTGTGTGGGTTTCTCTATTTTTGAATTATATTCTGATATGTATTTGGAATATGTCTATTATCTGTTTTCTGTTATTTAATTTGAATAACTCCATGAGGGTTATCTCTAATGTCAATTTTTTTTTCTGTCTGTCCTAGCGCCCAGAACTTATGTCAGCTATTTATCTGTCTCATATCTGTATTGTCTATATTGTATTTGTTATCTTGTTGGCATATCTGTTATCAGCTTTGTATTCATTAGCCATGCTGGCTTATCTATTTTCCAATTATTATTTTCTATTGCCTCGGCGGCATACTTTTCTATTTTATTCTGTTATGATATGTTGCTTTGAAACCGATAGTGCGCTAGGGATTTCCTCCTAGGCATCTGTATGAGCGGTTATTCTATTATCTGTATGGTGATATATGGGCTAAGGGTCATAATGGGCGATCTGTTTGGTTATGTAGGGGCATTCTAGGGATTTTTCCCTAGATGTCACTAGTATGCTAGGAATTTTCCCTTAGGTGCCAACCATATGCTAGGGATTTTTCCCTAGGTATTCGCGGTATGCTATACAGTCTGTATAGACATCTGCCACATACCAAGCTGTTATGCTTAAATAAATTTTCTATTTGTCTAGTATAAGGTGAATCCGCAATGTATGTCTTACAGTTTTTTCTTGGAATGCATATGCCTCGGGTTTGATTTATCTAAATGATTTCTATCTATCTGTAATATGTTCTTGGAGTAATAAGGTAAGAGAGTTTCCTGTTTGCTTTTAGTACTATTTGTTTATTTTTCTGAATTCTATTATATTTAGTCTGAAAATGATATCTTATCAAGTCGAGTTTCTCCTCGATAAATACTATTGTTACTTGTACATATCCCTCACTAAGTCTTTGAACTTACCCCCCTATATTTCATAATCTTTCAGATAGGGATGGGCTCTGAAGGACGTCAAGTTGGATAAAGTATTTAGTCATTTTGTAATAGAGCTGAAACTGAAATTAAGTATGGATCTTGCAATTGTTTGGTTGACCTGAGCAACCTTGTGATGTACATATTTTTCTTGAAGTTTGTAGTATAATATGAAAATGTTGGTTTAATCTGTCAGAGATTGTAATACGACTTAGTTTCTTCAACCTTTTTGGTATTTTTATTTTGTGGATTATTAGGTATTGATGGAATTGTATCAATATTCATTTTGAGATATTTGAATTTATGGGCCTACTATTGAATTGTACTATGAGAAATAAGTCTGAATCAGAGTAGTGCCTCAACTTAGGTGCTGTCCTTAGAGGGGGTGCTACAGGCGTGGTATCAGAGCCTAGCTTTAGATAACCTAGGTGCGAACGTGTGATAAAACCCTCAGTGAACTCTAATTGGGTTATTTCGATTGAGCACTTAAGTTATTAATAGGATTGTTAAGTTATAGTAGGATCGATAGTTTAGTAAGATCCTAAAGCTTGGGTTTAGAATTATATTACTTGATTTTGTTGAGATGAATTCTTAAATTATTGCAGGATAGGCAGTGGGTTTGACAAAGGGAAGGCGTCTGCGAACGACCAAAATAACAGGAACTTAGAAGATGAGATTAAAGAATTGAAAGAGAAAAGGAATAATCTCGGGAAGATTTGCAGGACTTTGGAAGAGAAATGTTGTGACCAACATGAGCATCTTCATCAGGTTTGAGAAGAGGTGTGTACTTTGAAAGGTATGTTGGGTGCTCAAGATTATCTGCATGATTGAGTCACAGTGATCTCGAACGGGAGTGTCTTTGAGTTAATATCATTGAAGCACAGATCCAAGAGTTTCATTCCTTGCGGGCTAACATGGAAGCAACATTTCAGGCTTTACAGTCTGATTATAGTAGATCAGTACAGGTTCCTCACTCAATTGTGGATGAGATTGGTCGAGCGTTGGACTACTACTACAGAGCTACCGATCAGGCCATTGGAATTGATCCAGGGATAGACATCAAGGCTGGTCCTTCAAGCATTCACCAAATCCCTACTCCTGATCAAGAATAGGGTCGATAGCAATGAGAACGAGCTCTAGAACCTGAGGAAGAACTAAAAGCCAAATCAGAAGAAGAATCAGATGAGGAGTCTGAGGAGGAACCAGAGGAAGCCCCCAATGCAGATATCAACCCAAAACCTCCAGTCTTAGTGCCGCTTGAGATAGATGATGAAGAAGATTAGTGGATGATAGATGAGACGAGTGAGCTATCTAATATCACTGATGAGGAGGAAGATTAGACACGAGTTCTGGCATTGTAGTATTTTAGTAGATTGACAGGCTGTTTGATGGCTCATAATATTCAACCCTTGTAACTGCAGTAGACAACTTTATGACTATGACTAATATCTTTTTCATTTTTTTCCTTTGAATGTCCTATCATTTTGTCTTCGGCTGGACGTTTTGTTAGTATAGCCAATTTTGCTACCTTGGATTGTATATACGCTTTTGTCATCTTTTATTGCTAACCTCTATTATGTTAATGTATGGCTCTTTAGGGAAAATTATTTTTGACCTTTCTTTTCTGTTACGAATTTTGAAAGTTTACTTAAGTTGTATTAATGTATGGCTCTTTAGGGAAAATTATTTTTGACCTTTCTTTTTTGTTACGAATTTTGAAAGTTTACTTAAGTTGTATTGTTTTCTTTATTAAAACCTAAATTATTGAAGGGGTATTGAGAATTGGGATATTGACTTCAACTTTTAATTTCAGGTTGAGATATTCCTGAAATCTTAAGACAGATGGCATCCCATGACAGTGTTTCTAGACCTGCACCACCTCGATATGGTCGGCAAGAAAGACCTTCCTGATAGAGATTTCAAGGCCATCGTGCCCTCAGACCAGGAGTTTTGGTTTATTCTTGAACTAAACAAAGAAAGAAGATATCACAAACTCCTTCAGTTAGGTAGCCAATGAGACCTGCATATCAGAGAGAGGCAGAGGTTTGGCCACAAGCCCATCCCATTGCTGAAGATTGAGCCCTAAAAAGATTCATTTATTTTCAGCCCCTGAAGTTCCATGGAAAACCAGATGACCAAAAGGCTGAAGAATGGGTGAAAGATCTTGAGGTCATATTTGATACTCAATGCTACCCTGATGAACAGAAGGTTCGATTTGCCACATTTCGCCTAGCGAGATCTACTAGAAGTTGGTGGAAAATAATAGATCATCACTGGATAGCCTCAAAAACCTAGAGGACATGGGATAATTTCACTAAGAAATTCATGGATACGTATATACCTCTGGTGGTCAAGTAGTCTAAGGAATGTGAATTCATGAATTTGATCCAAGGAAATTAGACTGTTAGTCAGTATGAGGCAACATTCAGTCGGCTCATCTAATATGCACCCTATGTTCAGAATGATGACAGTTGACAAATTCAACAATTTAACTAAGGACTACGGCTAGAGTTGAGATAGGGTCTAGCCATCTTTGATTTGCCAAATTTCAACATAGCAGTTAGTAAAGTACTGCAACTAGAATTGGAGATGCAGAAAATTAGAAAAATTGAAGAAAAGGGTAGAAAGGAAAGATCGTCTCTAGGTGGATCAGTAGCACTAGCAAGAAACCATGGAGACCACAAGCTGATGGTGCGACTCAGAGGACTACTCGAATAGATGGAATGGTGAATCGAGTTTAAGAAAAGACACCAATAAAATGTGGATTCTGTAGGTCAGCAGGGCATGAGGAAGTAAACTATTGGTGGAAACAGGGTAAATGCCTATGGTGTGGTAGTAGCCAGCATCTTGCGAAAGATTTCCCAAGAAAGAAAGGTCCAGTTCTGATAGGAAAAGAAAATCAAAAAATCCAGGCCCGTGCCTATGCCCTGACCGGAGAAGATGCATCGAATCCTAATGAGGTAGTAGAAGGTATGATTACTATCTCCAAGACTCTTGGTAAAGTGTTATATGATTTTGGTACTTTCCATTCTTTTATATTTGTTGAATTCTCTGCAAAACTGAATATGAAACTTGAAACTATGGCATATCAAGTAGAAGTGAGAACACCTTTGGGGGTAGGATTAATCACTGATATTATGTATCAGGATTGCTCGATTGTGACTAAAGGCTGAGTGTATCCATCCAATTTAATACAGATGCCTATACAATGATATGATATAATTCTTGGAATGGATTGGCTGTATAATCACTAAGCACAAGTGAATTGTTTCACTAAGTGTATAACACTCGGGAAAAGGACATTGATATCTTCATATCTTTCCATAGATAAAATCTCTCTGATATCAATCATATCAACTGTAGAAGCCAGACGAATTCTGAATGAGGATGGGCAAAGATTCCTCGCATACCTCATCAACAAACCTTGGGACACGGTCAGAATTGAAGAAGTATAAGTGGTAGCGAAATACCCTGAAGTACTTCCTGAGGGGTTATACTCGCTGCCCTCTGATAGGGAAATAGAGTTTGTTATTCATATTCTTTCGGGAGCTACGATGTTTTCAAAAACTCCATACCGGATGGCACATCCTGAACTTAAAGAATTGAAGAGTCAACTACAAGAGTTGTTAGAGAAGAAGTTTATCAGACCCAGCACGTCACCTTGGGGAGCTCCAGTGTTGTTTGTTAAGAAAAAAGATGGGCCTATGAGAATGTGCATCGATTATCGAGAATTGAACAAGGTTACTATTAAAAATAAATACCCACTACCCCACGTAGAAGAGTTATTTGACCTCCTACA
>JACGDI010005394.1:309931-321893 GCA_014898725.1 Jacaranda copaia
AATAAATAAGTAAAGAATTAAAAAGAAAAGTAGAAATTAATTCCATCTCTTAATTAATATAGTTTTATAATTTAAAATTTGTAGCACCCCCTCTCGAGGCCACACCCAAGTTGAGTTGCCACCAATTTTAATTTTAATCTTAAATCATAAACTAATAATAGGCCCATAAGAAAAATTTTAAGCACTTTATCATAGATAGAGCTGCTTTCACTTAAACAAACTTTGACAAAACACTAAATGCATGCCATGGTTCATTCCTTAGCACCGAACACAACATATACATGCTTGTAGGTTACTATTGTCATTCATGATGTTTCACAATATCTTAAATCCAAGCTTAACATTCAAATGATTCATGTATACTTTCAAACACCTAATCTATTACACAAAAGTTTTTCCTACTCACTATTATCTCCTGCATCTCACTTAGATCTGTTTGTAAAAAGAATAAAGAATAGCACAGAGGGTGAGTTTTATGGACTTAGTAAGGGAAAAACATAACAAAGATAGAGGAAAAATATTGAATTTCAATTGCAATAAGCAAGGTTATTGATAACAATCAGATAACTAGTTCATGATTGATGATAGTCAGATTTACATTCATAAAAATATGAAACGTGTAAACATTTAGCTAGCTTATTGGCATCCTTCCTTATTGCTCCTCGATAAAATTATAATGCTAGTACTAGGCATCAATACAATATAACTAGAATTTACTTATCGCCCCATTGCTCGAGCACTTAGCTCGGCGGGTGACAACTTGTCTCTATAGCATGGTCAACCGCATGCTAGATCTCAACACTCACAGTTCGCTACCTCTAACTACTTGTAAATCAAGATCTTAGGTAGGTATTAGCCGGAAGACTTGTCACTGTTGGTCCATTCCGCCTAGTCGTCATTTTAGACCTAGCCCTGGGCCTATTCCCCTTGTGGCATCCTTTTGAATGAAACCCGTCCATGGCATCTTATGGGTTGAAAGTAATGTAATGCCAATAGATAAGAGTTTAACCTTTACAATACTAATCTTGAATGTAATAAGATATAATATGAAATATTCAAAGTACTGAAATCTAAAGGTGCTAATAGGAACAAACTCAAGAGGAGCCCTCACTAGACATGCCCTATCAACTAGTATGGCGCTTTGCTTTGTCTGGCACCTGTTTTAAAGTATAAACCAAACAAGACATTTAAAAGTGTGAAGAATGCAACAAGGTACAAGTTTGGAACAATTAACATACACAATTTACTAGTCAATGGGGCCATTTCAGGTTACAAAATGACTCAACAGGTAATGCGGGGTCAGTTGGCAAAGTTGTGGGGTGCAAGGAATAGAAATCAAATAACATAATAAGAGTTCTGGACACCAAAATAGAAATAATAAATTTTGCACTCAAAGCAAGATTCAATGGAACCACCCTCACAAGGGTTTACAAAACAACAGAAAATAAATATAAGGAATTCCAACAATTAAGTAGTTCAAATGATTTAGGAACATAAATTCTTAGAAGAAAGGCGCACTAAACCCTCACAGGGTCTATAAGGCAAAAACTAGAGTGATAGATCCTTACAGGGGTGTATGAATCAACAAATAACAAGAGAGGCACAATCAAGTACAAATCTTAATAAATACAAACAGGTACAGATCAAGCAAATTTAACCCTCACAGTAGTTTTTCCACAAGAATAGATACCTCACTGAGGTGCAACAAATATTAATTAAGCTTAAACAAAGCAAGTTCTAGTTGGTAGATCCTTACCTCATAATCTTAGAAGTGCAGGTCACAATACATAGTCTACTGGTTAGTGAATCCCAATTTCACATTACTTAATCTAAAAGAATATGTTTGCAATCAAAATTCTCATTTAACCTTAATAATCTTTAATAATTACAATTATACCATTAACGGTCTAAAATCACTAATTGCTCAACTAATATGGTAGTTTTAGGATTCGTATCGATTCTAGTAATAGGATGCAATCTGGTCCTTAATTACATACTTATTCTCATAATATTATCCCAATTCAATATTAATAATAATCAAATCATCATAATTAACCTAATTATTGCCACTTAATTCTCAAATCCATAAAATTAAGGTTTTCTTATTTAAATAATCTCAACAAATCCCAAATTAACATATATCAATACAGATTTAGGTCCACTAATTCATACAAGGTCCATGCATGGTTATATTCTCATCACTAGATACAGATTCAAAAATCACCCCCTATAATACAAGAATTTATATGAATTTAAAAAGGTACAAGAACCTTAAACTCAATACTGATCTTACCTAAGAATTTACTTAATTGGGCATCAAAATCACGAACTAAGGACACCACCGCGATCACTGCGGTGAGATGAGTATTTTGTCTTGGAGTTGCCGGAGCACTGTCGTGCATAGTCGTCGAAACAGACCAACTTTACCACCAAAATGCTCCATTCAGCTCAAGTAAACAAACCCCCCAAATCAATTTTTCCAATCACTATTGAATTGAAGCCCAATTTTAGCCTCAACTAGGGGTGTAAGATGAGTTGAGCTGGCTCATAAAGCTCATGAGCCAGCTCAAGTTGATCTCGACTCGAGCTTGAGCCTTACGAGCTTGAGCTTCTTGATGAGTCGAGCTCGAGCTCATTCATGACTGCTCGAACTCATGAGCTTTTTTCTATTTTAAAATAATTTTTATATATTAATTGAATAATTAATATATTAATAATTCCTTTTTTTTTAATTTTAAATATTTATTATATATGATTAAATAATTATAATATATTAATAATTTAACATTTTATCAATAAGTATAGTATATTATAATTTAAATAATTATGGTAATTATTATAATATATATTATACTTTAATATACATTTATATATAATTATAATTTAAATTATTTTATTAATTATTATTAAATAATTATATTATATTAATAATTTAATATTTTTATTTAATTTAAAATTTTCTGATGAACCGGCTCGAGGTCGAGCTTAGAAAATTGGACTCGAGCTCGAGTTCAACTCGTTTACACCCCTAGCCTCAACCACCCAACACCACCATTTCCACCACCATGGTTTTTCCTCAATTCCTTCATCCACGGTAGTCTGTTTGAGAATCTGAAATAATTGGTGTAATCCTTGAGCTAAGAGCTATAGAACCCAGTACCCATACTTGAACTTCAGTCGCTAGAGATTGGAGACCCACCAAGCCCTACTATGCTGAAATTTCCATCATGTTTTTTGGTTGCTACACTGGTTGCTTCAAGGAGAAACTATATTGTTGTGTTCTACTTGAATAGAGGAAGAGAATGGCATATAATTTGAGATGTTTCTGTCACCGGAGTGAGTTGTTGGTGGGAGGGAGAGAACTGGTGCATGGTGGAGAAGAAACTGAAGAATGGAGAGTTGACCAACTATCTAAAATGCAATCTTTTGGAAATTGCATTTTCAACCCCAAATCTTTCTCCTAGCTTGTAGTCAAGTCCACTAGGTTTTCCAAATTTTTCACTTCGACCCTAAACTTAGTGCTCTATTTTGGCCCCTTTGACCAACAAATCACTCTATGCAAACCCCCAAGACTTTTAAAATGTTCCAATCAAGTTTTTGAAAACTCCAAATTTACCCCAAGACTTTCAAAAATTAAGTCCTTTTCGTTGTTTTTCGAGCTCTAAAGTCCAATCAATCAATATTTAAATTCTAAATCCTTATTTTTAAAAAAATTTGAATTCAAGGGTGTTACAAAATTAAATACTCAATAATATTAAAATTATAAATATAATCTAAAATAATTTAATTTGATTGAGTTGAATTTATTTATTAATTAAAATTATAAAATTAAAAATAAAAAAATTTATTATCTTAGATAACATAATTTCATAATTGAGAATTGCATATTTTATAGTATTAAAATAACATAGTTAAATGTAATTAAATCAATCTATTAATTAAAATAAATAATTTAAAAATAAAATAAAATAAAATCTACAACAGTGTATTTAATAATTTACATAATGTGTGAGATCAAGAGTTTAACCCTATGATACCTTGATGTGTGTATATATAAATAAAAAAATTTAAAATTTTCTATTAATCAAATAAATAATTTAAATAAAAATAAAATCTAAAATTTTATCCTAATAATATAACTTTAATAATTTTAAATGAATAAATATTTTAATTTGATATGAGATAATCCAGTAGGCCCAATAGGCCCAATATCAAGTGAGATAGTCTGGAGGCACAACATCAAGTCTATTTGGTCGACCTGTATCAACCTTACTTGGCAGAATCTGCGGTCGACCCGCATCGACCTTAGGATCACTCTAGATATTTAACAGTTAGGTCTGGTCGACATGTATCGACCTCAAGACCTACTCCAGCATTAACTCAGATCTCCGTTATATTTATTAGTCTGACAGGCAACATGGCTCCGCAATAATGATACGTGACAATCGGTACAATCGCTACCACCAACCTTGCCACCAACTCTGTCACCATATTTGGCAGAGAGGCACCTCCGAAGGTACTATTCATCCAAAAAAACAGGAGATTCAGCCACTTGGAGTAGTACTGGGATCTGGACATGAAGTGACCATCAACTCCCTGGCAAAGACAAAAGTTAGTACACCTAATAAGGGCACTATGGCCAAATCACGCTTGAAGAAGGTTATAAATACTTCATACTCAATCACGCTCAAGATAATGCCCAATACGCCATAAGCTTTATATACTTTCAGTATTCTATTCGATCTCTATATTTTGACAAGAACTAACTTGAGCATTGGAATGCCTTAACTGGAGGCACCTCGATTAGTTTAACGTGTGTTGTAGTTGTCGATCTCAGACTTCAAGAGATATACAGCTTTGAGTACTTGACCTCCTTAGTTGAATTCATCACAAACACTATCATTTTCACTATAAGCGACTTTCAGCCGCATCATAATTATTTGAACAAAATAATGTAATAATTTTAAATAAATAACATAAGTAAAAAAATTAATTTAGGATAATTTGATTAAAATTTATTAATTAACAACAAATAAATAAGTAAAAATATATATGAATATATATTTGGTCCTTCCCCACCCCACCTTCCCTTATCCCCTATCCCCCAACCCCCTTGCTAGGCCATGGCCTGCCAGTAGTTAGTAGCCGATCGACCATGGCTAGCCGCAGGCTAGTGGCTAGATCTAGTCGTTGGCTATTGATCGTTTTTCCATGGCCAGCCACAGCGGCAGCCATACCTGGCCACTAGCCATCGCCAAGGCAACTGTTGGCCAGCAACCGCCTGGCCATGGTCTGCGGTGTTGGGTTGGGGGAGGGGGTGGGTTATATAGATATTTATGTATATATTTATATGATATTTATTTTATATATATTTATATTGATACATAAAATTTTTAATTTTTAATAAGGATTTGTGTCATATTTTTAAAATTTTTTAATGAAGGTTGATTAGGCATTTCAAAATTCATGGAATTTTTATAAATAAATGAAATTTTTGGGGCTATTAGGTAATTAAATTTTTTTAATTTAACAGTTTTGCCTATACACTAATGGAAGTTGAGATGCTATCCCAAATGTGTCAAACAATTTAAAGTTTTGGTCTTATAAATGTCAATCTAAGTATGAAAAGTGCAAACCTCTCTATCCAATGGAACCAAAAATGCAAATTTTCCGATATAACCAAACACTACATTAGTGAAAAACAGAAAAGTAAGGGCTCCATTGAAATGGTAACAATTTTATTGGGCTAGTTACAATTTACCCCCTAGTAATTTGTGAAATAGGCATCAAACCCTTATGTGAAAAAAAAATTATATATATATACAAAATAATTTCTTTATATTTTGTAAAGCCATGCACACTACCTCCCCCTCCACATTTGTTGCCCATTTAACATAATTTTAATATAAAAAGACCAATTTATCCTTAATCATTTCACAAATTTATAATTCAATTTAAATAATATTTTATTATCATATTTTTTTTTCATTCTTTTCTTTTCTTTTTATTCTCATTTCACTCTTCTTCCTTTATTACATATATTTCTCATTTTATTCATGTATATAAATTTATCATTATTTCATATATTCTCATTTTATACTTGTATGTATAAATTTATCTATAAGATTTTAAACAATTTTTATTTTTTTCTTTTTTCTTTCTAATACATGTATACTTATTTTTTCTATTTATACTTATTCACATATATAATATACATATATATAAATTTATCAATAAAAATTTAAATTACTTCTATTTTTATCTTTTTTTTCTATTTATTCATTTCGAATTAAATAATTTTTAATATTTATAAAAATATATATAATATAATTTTTATTTATACTTATTTACATATATAGTGTATATATAACTATATAAAGTACAAGAAAATAGTTTAATCGCGGCATATATTTTGCAACGATTTGTCTCAACCACCACAAAATATTAATTTGAAAAACCGCTGCGAAATTCATAATAAATAGCAGTAGTTATTGTAACGGTCACTGAATGAATAACTTCACGGCAGTTTTTCTAAACTACCGCAATAAATAATATTGTTTCTTTTACTTGTTAGATTGCCCTTTGTTTTTTCACTTAAAATAAAGTATTTTATATTATAAGCTCTTCTACAAAATGTAAAAAGGTATTCACTAATATATAAAGTCATTTATTTATTTTTAATATCATGTACCCCTCTTCTTTTTTGTTTTTACATATATATTTGCTAATTCTTTGCACTAATTTCTTCTTCTTCTTCTTCTTCTTCTTTTTATGATGTAGCTTGCGGATCTCGAGATGCCAGCCCCAATTACTTCCGAAGGTAGTGTTGGTTCGATAAATAGAGCTAATCCTTTTAATTTGCTTGAAACAAATATTTCTCAACCTCTTGATAGTGGCATGCAAACTTCCCATAATACTACTGATTCTAATAAGCGGTCAAAGGTAATATTACCTGAACAAAGAAAAAAAAGGAGAATTAATTTAATTTATACATGTCAATAATATATATTATATACATGTATTATGAGTAAATAAATACTTATAATATAATTAATAATATTATATATTTTGTATTTATTAGCACATATACATATTGCCATATATATATATGTATACTATTTAGTACTATGCATATTATGTATATACTATTTTTTAATGTGTTTATAATATATTATGATAAAATATACCTAAAATTTAAAAGTAATAGTTATAAAAAATAAATACTGTATGTTATTATAATGAAGAAATATTGCACAAATATTAAATAAACAATTGCTATTTTTGTTAAATTTTAAAATGCAAAAAAATAATAACTTATACATAAAAATATTATAATTACTTTTTGATTTGTAAATATTATATATATATATATATATATTATATTGTTCAGACAAAGATATGAAAATGTATGTGATCTAGTGTTTAGTTATTCCTTTAAACAAAACATAGGTCTTAAGATTGAATTAAAGAGAATGCAAAGTCCAATGTAAATATTTTTGATCTATTAAAATTAGTGATTAAAATATACAGCTACTGATCAGTGACTGAATAAATTTATTAGTGACCGATTAGTCACTAAATTTGTCACTAAACCTATTAGTGACCAATTTTTTTTCATATTTATTGATCGATTTTGCTGTCAATAATGCTTTTCTTTTTCTTTTTTTTCTCCTGTGGTGTTATTCAACCATACCCATGTGTTTGCGAATGAGTACATACTTAACAAATCAAGTTACCATTGCAAATCCCAAGATATGTATCTATATCTATCCCATTATGAGAAGAAAGATTTTTTACTTGGAGTTATTTTACTATTTTATCATGTCCTTTAACTTTTATCTTATAAAACACATCTAAATATTAAAACGAACTGGTTTAATAATCAAATATTGTTAGGAGTAGAAATAACAAGAATTTTATATTGGATATGTCAACTTTTGAGTAATTCACATTTTTTGTTAAGATATGATATAACATCTAATAAAATTATGGATATTATTTTAATTGAATATAGAAATTACACAAGCTACACATTCTAATTTTTAATATTGAGAGTGATTAGTTCTTCAATTCTTTATATGAGTGATATTTCAAAATTATATTTTTTACAATGTGAATATTCCATTGTTCTGATTTTATTTCTATTTTACAAAAAGATGATCGAAGCACATGAAAGTTGAAAGAAGTGGATGCAACCATTACACATTTCAAACATGCAAGTCCTAATATAGAGATCAATATATATATGTATATTCGGATACACATTCTTCTTTTAATCTTTCATTCAATTGTTGAGATCATAAATAATTCTCGTTTATTTTTCATTGGAATTATTATGTATTCTATATATACTATTTTTGTTGGATTTTTTTTTCATTGTCAATTTTATCAAGGTTAGTTAATATTAGTTTAGTATAGTCACTATAAAATTTTATTGTTCTATATTTATTTGTACTATTTATCAAATTGAGTGTTTTTTTAATCATTGATTTCAATTAATTTGGATTCTATATATAATAAAATAAATTTACATACATAAAAATAACATGCCAACAATGACTAGCTTCACTAAATTTTAAAACATACCAAACTTTCCCTGAATTTGATAGTAGTTAATGCTTCTAATAAAAGCTAAAATGATATATATATATATATCTTTGAAAGATACATAACAAAAAATATTTAAATTTTTATGCAAAAATCGAGAATTATCTCTTCATATTTTATATATACACACACGTTTACATATACGTGTGTGAAAACATACAATAATATCCATTAATTAATGGGCTTTTAAAATTTACTAAAACATGTTTTTCCATGTTTTATTTTTTTAAAATTTTTTTTAGTAAGTGTAACCTTTTGCAATCAAATCAACCAACTTATATAAATTTTTTGCTCTAAGTTTTTTTATTTTCTAAAGTCATATATTCATTTGGTGCACTATGTCTTTTTAATTAATTTAGAAGAAATTGTTTCGCACCTGGTACAGCGTGGCACCCATAAAAGGATGTAATGCATTTGTAAGGATTGTAATGCAATTAGTTGGATTTTGTATAAACAAAAAAATAATTGATTTAACTAACTTAATATGAGCCTGCGAGGCAGTAAATAATTATTTTGATATTTAGTAACTAACTTTAGAAGCTAAAATGTTTCAGCAATTAATTAAAAATGTTGTATTACCCGTTGAAAAGATAGGAAAACAGGAACTTCTTTTTACGTATAGAAACTATTCAATAACTTAAAAATCAAACTATCAAGTGGTTTGTAGCCCAACGATATTAAGTCTCTCTTATCATGTGAAAG
Organism: Jacaranda copaia; assembly: GCA_014898725.1. Taxonomy (NCBI): domain Eukaryota; kingdom Viridiplantae; phylum Streptophyta; class Magnoliopsida; order Lamiales; family Bignoniaceae; genus Jacaranda; species Jacaranda copaia. The sequence goes on from JACGDI010005394.1 coordinate 319,241, forward strand.
GTTTTATATTCGACCCGAATGAACGTCTTTGTGTGCCTCTTAGTTGCGATCTTATGGAGTGTGTACTATTATTTTATTTGATTTGAAATTTGTATTCTATTGATTTTTTTATATTCTACAAATTTGTTGTAAGAATGATTTTCTTGATTTGATAATTGAATTTATAGATTTGTTGTAAATGATATTTTCTCTTAAAAAAAATAAAAATAAATAAACTATTATATTGATCATCTTACATTGCAGCTTATAAGTTTTTCAAATTTTGACATAAAAACCTACAAAAAGAAATAAAATTTAGGAAGCTTCCAAAAAATGCAAATTTTATTTTCCCGACATCTACAATAGATAAATTTATTGATACGTATTGAAATGGTGGCATTGACCATAAAAATTGCAATGATAACGTAACTAGTAGTTATTTGCTGTAATAATGTCCAACAATTACAATTAATTATCCCTTAATCGTAATACATTTTCAGAGTTATTGAAGAATTTCTAGCATGTAATACATAAAAAGCGAAGTTATTTTCCCTACTATTTCGATAGGTATGTAATCTTTCTAATTTATTAAGCATTTAACATTTTAAGGTTTGTTACACTACAACAAGAGGACAGAGGTGACAAAAAAATTTATTTTGTTATTCTAATAATTTTATTAAATTTAATTATGACAATAATATTGTTTAAGTTATCATCTATACTATTAATAAAGTACCTACCCCTTTTTGCATGGTGTGTTTTTGAGTGATATGCCAATAGCTATCATCTACAATCCACCATTTTATAACCAATAATTATAATTTTGTTATTATTATTTATATAAAAATTTGTATAAACATATCAAAATTATTGAAATATTAATATTATATAGAAAATAAGTACTTTTATTTATTTTATTCTATAAAAATCTTAGCACATGTATTGGATGTGCCAAAATTGGTAGTTATTAATAATTAGTGATAGTACACATATAGCGACAACTTAACAATCACATCAAAAAAAGATAAAATTAGTGACAGAATAGTGGATGGCAATATAAAAGATATTACTAATTATATATTAAGTGGCAAAAGATTTTGTTTTGTCATCTTAATGTTTTTTACAAACTAAATAGTAAAAATAATAGTGTTTAAGTTGTTGCCCTTGACAATTAGTAACACTCTTATGGTTGGCACTTAAGGATATTATTAATTGTCAATGACGACAACTTATAACAATAGTTTTTATTTTGTTACTAGTGATATTTTTTAAATAATAATAATTTTTGTTTTGTTATAATATGGCTCATTAATTATTTTGTCATTAACATAATATTTTTTAGTAGTGAACTTACAATGAAAGTACTCTTATCACATGCCATATATAGTGACAACTTTTTGTTTCTAGGTTGTTATTAATTGTTAAAAATGATAAATTATGAAATTAGTTTTTTTTATCGCCAGTAAGCTTCACACATTGTGATAAAATAAATTTTTTTATCATTTAAAAAATATTATTAGTGTTAAAATAAAAATTATTTATCATTGCTTATTTTTTACCATTAATATAATTAGTATTTTTTTTGTGGTGACAATTATTAATTACCCTGCATAATGCTCATATTAAATTAGTTAAATATACCAAACATACATAATTAACATATATCTTATTGCACATATTGCATATTCCTTGTACGTTGTTATATATATATATATATATATATATCTTTTACAGGGTGTTAGCTTGGTACGTACTTTTCAAAATAATTAAAGAGGTATAATGCATTAAATGAGTAAAATAAGAAAATTGTAAATTAGATTATAATTGAAAATCAAATATACTAGGTATATATATTAAATTAAATTAAAAAAATAAAATAAAAAATAAAAAAAATCTAAAATAAAAGTTTTTATTATGATAATATAAAGCATAATATATATGTGGATACTATTAATCGTTCTGTTGTACAATTATTTGCCAAAATTTAGGTGTGGCAGCGGCTGCCCCAAATTTTATATAAAATGTAGCTCACGCATGAGGTGCGTGTAAAAAACAGCCTATTAATGGCTAGGCAATAGCTATCAGGTCAAAGAGGGGTGTATGCGAGATAATTTCATGTTTTCATTATTATATTTACAAAAACATATCAATTGTATAAAATATTTTTATATAAAAATAAATAATTGAAAATTAAATATATTTAACACGTATTTATTAAATAAAATATAAAATAAAATAGAAGATTCAAACTAATAAAATATACAATGAAACAGAAAATTTAAAGTGCAACTTGAAAGTTGTACTCTGCATTTTGAATCCTTGATCAGGTTTTATTTTCTATTTTAATTTGATTAAATTATGTTAAGTATATTTAATGTTCAATTAATTATATTTAACATATATTTATAAAATAAAATAAAATATATAATATATAATATAATAGAGAACCTAGATTTGTCTATATCCCTTACACGATCGCACAATAATGCAGACCCAGAACCATTTTTAAGTTGCGTCAACCGAATTATAGCTTTTCAAAAGCTTTTTGGTTGCCTATATAATTCCAAGAGTTGAAGAGCTGCTACTGCCTCACAATTCACAATCCTCCAAAGAAAATCATTGGAGTCATTCTTAATCTTCAATCAAATTCGACATTAATGGTTGTTTGAATTTT
>JACGDI010005394.1:336697-348482 GCA_014898725.1 Jacaranda copaia
TCACATACATACATATATATGTATAAAATAACCAAAACAATCCATTTCCATACGAAAGGATTAAAAAAGGCAAATATTTGGAAATCTAAACGCACCATTCACATTTCACAACATGCTATTTGTTCCCTAAATCTAGTACAGTATGTTCTATTTTTTTGCATAGGTAGGCTTATAAAATCTTTTTGAGAAAAAGAGAATCACCTAATAAAATTGCCAAACAAATAGGGTCAAACGCAGCACCTAAGAGAAAATTAAGACATTAAATATTTAACATTTCTATTTTTTTTATGTGCAGGTGATGGATATTCCTTTTTTGATGTCTTGGTGCTTATAAGGCCATATTTATTTTGTTTTTTTTTTTTAGAATTTCCGAAGAGTACGTTTTGATAGTAGAACTGAAGAGAACGATGTTACGTTTGATTATATTTTGAGAGAAAAAATAAATTTTAATGTAAATTTTTCATACATATTTTTGTGTGATTAATGGTGTCATATCACTTTTTTGTATTGTTATATATACATGTTATATTTATAGTGTATAATTATTGAAAATTATATATATAATATTTGAAAGATAGAAATAGATATAGTTTTGATTAATGCGATGATTTGAAATAATTAAATTTTTTTAATAATATATTTGAAAGAATAATTACAATTTGAAAGAATATGAAAAGAAAAGGCTTAAATTTTTCTATAAGGCCTTGTTTGTTTGACTTAATTAGGTGTGATGCATACTTAATCAAGTTTTTTTTAATATTTATTTAAATTGATATAAGCTCTTAATAAATCCTAAGCCCAATATTATTTATTGTTGCTTTTGAAAAATGGATCAAGAAAGGCAATACTTGATTAGATTTGATAAAAATTACAAAGATTTAATAAAGCCTATTTTTTATCTTATTTTTAATGAAACCATATTTCTAAAAATGGGGAAGAATGAAAAAATTGTGAAAGACTTATTAAAAAATATAAAAGATATAATAATAAATTTATATATTATATTTTAATTTATATATATACTAATTATATCAACTAAATATAAAATTAAAATATTTTATTTTAACGAGTTTAAAATATATTCATTTATTTATATATCAGTTGTAATTATATTATTTCAAGCAAACGAGCCATCAGTGAATACAAATGAGATGCGAATTCATATGTTTTGCGTAATGCTGATATCATATTAACATTTTATGGAAAAGTTGGATTAGAGACATTAAAATAATATATTTAACATAACATATTTCGAAGCCAATGGTTGAATAGTGAGCCAAACGACAAATGAATTAATTCTACGCGGGCTTCATCCGGTAGCTTGTGGTCAAAATTGGCTTAGCAATATTATATTTGGACAGCTATTGGAATTGCATTTACAATGCATGAATGTCGACCCTAACTCCATTTTGGAATGGGCATGACGCAAGGCACGCTGGGTAACCATAGTGCGATCGACAAAACTCCCAGGTTGCATGAGATCATGTCAACCTCATACTGAGGAAAGTTTTTTGTATTTAATTAGATGTTTCGAGTTTAATTTAATTTTTGAACAAGGAAGCAGTAGTAAAGAGGCACAAAATCTAGGTTGAAATTCCATTAGATATTAACTATGGTCACCTGCTATCGCCGAGCCCATTGCGTGTGTTAGTTATCCTAACTTGGGTGATATAGGGCTGAAGCAACCTTAATTACACCAACTCTATTCTTAAATTGGAGTGAATTTAGGATCTAAATAAGTATTCAAATTTATAAATTATTGATTGATTATTGCTTACTAGAGTTGCTTAAGTACATACATTAATATCGCTAGACAGCTATGATTGAAATATTAAACTTTACTATGTTTGCATGAAATGTATTAATTTTAGTGACATATTTTTCTTTTTTTAATTGGGTATGGCTTCAATTATTGGCGTAGCCCACTTACTAGTTAATTTTAGACATATTTTAACAAATATATATATATATATATATATATATACATATAATCACTGCAAACCAAGGATACTTATTTGGAATCGGTCCTGCATCATAACTTTTTTTAATTATTAAATTCATATCATAAATATAATATTATGTGTTTGACCACAATCACTCAAGAAATGACGAATAATCAAAAGTTTTACCAGAGAAAAAAAGAAAGCGGGGTCCAATTGGCAAACGCATTTTGTGAGCACATTTCACCCACTTTTTTGGAGAACGTTTGACCAAAATAAGTACTTTAAAAAAAAATTCCACAAAAACTAAGATCATTAAAAAGTAAAATATTGGTCCCAAACTAGATAAAATTTATTGCAGGAAAAATAGCAAAAATAGCAAAAATAAAACTGTAATAATATTCAATTCGTAATGTAGGATTAAAGTTTGAAATAATACAAAATAAAGATCAAAACTCTTAAAAAATTCAAACAAAGACATAGGTTATTCGAAAATACCATAGCATCAGTAATTATTTGTATGACGTTCGTCGAAAGTGTTTCACACATACACAATGCATGCACAAGCAATCACTGACGTTGAGTGTGCTTTTTTAATAATTATTTGCATGGCGTTCGTCGAAAGTGTTCCACACATACATAATGCATGCACAAGCATATATCACCTATGTTGAGTGTGCTTCTAGGTGAGCCTTGTCCATTTTATTAAAGAAAAATTTATGAGTTTTAGTTCTAATTTTTTAATTTTATATTATGAATTGAACATAATTATATTCTTATTTTACAATATTTCATCTAGTATGCATGATTTATTGCTAAAAGGAGCAATTTTCTTCACGTAACTTTCAAGAATGCCATTTCAAACTTTAAAAAGCTAGCAAACTTGTTTACGGCTTCAAAATTAAGAAATTCTCTCTTCACACGTTTCAAAACAGAAGAGGATATAGACAGAATTTAATAAAATAAGTTTCCAAATTAGGCGTCACTTATGAGATGTGTAAAAACAGTTGGCTAGCCGACTAACTTTGGTCATCGCAGGAGCCGTCTTTTGACCCTTACGACGGTTACACAGTCAAGGAGACCCAAAATATTTTGAGTTGCTTCAATTGAAAAATTACATTTGGATTTGCCTGTATATAATCCCCAAAGACAATTAACCATCGTATCGGAGTTAATTATTCTTAATCCTCGATCTCCCAGAAAATCAAATCAAACCAATACATAAATTAACATGGGATCCGTTGATCATCTGTTAGAAAAGCCCCATGCAGTTTGCATCCCATTCCCTGCCCAAGGCCACATAAATCCCATGCTCAAACTTGCCAAACTTCTCCATCACAATGGTTTTCACATTACCTTTGTAAACACAGAATATAATCACCAACGCCTCCTCAAATCCAGGGGCCCGAGTTCTCAAAACGGGCTGCCTTCATTCCGGTTCGAGACCATTCCCGACGGCCTTCCGCCGTCTGATGCTAATGATGCCACCCAAGATATTCCATCTCTCTGTGAGTCCACCACCACCAAATGCTTAGCTCCCTTCAGGGACCTTCTTGTGAAGCTAAACGACACCGCTTCATCCAACGTGCCACCAGTCTCCTGCGTAGTTTCTGATGGGGTCATGAGCTTCACTATACAAGCAGCTGAAGAACTCGGAATCCCTGAAGTTCTCTTCTGGACCACTAGCGCTTGTGGATTCTTTGCTTATACACAGTATGAAATTCTTATCCAAAGTGGATATGTACCGCTCAAAGGTAATATACTTTATGTTTTCATCATTAATGTGTATATCTCGTTTTCATGCAACAAGTAATATCATATATACTTAGATGTTGCACGAAATAGAATTCAGGTCCTTTCTGTAAATTAAAGAATAGTGGATTTCCGTTCTCAAAGCATGCCAATATAGAGTCAGTACTCAAAATAATTAACTAGATATTTGGTCGAGGAAGTTGATATTTAAATTTATGGGCTTGAACTCATTTAAATTATAAGATCCATTTTAAATATATAGATTCAGTTAGATGGATTCAATGACCCTTTTTACTTAATTAATTTGATATTTTATTTAACTTTTACTTTGCCTTAGAGTCTTAATTGGCATATCTAACACCAATTTCAATATTGGACTGCATGCAGATACAAGTTACTTGACCAATGGGTATTTAGATACGGTGATAGATGGAATTATTCCAAGCATGAAAGGGATACGTTTGAGAGATATTCCTAGTTTCATAAGAACCACCAACGTGGGTGACTTCATGATCAAATTTGTCTTGGATGAAACCAAGAGAGCTAGGAGAGCTTCCGCAATTGTTTTGAACACATTCGAGGACCTGGAACAAGATGTCCTTGATGTACTTTCTTCTATTCTACCCCCAATTTATGCCATAGGACCCCTGGATTTGCTCGAAAACCAAGTGGACGCCGACAAGGGTTTGGAGCAGCTTGGATCAAATCTGTGGAAACAAGAGCCAGAATGTCTGGAATGGCTCGACTCGAAAGAACCCAACTCTGTAGTCTATGTTAATTTCGGAAGCATAACTGTAATGACACCTGACCAGCTGGTTGAGTTTGCTTGGGGACTTGCTAATAGCGACCAATCATTTTTGTGGATTATAAGGCCTGATCTTGTCTCTGGCGAAAAGGCTGTGCTCCCACCTGAATTTTTGGAAGCCACAAAGGAAAGAGGACTCCTGGCGAATTGGTGCGACCAAGAAAAAGTTCTTAGCCACCCATCTGTTGGTGGATTTCTAACTCACAGCGGATGGAATTCAACTCTGGAAAGCATATGCAGTGGAGTGCCTATGATATGCTGGCCGTTCTTCGCAGAGCAACAAACTAACTGTTGGTATTGCTGCACAAAGTGGGGTATAGGGATGGAGATAGACAGTGATGTGAAGAGAGATGAAGTTGAAAGCCTTGTAAAAAAGTTGATGTTTGGAGAAAAGGGCCAAGAGATGAAAAGAAGGGCCTTGGAATGGAAGAAATTGGCCCGGGAGTCCGCCAACAGTTCATCTTATCAGAATTTGGAGAAACTTATCAATCAAGTGCTTTACCAACCCCACTCAAAAGTGTGAATTAATTGTATGTTGTGTGTTTTTCAAATTTCCCCCTGTACTACATCAGTTTATTTTTTTTATTTTTAATTAATGTTTACATTTCTTATTTTATATCATATAAAAATATCAAATATATTAAATATTTTTCTATAAAAATGATTCATGCATTTTGAGAGTTTATTAATTAAAATTCCTTTGTCAAGAAAATTACTTTTTACTGCTTTGTTCTATAAATGCCCTGCTCATAATAATCAGAAGCTTCCAATTAATTGCTTATGTGATTGTGGTCATGACCAACTTAATTTTTGTACTTCTCTTGATGAATGCAAGGCCATGTTTACGAATAAAAAGAAAAAGAAAAAGACTAATCCATCTTTGTTGGTTAAAAGAGGAAATATTTTATATCAAAAAATTTTAAATTATTTAAAGAGGAAAGTTTCAACAATATTCAAGACTTAAATAACTCGTCACGTGACTTTCAGGTGAATGGTATAAATTTGTCGCGTAATATAAAAAGTTAAAAGTTTGAATTTTAATAAGCTCCTAATATGTGTGTATTAAAAAAAATAAAAAATAATATTAAGTCGCAAAATGTCCAACCAAGTAACTTTTTAATTTGAATATTTGAAGTATTTAATAAAAAAATAAGTAAAAAAAATAATTCTATCTAAATTAATTTAAGTTAATGCATATCTTAATATCAAATTAAATTCGTATTCAAATTATCCAATTCGAACACCTACCCGTAATTCTAAAACAACGTCATGTTTTTCTCAATCATGATTTGTGGGAAGCCAATTTACTGACGAGAATGCGCTCATAATCGGAACAGTTGATGCTCCGAAACTTAAAGTCCCGAGCTTGTAGTGAAAGAATCAATGGATAAATCGGTTGGATTGCTCCGATGTTCTGGTTTAATTTAAATATATTATTTTAATTTATGTTTCTATTTTACTCATTTATAAGTTGAATTCTAGATATTATGTAAGAAATTCTATCAATAATTATATATTGATAAACTTTAACATGAATAATTTTATATATTCAGATTATATTAATTTAAAATATAGCAACTTTGTAATTTTAATTAATAATTTTAGATATTTATTTTTAAAATTTTTGATATTTGAAAAAATTTATAAAGGGAGACAAAATATATAAATAATTGATATTGAAAATATTTATTTTTATTTTGTTAAATTTATAAAATGTAAATTTTATTGGTATCAATATCACATGAATCAAATTATGTACATTTTTTTTTTATAGAGTATCATTTACAACAACTCATAAATCTAATTATCAAATCAAGAAGATCATTCTTATAATAAATTAATAGAATACAAATATCAAATTAAAGAAAATGAAACTACAACTCCGCAAGACCATAACGTACACATAAGGTGCAAACAAAGACATCCATTCGGGTCGCACATGAGACCTCCTACATTATAAGGGAGACTTGATGTCACTGAGCTACAAGGCACTGGACAAATTGTGTACTATTTTATATAGAATGAATATAAGTATTTCAATATTTACTAATAATAAAAGTTTCTTTTAATTAAATTAATGTAATTACTTTTCACGTATAATCTCAAACAAGTATGGCAATAAATCTGGATGAATTGGATCCTCGCCCTAGATCCGCCCCAAATGAAGCGGTTAGAAGGCAAATAAATGCATTTTGAGGCAGGTAACAGGTCCTAATTTTATATGGACCCAACTGATCTGGGACATGTTATGGATTTAGGTAAACTTGCCATACATAATAAATATATAATATTTTATATATTATAAATAATATGTATACATAAAATATCAAAAAATTAGGTATATCATAGTACTTAGAATGAAGCACACTGCACAAAGAGTGGTGGCCTGTGATATTAAATGAATAAATTTATTTTTATTTGTTATATTTTTTAAAATACTAAACATGCAACAAATATTATAGCACAATAAATTTTTTATGCAAAGTTTTTTTTTTAATATGCAGTTTTATCAAATTATTTTATAAGAAAATAAAAGAAAATTGTAAAATGAATCTTAATAACTTTTGAGAGATAGAAATTAGGGAATAAAAAACATATAAAATTATCATTAAAAGGAAACAAAATATCCGATCATATAATATAGCATTATGCCTAAAATTATATGAGCAATCTATTTAAACTATACATGGCACATCTGTCTTGCATTACAATCATGCCATAGCCATAAAATCCTAAAAAAAGAAATAGTTGTGCCTCAAAATAAGAATTATGTTCAACATATGCTCTACAATATTAGATGTGACCTCCATGCAACCAAATATTCCTATAGTCTCAATGTACATTTCATTTTCGATCATCTCAATTCAGTCCCAAATTTGCACAACTATGCACTAGATAATTCAAAAAGTCACCCATTTACAAAAGGTCTTTTTCCACTTACACAACTCAATTGCCCAGTAATTAATTTGTCTATAATCTAAATAATGTGCAACATCTATCCCATTTCAAGGTTAAAGTAATTATTCAAGGCAATAAATCATGAGAACGCTTGGAACATCCTCACTTGGGCCATCAATTCTAGGTATGAAATCCATCCTAGGACCAATCTAGTTGAAGGGCCTCACAATTGTAAATTCAAGGCCATTCTCAACACCCTCAATTGTAGAACAAGTAATATGAGAACAATAAAAAGAGCAATTTTAATGGAGAAACTGAACTATTACAAAACGCAAGATCATCAACTCAACATATATAAACCTCTTAATTAATTGCTTTGCACATGCATATGACCACCTCTATTTCTCAAAAAAATGCAAGGGGATGTATCTTCCTTAAGAACACAGCAGGCAGGGTCCTAGTGCAGAAAGTGAATGATGATTCAAAAAATTTTCAGTAGACCATCTAATGAAATTCCTTCCCTCCCTTGCCTTCACAATTGGAACTCCATTCTATGTTTTACTACAAAGCCTCACCCCCTTGCTTATGCATTCTTATAACACATTATGGACACAAAAGGGATAATTTTTAGTAAAGCAATGATATAGTTCTATCTGAAAAGGCTTGTTAGTTTATTTATAGCCTTAGTTTCATAAATTTTTATCCTGGTAAAAAAAGAGGCATGAAAATCTCATCAAGTAAACCATACATCCTCTGGTCAAGAAATCTCATCTAAAAAGTCATAGAAAATGAAAGCAATAGCTTAGCTGCCGTAATGGGCTATCTTTGGGTAAAAAGCAACCAATTGTTTTGGCATAAACTTCACAAGTTAAGAAATGTATGAGGTGCTTGCCATTTTACAAGCACTATTTCACCTAAACCTAGAAATATCAATCAACTTTGTGTCCACTTCTTTGGACATCTCTTGCACGATGAGCATCTTCACAGGTTTTCCATTTGATTTTCTGTTTGAGGAAGTTTTCCTGAACTCAGATACTTTGTACGAGCCTTATACGATAACAAATTAGATTTATTATCTAGTAAAATATGCAAAATTTATGGGAATAAGCTTCCACATATTGCACTAACTTAGTGATAGTAACAGTTCGAAGGCCTTGTGAGTTGTCATCTGTTTGATCGTACAAATGGGCTCATCCTTGATACATCTGATCTGCTTCTTGCGACAGGGGAAACTGTGAATCAGTCACTACAATGTCACTTGGCAACCTTGACTTAGAAGTTCACTTATGCATGATATTTCATTGCTCTAGCACTGAGAAAAAAAATACAAGAAAAAAAGAGAAGATCCTATCATACGGAAATCCGTTTCACATGCCAAAAATTTAGGACAACTGAGAACTTACAGATTATTTTGTGTTATTTAGATCTGCCAATATTTTTATTCTCAGCAGCTTTTTGAGAAAGAAATGTTAAGGATAATAAAACTGACTATAGAAAAGATATCATGAAAACCATACCTATAGGTAAAAATAATAATCAAAAGCATGTTTAGTAACAAATCATTCGTTCAATCATATAAAAAAAGATCTAATGGCATCTTTACATTGTACATCGCCAATATGAAGACTCTAAACTTCAGTAAGGAGAAATACAAAAATAGCCAAAAAGAAAATTAGAAGGAGTGAGCACCATCTTGATGTGGTTTATCAATAAGAAGCTTGTTTGGAGACACTCCAATGTTTAACTCAAAGAGGTTCACCATTCTTCCTAAGCATTCTGGATAAGTTTTCTCAACGTTGTCGTTCTGAGAAGCACCCATTCATCTCAAAACGTGGTAAGGGACATTCCTTCACATTAATTTTGCAAATCTGCAACATAAGATTTCATAAGAATAAAAACAAAAGTCACAAAGAAACACAAAAAACATCTGAGATAGTTGTCTTTTAATTTAATTCATTGCTCGCTGGCTATGATTGATGATTTTAAACTGTACTCTGGAGAAACAAAATGCTGTCCACAAAAACTGTCGCATGGCACATATGGGCATTGACTTAGAAGAGATCACCTCTGACTAGGTTACTTGCGTTGGAACTGTGTAGATGCAAACTTTATTCAACTCAGCAACAAGAATATTCATGGCCAGTGGGATTTGTCTCCAACAAATGAAAAAGTAACCAGAGGTAAATTCAGGTTTAGAACTATTATCAGCCTACGCCTTCAACCCCAAAAAATAGAGAAAATAAAACAGTTTCATTTGCCAATGCTAAGTTTTATTCACTTCTATGTTACATTAACTAATTCGATAACAAGCATCAAGAGCGCAACTTGAGTACATTTTACCTTAGATGTCACAAGAACAATGACACAACTTGCAGCAAATATGGCATTGAAGCCCCTCTGATTTGTGCAATTGGAGACAATCTGCGAATATAACATACCTTGTGAGTAAGTAAATTAGTTACCATCTTTATATAAGCATGATAACATTCCCACACCCATAAAAGAATAGAAAGAATTTAATCTTAAGCAAATTGAGTAAACAGAAATACATAATAAATTCCTGTCGTAGTCAATGATAAAACCTTTTTCGCAAATAACTGGATACTGACGGATTAGAGCCATCTTGGATTATCAACCAACTTCACTAATTCTTCAGCTCTTGTTCTAGATCAAAAGAAAACCAAAAAGTCTTTACAAACCATATAGAAATTAAAAGTTTTGGTGAAGAAAAATAAAAGATATTAGAGCAGTATATAACTGAGGACCTTCACTCCAAACAGTGAAAAGCGAAAAACCAACTTACTTGATATTTTCTATGGTAGCTGAAATTGTTTTAATTTGTCTACCTATAATTTGGCCATGTTTGTGATAATCCTGCAGAGAATTAGACAGCCATTGAATGTTCATAAGTGGCGAGCGTATTATGGACAATAATGAAATTCAAGGATAAAGCTAAAATAGATCGTTCTAAGATGAAATAATTCCATCTTATGAATTCTATGAAAAGAGTTAAAGCTTATTGTTCTAACATGAAATTACCATCAATCAAAGTTTTTATGAAAAGAGCTGAAACTGTTGATTGATGAATAAGCAAACTGAGATATTAGATGTGTGATGCTGACCATTTAACTGAAATAGAATAAAACAACTATGGAGTTTCAAAATTCAAATCATTCCCCTTATAATGGTTTACCTGATTAACACTCACTTTCAGAGCCTTATTTTTATCAGATAATTCTTCATAGATATGCTTTCTTCTTTTTTCCAGTTCAATAGCATTTTCTAAAGCTCTAATTACATTTCTTGCTGCCACAAATTTGCTAATATCAGATGACAATGAAAAAGAAATCAAAGTGATATACTCTTTTTGCTGTGAAGTATGAAGAAACCTGATGATTGGACTTTCCTAACATCAGATGCAGAACCCATAGATGGCTCAAGAGTTCCTTAGAATCTTCCACTGCATTATGAACAGTATCTCTTGAAGTTTCAGTAGCACGTTTTGATGCAACCTCTCCTGCAGCTTGCATCTCAGATTCTATTGCAGCTACTTTAGCTCTCTCAGACCTTTCAGCTTTTATTCTGGCCCGCATTAACACACAATAAATCATCTGGTAAAGCGAGCAAATCTATTGTGGAAGAAGAAATAGATGGAAGAGAAGACATCAAAATGATCAATTTTTCAGAAGCACCACACTATAATAAGTATTAACTTTTGAATCAGTAAGTAAAGGAAAAGGCACCATCAATGATAATTATGCATTAATTTTTAATAAATTTGCTGTTGCAGGTAGAATAATACACAACTATTGATAATTATGCATTAATTTTTAATAAATTTGCTGTTGTAGGCAGAATAATACACAACTAAGAACTTTCTTCTCTCTCTCTCTCTGATGTGTCTTTCACAAATTAAAGTGTTGCTTGTCAAAACTTAGACTAATTGAGCGGTGATTGAGGTGAAACTTTTTGGAGTGCATTAAAATGCTTTTAAACTGTCTTATCTAGAGGAAGTTTCACACCTTTTTGCACTTGTAGGGGCAATAATTTCTTTTAGGCAAATCATTATTTGGTGATTCAATTTATGTTCTATTACGATATAGAATTTTGAGAAAAGTTTTCAGTTTATAATACTGATTTCGATATTTCTATTGTTTATATTCCAAATTGATTATTTGCTGTTGGTTTATGTTGTTTTTAAACTGAACTGCATCTGAATAATTAAAATATCTTTACTATTGTATGATGTTTTTTGAAATATTTATAATATTATTTTTACAAACACTATCCTGTGATTATAAATTAATTTATAATTTTGTTATAATCTGTATTTCTACAATAGCACATTCTTCATATCATGGCTATCAAAGCACACCATCTTCAACAAGTA
>JACGDI010005394.1:348597-364200 GCA_014898725.1 Jacaranda copaia
AAAAAAAAAAAAATTCCCTTAGAATAATTTGTAAAGCTTTTTTTTTCGTGTATGGCCTTTTCACACCAAAATTGGAAACCAAATACCACCAGCATACATTATACTATTTAATTTTTTGTTTCTTCATGAAACTGTTTCAACTTTCTTAATTCCAATCTTGTAATTAGCTATTGTTTATTAGACTTATGATATAATTGACATGTATGAATGAAATAAAAATGAAATCAGCAATTCTCAAATTTATTTCTAAACTCATATTTGATATAATTTAGATATGAGAATCCACATTTTATGAGAATCATCATTTTCAAAAGTATAAATTTAATCATTCCCCTGTTTTTTCAAGGCCATGGGTTAACTATTTTCAGTTCATTAGAAATGAATCTGTATTTTTCTTTCACAAAATTATCCTCTAAAATTTAATAAAAGAATTTAATATTTTTAAAAAGATTCACTTTGTTAATATTTAATATTATGCACTAACTTCTTGGTTGTTATATATATTTTTTAACTCTACATTTTATGCATAATACACGTTTTTAGTCATATCATGCATATGTTAAACTATCAAAAATAATTATAAGAGCAAAAGTGATATTAGATAGACACCTCTCAAAGATTAAAAAAAAAATGTTGAAGGTATTGGAGCATTGATCTTATTTATACATCTTCAAGATAATTGAAAAAATTAAATTAAGATGTGTGGATTCTACCAAAGTAAAAATTAAAAACAAAAGTATGACAAATTATTATCAAAAAATAAAAAATTAAAAAAATAAAAAAAATTAAAGAGTTTAGTAACATTTGTCAAATTTTTTTATAAAAAGTTATGGGCATTGCCTTGGTCCAGCCTTAACGGAATATATATATGTATATACATATATAATTTGTGATGCCAGTTATACCTACACCTCATTGAAATGATTAAGAAATAAGTACAAATAAATAAATGAGGACTTTTATGCGACTCGTCAAATTAATTTTTTTTTTCAAAAAAAATGTGATGATCTATATAACATGATTGATAAGATATTAAATGTACATAATTTGAATAATACTAAAAGTGATATTAAAACTACTTAATTATGGACTCGTCCCATAATATATTTTTTAAAGTAATGTATGAAATATATAAAACAGATAAAGTAAGATATATAATATATAAAAATTCTCTCAAAAAAAGTAATACATAAAATAGTTGATTAATTAAATATTCTATTTTAACAAATTTATATAAAAGAATAATTTAATTTGTCCATTCGAAATACTCTCATTCCTACCTATTATTGTTAAATGCCAATAATCATGATATTGAAATTAAGTAACAAATTATGATTCCATTTCATTCCTTATGCATACCAAACATGAGAAAACTTAGAGGGTGTTTGGTGGAGCATATAAGTTCTTCAAAATATTTTATAAAATGTTTAAGAGCTTATAAGTTGATAAAAAGTGTTTGGTAAATTTTTTTAAAAAAGAACTTATAAGATTCTAAAATAAGATGTTAGGAGCTTATAAACTCTTTTAAAAAAAAGTAAAGAAGCCCTAACTTATTTTAAAAATCTTAACAAGCTTCTTTATTTTTAATTATTTTAATTACAAAATTATTATTATTAATATCTTATAAGCTCCAATATTGTATTTTATCCAAACACTTCAACAAATTATTTTAAAAATAAGATCAACATCTTATAAGCTCCAAAAATATTTTATAAGATGTAAAAATTTATAAGATGTTTAAAATAAGTTTGGCCAAACATCCTCTTATACTAACATCAATTTTTTCAAATATTTATTTGATTCCTAGAGTAAAATTGCCTTCTCATTATTTCCTAAAGTAGGATGGCTTAGTGTAGTTCATGCATTCACGTAATATCTCTCTCATTTTTCAGTCTATATTAAAGTACATGTGGATTTATTTCTTCTGAATAAACCTAAATCAACGTTTAGATCTAGAGAAGTCAAGCCCTCCCTCCGTTGAATCCCACCCCACGTCCATTTAGCATGCTAAAAGTCAAATTGATCCAAAACAAAATAAATAGATTTCTAATTATTAGTTGGTATGTCAAAATCAATTCTAGAACATGAAATCAACAAATTAAATGTCATTGTGTACCTGCAACCATACGTTAATCAAGAAACGACCAACATAGCTATATTTATATCTATAGCTATATTTATAAAAAATAACCAAAACAATCCATTTCCACATGAAAGAATACAAAAAGGCAAATATTTGGGAATCTAAACGCGCCATTGACAACATGCTGTTTCTTTTTTTTATCTTGGCGGCTAGGCCATATGTGTGTGTGTGTGTGTTTTTTAGGGTTTTCAAAGAGTACGTTTTGATGGTAGAACGAAATAGAATGATCTTATATTTAATTATATTTTGAGAGAAAAATAAATTTTAATGTAAATTTTCCATTCATGTTTTGTGTGATTAATGATGTCACATCACTTTTTTGTATTATTATATATACATATTATATTTATAGTGTATAATTATTGAAAATTATATATATAATATTTAAAAGATATAAATAGATATAGTATTGATTGATGTGATGATTTAAAATAATTAAAGTTTTTTAATAATATATTTGAAAAAATAATAAAATTTTAAAAGAAATATTTGTTTTTGTTTTAGAAGAATTTTGGATGAGGAAAACATTCTTCAGATATGAAAAGAAAAGGCTTAAATTTTTCTATAAGTGAATGACAACAAGATTCGAATTCATTTATTTTGCGCAATGCTGATATCATATTAACTTTTTATGTGAAAGTTGGATTAGAGACATTAAAATAATATATTTGACATAACATATTCCAAAGGCAATGGTTGAATAGGTATTGTTTGTTTATATTTTTTGATTGATTTTATTATGTATTTGTTATATATTTTGAGAGAATGAATTATTGGAGTAGCCTAGCTACTTATTAATTAATTTTAATTAGATATATTCTAGCAAATGTGTATATATATATATATATCATGTAATCACTGCAAATTCAAGAATCTTATCCAAGATATCTATTTGGAGTCGGATCAGCTTCATAACTTTCCTAATTATTAATTGATATCTTAAATATAATAATATATTTTTGACCACTCACTCAAGAAATGAAGAATAATCCAAAGTTTCAGTAAAGGAAAAAAGAGAAGGGGGCAATGGCTAAATGAATTTTGACCGACCCTTTTGAGCACATTTGACCAAAAGAAATATCTCTCAAAAAATCTTCCGTGAAAACTGAAATCGTTAAACGTAAAAAATATTAAAAATAAAACTGTAATTATGATAATTCACAATGTGGGATCAAAATTTGAAGCAATTCAAGATCAAGAACAAAATTCTTAAAAATTAAAAGAAAAAGACACAAATTATCAAAAAATACAATCAACATTGGAAATTGCTTGCGTGGAGTTCGTGAAAACTATTCTATGTATGCGCTACGTAAGTAATTATCAGCAGAGTCCCAACTGTGCTTTTTAGTGTTCCTTGTCATTTTTTTTTTTAATAAAAAGACCCAAAATATTTTGAGGTGCCTCAATTGAAACATTACATTTCGATTTGCCTATGTATAATCCCCAAAGACAATTAACCATCGTATCGGAGTTATTTATCCTTAATCTTCGATCTCTCAGAAAATCAAATCAGACCAATACGTAAATTACATGGGATCCGTGGGTCATCCATTAAAAGCTCCATGCGGTTTGCATCCCATTCCCAGCCCAAGGCCACATAAATCCCATGCTCAAACTTGCCAAACTTATCCTTCACTATGGTTTTCACATTACCTTTGTAAACACAGAACATAACCACCAATGCCTCCTCAAATCAAGAGGCCCGAATTCCCTAAACTTCGAGACCATCCCCGACGGCCTTCCGCCATCCGATGCTCATGATACGACCCAAGCTATTCCATCCCTCTGTGAAGCCACCACCACCACCTGTTTAGCTCCCTTTAGGGACATTCTTGCTAAGCTAAACGACACCGCTTCGTCCAATGCGCCACCAGTCCCTTGCATAGTTTCTGCTGGGATCATGAGCTTCACTATACAAGCAGCTGAAGAACTCGGCATCCCTGAAGTTCTCTTATGGACCGCTAGCGCTTGAGGATTCTTTGCTTACGCACAGTATGAAAATCTTATCCAAAGTGGATATGTACCGCTTAAAGGTAATTACTTTATGTTTTCATCATTAATGTGTATATCTTGCTCCCATGCAACAAGTAATAACATATATATTCAGATGTTGCAGAAAATAGAATTCAAGTCCTTTTTATAAATTAAAGAATAGTAAATTTCTGCTTCTAAAACATGCCAACATAAGTCATTGTTCGAGAAGATTAATTAAATATTTGATTTTAGAATTTGATATTTATAAAAGTATTTTCTAGGCTTGAACTCATTTAAATTATGAGATCCATTTTAAATATATAGATTTAGTTAGATAGATTCAATGACCCTTTTTACTTAATTAATTTGATATTTTATTTAACTTTTACTTTGCCTTAGGGTCTTAATTGGCATATCTAACACCAATTTCAATATTGGATTGCATGCAGATACAAGTTACTTGACCAATGGGTATTTAGATACGGTGATAGATGGAATTATTCCAAGCATGAAAGGGATAAGTTTGAGAGATATTCCCAGTTCCATAAGAACCACCAACCAAGATGAGTTCATGATCAAATTTGTCTTGGATGAAACCAAGAGAGCTAGGAGAGCTTCCGCAGTTGTTTTGAACACATTCAAGGACCTCGAACGAGATGTCCTCGGTGTACTTTGTTCTATTTTGCCCCTAATTTATGACGTAGGACCCCTGGATTTGCTTGAAAACCAGGTGGACGCCGACAAGGGTTTGGAGCAGCTTGGATCAAATCTGTGGAAACAAGAGCCAGAATGTCTGGAATGGCTTGACTTGAAAGAACCTAACTCGGTAGTCTACATTAATTTCGGAAGCATAACTGTAATGACACCTAACCAGCTGGTTGAGTTTGCTTGGGGACTTGCTACTAGCAACCAGTCATT
The DNA here is from genome assembly GCA_014898725.1 of Jacaranda copaia. Taxonomy (NCBI): domain Eukaryota; kingdom Viridiplantae; phylum Streptophyta; class Magnoliopsida; order Lamiales; family Bignoniaceae; genus Jacaranda; species Jacaranda copaia. The sequence continues at coordinate 353,633 of JACGDI010005394.1, forward strand.
CTTGTGGATCATACGACCTAATCTTGTCCATGGCAAAAAGGTTGTTCTCTCCCACCTGAATTTCTGGAAGCCACAAAAGAAAGAAAGCTGCAGGCGAATTGGTGCGACCAAGAAAAAGTTCTTAGCCACCCTTCTGTTGGTGGATTTCTAACTCGCAGCAAATGGAATTCGACTCTGGAAAGCATATGCAGTGGAATGCCTATGATTTGCTGGCCGTTCTTCGTGGAGCAACAAACTAACCGCTGGTATTGCTGCCCAAAATGGGGTATAGGAATGGAGACAGACAGTAATGTGAAGAGAGATGAAGTTGAAAGCCTTGTGAGAAAGTTGATGTTTGAAGAAAAAGGCCAAGAGATGAAGAGAAGGGCCTTAGAATGGTAGAAATAGGCCCAAAAATCTACCAATAGTTCATCTTATCAAAATTTAGAGAAACTTATCAGTCAAGTGCTTTTAAACCCAACCCCACTAAAAAGTGTAAGTTAATTATATATGCATGGCGAAGTAATTTTGATTTCACTAAAAGTCTAAGGTTTCATGTAATTTTGTTTGATATGCATTTAACTTTTCGATATTCTTTTGGAAATTTTGGCCCAAAAGAAACGTGTTTTTTAATAGTGCAATGAATATGGACATTTATATTGAATATCATTCTGTAAGATAAAGATGGTCATTTATAATGAATATCATTTATTAAATATTATATTCTAAGTAAAATAGTTTACATACCAATCTAATTGGCTGTGTACACTATTCCAACAATCACTTACTTGTCCTAAAGCTAATTCCCCATTATCTTAAGACCCATCCTCTTAAGATATTCTTCAAAGACCTTTTGCATTAGGGGTTTTGTTAGTGGATCAGCTATATTCTCTTTTGAAGTAGCCTTCTCCACTTGGATGTTATCTCTATCAATGATTTCCCAAATCAAATGTATTACTTCTAAATGTGCTTGAATTGTTGATGAGATCTTGTCTCTTTAACTTGTGTTAATGCCCCATAGTCGTCACAGAAGACAAATACTAGCTCAGCAATGCCATGCACTATAACCAACTCTTGGATGAAGTTTTTCATTCAAACACCTTTCTTTGCAGCTTTTGAAAACCATAATATATTTCACTACTATGGTAGAATCGATCATGGTATTTTGTTTGGAACTCTTCCAACTCATTGCACTGCAATTGAGGCAAAATATGAATCTAGAAGTGAATTTAGGTCATCTACATTGGATTGAAAACTAGATTTCAAAAATCCTTCGAGTTTCAATTCTCCATTGCTATATCCCAAAAACAAATCCTTAGTCCTTCTCAAGTACATAAGGATTGCTTTAAGCCATCCAGTGACATTTATCGAGGTCGGATTGAAAACGGCTTGTAACACTTAGAGCGTGCAACATTCGGCCATATGCATTGAACGTCATATATTATGCTCCATATGACAGACGCATAAGGTATGTGGGACATTTTATGTCTCTAGTTATCAGTCTTAGGGGCCATAGACTTGGAGAGACAAAGATCATATCCCATAAGAAGAATCCCTTATAGGATTCTTCCATACTAAACCTCTTTAGTATCTTGTCGGCATTTGGTGTTTGGAAAAGCCCCAGCATTCTTCTCGATCTATCTCTATAGATACGTATGATGCTTCTTCTAAATTCTTTATGGAGAATTGAGTAGATAACTATACTTAAGTACACTTTAACATTGCTCTCTCATTCTTAATGAAAAAAATGCCATCAACAGCTAAGCACGATAAATTGTACACTACTCTCACTAGCCTTCTTGTACACACAAGATTCATAAACATTTTTGACAAAATCAAATGATTTGACTATCTTATCAAAGTATATTTTCAACTTTAGGATGCTTGTTTGAGTCCATAAATGGATCTCTTGAGTTTATAGACCTTTTACTCACTCCCTTTGGATGTAAAACCTTGTAGTTACTCCATATAAATTTCTTCTTCAATGTTTTCATTGAGGAAAGTAGTTTTCACAACCACTTGCCATATCTCATAGTCATAATATGTGGTTATGGCAAATAAAATTCTAATGGCCTTAGACATTGCAATCGGTGAAAAGGTTTTCTCAAAATCAATATTAGGTCTTTAAGTATAACCCTTTGCCACTAATCATGTCTTAAAGGTCATTACCTCTACATCTACTTATTGCTTTCGCTTATAAATTCATTTACAACCAATGGGAACTATATCCTTTGGTAGATCTACTAAAGCTATATTTTGTTAGAAATCATGGAGTTCATTTTAGATTTCAGGGCATTAAGTCAATGTCCCAAATCTATGTCCAACATGACTTCCTCATAAGTCTTTGGATCATTATTTGATTGGCCTATCTCATAAAGAAATCCAAACTTTTTGGGTTGCTTCTTAATTCGGTCCGACCTTCTCAGAGGTTATGTGTAAAGCTCTGATGTTCACTTGCTTTTTGTGCTTGTGGGATTTGCTGATCATTTTGAACTTTATCAAGTTCAATAGAAATTGCTTTTTGAAAAAGTAAGCATTCCTTGAAACAAACATCTTTTGTTGAGGGATCATAAAAGTAATAACCTAAAGACTCTTTTAGGTATCCCACAAACTTGCACAATGTGAATCCACTATCCAACTTGTCTCACACTAGCCGCTTGATGTAAGTGACAACCCTAAACTCTTAGGAAAGACTAAGAAAGTATTTTGCCAAACCACATGTCATGTGGCATCTTTGGCACCGACTTTGAGGGTACCATATTAAATAATCTCACAGCCGAATCTAAGGCGTATCCCTTAAAGGATATAGGCATATAGAAAATGATCATCATGGAACATACCATATTCAACAAGGTAAGGTTTTTCCTCTTGGCTACTCCATGATGTTAGGGTGTGCCAGGTGGAGTCTATTAAGAGAAAATCCCATTCTTTTTTAAATAATTCAAGAATTCGGTACTTAAGTATTCTCTCTCTCGATCCAATCAAAGAGCTTTAATACTTTTTAAACTTTGAAAGGCTTCAGACTTGTATTTCATAAGATACATATGTCCGAACCAAGTATGATCATCAGAGGGGGTGATGAAAATAAGAATATCCTCATCTTGCAATAACTCTTAGTAGACCACAGACATCCATATTGTTCAAATTCAAAGGACGTATAGTTTGCTTCGATTATCCTACAAAAGGAGCCTTGGTCATTTTTTCCTTTAAACAAATTCACAAGTAGAAAAATCTTAAAACAATTGAAATAGCTAAGTGGATAAGAAAGATCAGTTAGATCAAGGGATCATTTTGTCGTCATTGTTAAATGTTCTCTTCAATATATACTGCTCTGACTCATAAACTACTAAGTTGTTGTGAGATGATTTGGACTGAAAATATAACACTGAAGAGTAATGGCTCAAGAAGTTTTCTGTTTCCAAGTTCATGAAGTATTAGATGATTGAGGAAAAATCTGTAACTGAACAAATGCATGAACTGATCAACCTTGAGCTTGCTCTATTAATGTTGAGATAAAACTTCCTAAAAAGTTTCTAGTCATGTCCATGGTGGATAAATTTCTCAAGTCTTGGGAAAATTTTTGAAATGATGCTCAAGTATCAGAAAAGAAAGCTATCCTCGAATGATCTTAAGATCTATAAACATTGAGGAAAACACCAAATAAAACTCATTGAGTTCTGGTTAAGCACTAACCTAAGGTAAATATGCTTATTGAAGGGAAAGAAAATGTTTAATAAAATGAACCAAGTAACTTGAACTCTAAAATTATAAGCAAGGGCAAAACTAAAGCCAAGAAACCACAAGCAAACAAACCATGCTGGAATTGTGGGTAGGTGGGCCATTGGGCTCAGGACTATCCATCTAAGAAATCTAAAGTCAAATCCAACTCAGTTGTCCCTACAGTGGTCAACATGGCTGTTGGGGAGACTAGCGAAATTAGAGGTCCAAAGACGACTGTTGATGGGTATATAACTTTAAAACCTAAAGTTTGTACTATTTATGAAACTTTTGGCTAGTTAATAGACATTGGGGCAAATGTGCATGTTTGTGCTGATAAATTGCAATTTGTGTCTTTTCAACCAATTAATGGAAAATTCGTAACAATGGAGAACTCCATTATTGCCAAAGTGTTTGGGATAGGACGCATGGACCAAAAGTTTCTTTTAGGGTATATACTGTTTTTGTAGATAGTGCTTCACATCCCAACTATATGGAGAAACATTATTAGTGGTTCTGTAATAGTTAGGGAAGGCTATGAGCTTACTTTTAAATTCAATAAGTTGAATTCAGCATTTTGGTTTGTTTATTGAAAAGGGCTATTTGTCCAATGGTTTGTTCAAATTTAGAGTTGAGTATGTTAATTTTGATTCAATCAATAAAAATGCATATTCTGAATCTTTGGTGAATAGTATTAAAAGTTTTGATGTATGGTTAGTCGTTTAAGTCATTCAAATTTTGGTTCTATTAAACGCATGATAAACTTGAATTTAATACTTAAACATGATATTGAATGGAGTCATAAATGTCAAATACTTGCTAAAGCTAAACAAGTAAGGAAATGTTACCAATCAATTTCTAAATTACTTGAACTTGTGCACACAGATATTTGTGAGTTCAATGGGATCTTGACAAAAGATCAGAAAAGATATTTCATTACCTTTATGAATGATTATAGTAGATATTATTATGTTTATCTATTAAAACATAAGGATGAACCACTTGAAAATTTTATCATTTTCAAAAATAAAGTTGAAAATCAAACTGGTAAGAAATTTAAAAGTTTAAGATCAAATAGAGGTAGAGAGTATGAGTTGAGCACTTTCGATGAATATTGCCGGAACTTTGGTACTATTCATGAAGAGACTCCTCCTTACTTTTCCTCATCTAATAGGGTAGCAGGACAAAGAATAAAACCTTTAAAGACATAATCAATAGTCTACTTTTGAATTTTGAATTGCTTAAATATATATGGGGAGAGGCTTTGAATACAACTTGATATATTCTGAATAGAGTCCCTCTAAAACATAAAGAATGCAAATCATTTGAATTCTAAAAAGATAGAAAATCTAACTTAAAGTATTTTCAAGTGTGGGATAGTTTTGCAAAGCTTATAGTCTTAGAGCACAAAATGAAAAAAACTTGGTCCTAAAACTATTGATGTGATCTTCTTGGGCTACGTGGAAACAAGCTATACATTAGATTTTTGGTAATTAAATCTGAAATCCCTATCATAGAGGTTAACATAATATTGGAATTTTGTGATGCCACAATCTTTATGGACATGAATCCCATGAAAATGGGAATACCTCATGAAGTTTCTCTAGATTCATCTTGTAGATCAACTTCTATTCTTGAAGATGTGGAAAATATGTCAAGTGTGGAGGACAATCCAAGTAGTTCTGGTTTAACATCTATTGGAGCTAAAGAACCAAATGAACCTAAACAGAGTAAGAGAGCTAGGGTGGTTAAGGATTTTGGAAGTGATTTCATCACTTACAATACCGAGGATGATTCGATGACCTTCAAGGATGCTATGGCCTCATTCGAAGCTAAGCATTGAAAGATAGCTATCAAAAGTGAGATGGATTCCACTGTCTCTAATGGGATATTGAAAATAGACGATCTACCTCTACAGTGTACTACGATTAGATGCAAATGGATCTTTAAAAAGAAATTTAAGTTCAATGGGACCATAGATAAGTTTAAGGCCAGATTAGTTGCTAAAGGCTTTAGACAAAAAGAGGGAATAGACTTCTTTGATACTTATTCCTCAATTGCTCATTTGACTACAATTTGAGTGCTTATGGCACTAGCTTCCATATATGATTTCTTGATTCACCAGATGGATGTGAAAACAGCATTTCTATATGTTGATCTTGAGGAAGAGATTTATATGGATCAGTCTGAAGGATTTGTAGCTCCTAGTAACGAGCAAAAGGTTCATAAGCATGTTAAATCCCTTTATGGATTGAAACAAGCACCCAAGCAATGGCATAAAAAATATGATAAAACTATTTTATCATTTGGTTTCAGCATAAATGAGAATGATAAGTGTGTTTACTGTAAGGTTAAAGGTGATGATTGTATTGTGCTATACTTATACTTGGATGATACTTTATTGATTGGTTCTACCATTAAGATTATCAATGAAACAAAATCATACTTGAAAAGTAATTTTGAAATGAAGGATATGGATGAAGCAAATGTGATTCTTGGACTCAAGTTGATTCGGTCAACTTAGGGTATAGCTATTTTCACTCTCATTATGTTGAAAAGATTATTGAGAAATTTGGCTATAAATATTATGGAATCGCTGAGACACCATATGATCCTTCTATGGCTCTTTTCAAGAATGAAAGTGGTATTATGGTATCTCAATTGAGTTATTCTCAAATTATTGGGAGCTTCTAATATCTTACAAATGGCTCAAGATCAGATATATCATTCGTAGTCTTGAAGTTAGTAAGAAATACAACTTGTCCCAACAAAACTCATTGGTAGACTTTAAAAATAATGATTTGGTAGGTCGAACTCACTGAGTTAGGAATTTAAAGTGACGCAAGGCACGACAGGTTTCAAATCTTGCAACCATTACCATCCCTAATCCCAAAACAATGAGCGTGGTGTTGCCCTCCCTAATCCCAAAGCATTGAGTTCAAGCACATTAAATAAATTTTGTGCATTTGGTAACATTAATTTTTTATTTTATAAATGAGTTAAATTTTTTGTTTTGTTTTTTCATATATTTTTATTTATTGTAAAGAAAGTGCGGATAAGAGTTTAAAAAATTGGGATAGGAATAATTAATAAATTATTAGTAAAATATTCTATCATTAATATTATAAGAATTGAATTATAAATAATTAAAACACATATCAATAAAATAAACACGCTCTGACATCATGTAAAAACAATCATGTTGAGAAAATAGAAATTCTATAAGAGATGAGGCCCTACGAAATGTTCAATAGGAAAACTAAAGGCCACCTCACCTTGTATTATTTGATTTGTTTGTATTTTTATGAGATTATTTAAACCTTCTCGCAAACTTGTAATTAAATAGTGTTTGGACTTAATTTATTTCCTAAGTACGATTGCTCAGATGGTGTCTTACGTGCATTCGATAATCTCTCATTTTTAAATTTATATTTAAATATTTTGGACTCAACAAGATATTGATAATTGGGCTAGCAAAATGGCCCCATAAAGATTTGGGCCTTAGTGATCACTTGGTCAACTATCAGTAAGTTGGATCTATTAAAGTATGTCATATAAGTACAATTGCTCAAATTGTGTCTTATGTACATTTGATAATCTCTTATTTTTAAATTTATATTTAAATATCTTGGATTCCTTTCTCTTAAATTAACCAAAATCCACATTAGAAAGGATTCAAATCATTTTAATCAAAACCTACCCCATCATTATTTAGCACATTATAAAGTCTAATCATTCCAAAACATTAATTTCTATTAGAAGGTATGTCAAAATCAATTCCAGAACATTAAATCAACCAATTATTACCTAATTGCATACGTGTAATTATATATATATATATATATATAAATCATCAGACCGACATATATAATCCCAGAAAGATTCCATTTCCATAACAAAGGGTAAAAAAGCAATCATTGGAAATTTGGGCCCATGATCACGCTACTAATTTGTTCTTAATTTTCGTACCATATTGTATCCCTTATTTTATTCTTTATTTTAATTTATTATATTTATATTAAGTATATTTAATTCTCAATTAAATATTTTTATAAAAAAATATTTAATATATATATCATATATTTACAAATAAAATAGAAGATAAAATAAAAAGAAAATAGAAAATTTATATCGAATTTCATATAGTGTATATGTTAGATAAGTGTATGAAAAGGGTTAAATTCAATCACACATCCCTTCGTTTCTGCCAACCTTCAAAGCTTTCAGTTGTTGACAATTACACTCTTTTCATTCAATTTTTTGTACATTTCTCGATCTGATAAACGGGATATATTTGCATCTCTTTTAGTTCTACTATCAATAAAATCCTGTTACACACTTTTTTGTCCCATATATTGATTCAAAAAAGAAAAAGAAAATTGTTATGAAACCAAAGAACACAAGAGATTGTGCTAATTAAGAACCATATATATATAAAAGGAATACATAATCCAAGTTTCCTAATTCAAGAAATCCCTCTTCTTTTATTTTAATCTCCTCAAGATTTTCATCACTTTTCATCCCATTATGAGAAGAAAGACGTTTTACTCGGAGTTATTTTGATATTTTATCATTTCTTTTTAATTTTACTTTATAAAAGACATTTAAATTTTAAAACGAATTGATCTAATAACCAACTATTGTTAGGAGTAAAAATAACAAGAATTTTAAATTGAACTTTTGAATAATTCACATTTTCCGTTAAGATATGATATTAACATCTGACAATAATATGGATATTATTTAATTGAATTTAGAAATTACACAAGCTACACATTCTAATTTTTAATATTGAGAGTGATTAGTTCTTCAATTCTTTATGTGAGCGACATTTAAAAATTATATTTTTTACAATATGAATATTCCATTGTTCAAATTTTATTTCTATTTTACAAAAAGATGATCGAAGAACATGAAAGTTGAAAGAAGCGGATGCAACCATTACATATTTCAAACATGCAAGTCCTAATATAGAGATCAATATACATATTCGGATACACATTCTTCTTTTAATATTTCATTCAATTGTTGAGATCATAAATAATTCTCATTTTATTTTCAGTGGAATTATTATTTATTCTATAATATTTTTGTTGGATTTTTTTTCATTGTCAATGTTATCAAAGTTAGTTAATTTGAAAATCAATATTGGATGTTATTAGTTTAGTATAGTCACTGTAAAATTGTATTATTCTATATTTATTTGAACTATTCATCAAATTGAGTTGTTTTTAATCATTAATTTCAATTAATTTCTATACTATATATAATAAAATAAATTTACATACATACATAAAAATAACATGCCAACAATGACTAGTTTCACTAAAATTTAAAACATATCAAACTTTCCCTGAATTTGAAAGTAGTTAATGCTTCTCCTAATAAAAGCTAAAATGATATCTTTGAAAGATACATAACGAAAATACCCTTAAACAAGCTTGCAACCAACCTTGTTGTTCATTTGCTGAAATTTTTATGCAAAAATCGAGATATATTTCTTCATATTTTATATACACACACACATTTACGTGTTCTTGTGTGAAAACATACAATAATATCCATTAATTATCGGGCTTTTAAAATTTACTAAATTTTTTTTCATGTTTTATTTTTTTAATTTTATGACTTTTTTAGTAAGTGTAATTTTTTCTAATCAAATCAACCAACTTATATAATTTTTTTGCCCTATAAGTTTTTTTTTTTAATTTTCTAAAGTCATATACTCATTTAGTGCACTATGTCCTTTTAATTATTTTAGAAGAAATTATTTCGCACCTGGTACAGCGTGGTACCCATAAAATAATGTAATGCACTTGTAAGGAATGAAACGCAATTAGTTGGATTTTGTATAAACAAAAAAATAATTGAGTTAACTAACTTATTATGAGCCTGCGAGGTAGTAAATAATTATCTTGATATTTGGTAACTGACTTTAGAAGTTAAAATGTTTCAGCAATCAAACTAAAATACTATATTACCCGTTGAAAAGATAGGAAAATAAGAACTTCTTTTTACGTAATTAAAACTCTCCAATAACTTGAAAATTAAACTATTATATTGATCATCTTACGTTGCAGCCTATGAGTTTTTCAAATTTTTGTTAGAAAAATTTAATCAAAACCATGTATGCTTGTGCTTTATATAAATATATAATTAAAATATATACACATATAAAACTATGTAAACATATAAAATTATTTATTGAATATAGAAAATGAACAGAAAAATCTGCTTGAATGCAAGATAAAAATAGTATTAGTCAAGACATGTTGCTTCAACAATCTCCTTAAAATAATATTGTCCCTCACACGGTGCTAGAAAGCTCATGACAATTCACCTCTCAAGATACATTGGCTCTCCTCTGGTCTAAGCTAGCACTCCAATAGAACAGAACTAGCGAACTTTATTAACTCGAAACTCTTCTTTAATGGACCATGTATAAGTATGTTATGTAGTGAGATAAAAAGCTAGTATGTATGCTTCTTTTTTCCAGTGATTTGGGTTGGTTCTAGGCACTCCTATTTATAGTTGTGCAATTCAATTTTATTGATGAGACATGATTCTTCACTAGAATTATAATTTTTTCTTTTAAGAACACAACTATATGATAAAATCTCATAAATTACTCTTTTAATGAAGAGTTATAGGTCCATTAAAAAGTTAAGAGCTCAAGTCATAACATTAGCTTTTGAGCTAACTTTTCTACAGGGGTGTGTACATTGAGATATATTAAAAATAAATTTTAATTATTTTATTTACACACCCACACCTTTTTTCCTAGCGCAGATAGACTCATTCCACCCATTAAAATATAATTAAATTATTTCTTAATTTAAACTCAATTTTCTTATTCAATTATTTAATTTTGG
>JACGDI010005394.1:422403-463184 GCA_014898725.1 Jacaranda copaia
CGACCTTCAAAGATTTCAGTTGTTGGCAATTACACTCTTTTCATTCAATTTTTTGTCCATTACTCCATTTGATAAAAAGGATATCTTCGCATCTCTTTTAGTTCTACCATCAATAAAATTCTGTTACACACTTTTTTTGTCTCATATCTTGATTCAAAAAATATATATATATTGTTATGAAACCAAAGAACACAAGAGATTGTACTAATTAAGAACCATATATATATATATAAGGAATACATAATCCAAGTTTCCTAATGCAAGAAATCCCTCTTCTTTTATTTTAATCTCTTCAAGATCTTCATCACTTTTCATCCCTTATATACATTTTTGTACAATTCTCTTTTTATGCTCTGCAGTTTGCTCTCCACTTTATTTAATTTTCAGAAAATTCATTATCAGTATCTATTGTGAAATTTGTTGTCTTTTGCCCTTTTATTACTATTTTTTTTTCTTGAATGTCCTCTAGAATGACATGTGGAAGCCTGATAATTATATTCACTAGTTGACTTTTAATTAATAATATTTACAATTATTGACTAATTATCACAGTTACTCAATGCATTCATGAGCCCAGAAAACTAAAGAGGCAACAAATTAAATTATACTTCACTTACACGAAATACATACAATAACAACTTTTTTATTTTTTTAATTAGGCATGACTTCAAATATTCCTGTATTCTGCCAATTATTCAACCATACACATATGTTAGCGAATGAGTGCATATTTAATATATCAAGTTACCATTGCAAATCCCAAGTTTTTTATCTCTGTCTATCCCATTATGAGAAGAAAGACTTTTTACTCGGAGTTATTTTGATATTTTATCATTTCCTTTATATTTTAAAAGATATTTCAATATTAAAATGAGTTGATGTAATAATCAACTATTGTTATTATAAGAAAAAAATAAATTGATGACAAAAGAGCAAGTGACAATGCAAAAGTTGTCACTAATTATATATATCAAGTGACTAAAGATTTAATTTTATAACCTTAATAATTTTTACAAATTCAAACAAGAAATAATGTTTAAGTTGTCATCATAAACAATTAATAACACACCTATGGTGATAATAAAAACCTTGTTACAAATTATAGTGACAATTTTTATTGCCATTAAGTTGTCACCATGGGGGTATTACTAATTGTTAATGATGATGGCTTAAAACATTAATTTTTGACACTATTGAATCATATTGTAACAAGATAAAAATTATTGTCACTTAAAAAATATCATTAGCAACAAGATATAATCTATCGTCACTTAATATACATGTTATTAGTGACAACTTTTACTTTGCTATTTATTATTTTGTCACTAATCTTATATTTTTTTGTAGTGTGCTAGGAGTAGAAGTAACAAGAATTTTAAATTGAATAATTCTTATACCAACTTTAGAATAATGCAAAATTATGAGTATTATTATAACTGAATCTAAAAATTACACAAGCTACACATTCTAATTCTTAATACTGAGAGTGATTAGTTCTTTAATTCTTTATGTGAAGGACATTTCAAAAATATATTTTTCAAAATGCGAATGTTCCAATGTTCAAATTTTATCTCTATTTCATAAAAGGATGGAAAGAAGCGGATGCAACCATTACACATTTCAAACATACAAGTCCTAAATACAGAGATCAATACACATGTTTGGATACACATTCTTCTTTTAATCTTTCATTCAATTGTTGAGATCATGAATAAATTGCTTTCATTTACCATTGGAATTATTATGTATTCTATACTACGTACTTTTGTTGGATTTTTTTCGTCGTCAACTTTATCAAGGTTGGTTGGTTTGAAAATTAATATTGCATGTTTTTAGTTTAGTATAGTCGCTGTAAAAATTGCATTGTTCTATATTTATTTTTACTATTTGTGAAATTTATTTATTTTTTATTTCTATCATTAATTTCTATTAATTTTGATGCTATATATAATAAAATAAATTTATATACATAAAGACAACATACCACAATTACTAGTTTCACTAAATTTTAGAACTTATCTAACCTTTCCTGAATTTGATAGTCGTTATTTATGCTTCTCATAATGAAAGCTAATATATATATATATATATACACACATATACATATATATGATATCTTTGAAAGATATACATAACGAAAATACCCTTCAACAAGTTTGCAACCAACCATGTTGTTGATTTGTTTAAATTTTTATGCAAAAATCGAGAAATATTACTTCATATTTTATATATAAACACACATTTACGTGCATGTGTGTGAAAACATGCATACAATAATATCCATTAATTGATGGACTTCAAAATTTAATAAAACATTTTTTTTCATGTTTTTTTTTTTATTTTTTTTGTAAGTGTAACCTCAACCAACTTATATAAATTTTTTTGCTCTGTAAGTTTTTTTATTTTCTAAAGTACTAATATACTCATTTAGTGCACTATGTCTTTTTAATTATTTTAGAAGAAATTATTTCTCACCTGGTAATGTGGTACCCATAAAAAGACGTAATGCATGTGTAAGGAATGTAGTGCAATTAGTTGGATTTCGTACAAACAAAAAAATAATTGAGTTAACTAACTTATTATGAGCCTTCAAGGTAGTAAATAATTATCTTGACATTTAGTAACGAACTTTAGGATCTAAAATGTTTCAGCCATTAATTAAAAATGTTGTGTTACCCGTTGAAAAGATAGGAAAATAGCAACTTCTTTTTACGTATAAAAACCCTCCAATAACTTTAAACTTAAACTATCTAGTGGTTTGTAGTTTAGTAGCATCAAGTCTTCCCTATTATGTGAGAGGTCTTGTGTTTAACTAGAATGGGCGTTTTTGTATGCACTTTATGTGCGTGTCTTAGTTGTGATCTTGTAATGTTTATACTTCCATCTTATTTTATTTAAAATTTATATTTCATTAATTTGTTGTAAGAATAATCTTCTTGATTTAATAATTGAATCTATAAATTTATTATAAAGAATTCTCTCTAAAAAAAAAAAACACTATTATATTGATCATCTTACATTGTGGCCTATAAGTTTTTCAAATTTTGACATAAAAACCTACAAAAAGAAATAAAATTCAGGAAGCTTCCAAAAAGAATAAAAAATACAATTTTTTTTCCTACATCAACATTAGATAAATTTATTGGTTATATTGAAATGGTGGTATTGACCTTAAAAATTGTAATGATAACGTAACTGGCAGTTATTTGCAGTAATAATGTCCAACAATTACAACTAATTATCCCTTAATAGTAATAAATTTCAAAGTAATTGAAGAGTTTCTAGCATGTGAAACATAATAACGTAGTTATTTTCCCTACTATTTCAATAGTTACATGATATGGGATAACTTAGTATGCCCAACAGGTCCAACATCAAATGAGACAGCCCAGAAGGCCCAACATCAAGTCTGTTTGGTCGATCGGTATCGACCTCACTTGGTAGGATCCACGGTCGACCCGAATCGACCTCAAGACCACTCCAAAAGTTCCAATATTCAGGTCTGGTGGACATATATCAACCTCAAAACCTACTCCGGCATTGACTCGGATTTCTACCGTATTTATTAGTTTGACAGGCTGCATGTCTCCGCATTAATGATGCGTAACAGCCGGTATAGCCGCTACCACCAACTCTGCCAACCCTGCCACCAACTTTGGTAGAGACGCCCCCCCAAAGGTATTATTCATGTGGGAAAACAGGAGATTTAGCCATCTGAAATAGTACCGAGATCTAGACATGGAATGACCACCAACTCTCTGGCAAAGACAAAAGTCAGTACACCTGATAAGGGTACTAATGTCAAATCACTCCTGAAGAAGGCTATAAATACTTTATATTCAACCACGCTTAAGGTAATGCCCAATACACTATAAGCCTTACACTCTCTATATTCTATTTGATCTTCATATCTCGACCAGAACTAACTTGAACGTCAGAGTGCCTTAGCCAGGGGTACCTCGACTAGTTTAACGTGTCTTGTGGTTACAGATCTCAAGCCCCAAGATATATACAACTCTGAGTACTCGACCTCCCTGGTCGATTCACCTAAAACACAACCCCCTTTTCTCTATACACAGCTTTCAGTAGCATCATCATTTGGCGTTGTCTGTGAGAAATCATTGAGATTGCAGCGAGAAAAATGGTAAACACACGCAGAGTAGTATTCGAAAGAGAGAAGAACCGGAGGTCCACTTCTCCACCTCTCCCTAACCCCCAGCAAGGTATAAACGCTCTGGGCACCAGCACCCCTCAGGTTGAGGTAGCGACGCTTACCATGCCTCAGTTGATGCAACTAATAAGTGAGTAGATTTTTGCTCAAATATCAACCCAATTATATGCTGCTCTGAACAGGCACACTACAGTGCCTATTTCCACTGCCAATGCAACTTCGCAACCATTCCCGCAGAGAAGCCAGGCAGCCACCCGCCAGGCACGAAGTTAGTCTTAGACGCTCGTAGAAAGAGAGGAGACGTCCAAAAGTGCGGGAGTAGGTAGTGGACTCAATAGATCATGCCAGACCTAATCGAGCCATACAACGCGATACGGTCGAATGCTCTAGGCATAACTACTACGAAAAGAAAGGAGAGTTTGTAAACTTTGCGCATCGATCCATTCAAGCCCCACAGCGTAATAGGGCTGAGCGTCTTAGACTGGGTCTTAATCGGAATGCCACCCAGGCGGATCAGGACGAGTGAGGAAAAGTATTCCATCAAGTTCAGTAGCTGAACAAACATCTCGACGAGATTTTGAGGAGAAATAGTGACAGAGCACCAAACTTGGAGGCTCCTCAAAGATCTCGTTGAGAGAGAGGATCCCCATTCGTTTAGGAAATCATCGACGAGGGCATCTCCATGGACGCTAGAGGCCCTATCGATCTGTCGAGGTACGATAGTTCTACCGACCCCGATGAGCATCTTATGCAGTTTGAGCACATGATGCAGCTGCATGGACATAATGAATACATCTATACCAAAATATTG
The DNA here is from genome assembly GCA_014898725.1 of Jacaranda copaia. NCBI lineage: Eukaryota > Viridiplantae > Streptophyta > Magnoliopsida > Lamiales > Bignoniaceae > Jacaranda > Jacaranda copaia. The sequence continues at coordinate 427,386 of JACGDI010005394.1, forward strand.
GTGACCACCTTCCAAGGCATCGTACTAGACTAGTTCGTGAAGCTTAAACCATCATTAATTTACTCCTATGACTAGCTGCGCGATAAATTCTTGCACCAGTTTGCCAGTAGGAAGAAGGTTAAGCTCCCCTATACCCACCTCCATATCGTCAAGTAAGGCAAGGGGGAGTCCCTTCGTGATTTCTTTACTAGATTTAACACGAGGTTTTAAAAATATATAACCCTAGAATTGAGTTCTTGATCGATGTGTTGTTCCTGGGGCTTAGGCAAAAAGAATGCCCCAATGCTTTGGTATGGGAATGGCTCGAGTCGATGGAGGAGCTGCTCGACCTGGCAGAAAGATATATGACACAGAAGAAAATGAACAAACTCAAGTTTGGATCCTCTGAGGTCGAGAAGAAAAAGAAGGAAAGAGATGACCAGAAATAAAAGAGCGAGGTAGATCTCCAATCAAACGCTTCCATGACTATACGCTGTTAAACATCTTGGAAAAGGAGGTCCTGTATGCCATCCAGCATGATAGCCTCCTTAAAAAGCCTAGAAAGTTGAAGGAGACTGAAGCCATGAAGAAATCAAAAAAATACTACAATTTTCATAAATAGAAGGGGCATGACACCGATGAGTGCTTCAATCTCCAAGACGAAATCAAGAGGTTAATTAGGCAAAGCCACCTCAAAAAGTACATAGCCATTGATGCCCAGACTGAAGGGGGCAAAGCCAACCAGGCTTCCCATAGAGAAAGGTTGGCTAGCCTCAGAAGAGAAGATAAAGGAAAAAGGCCCATCCAAGAAGATCGCCCACCCATAAGAGGGGTGATTGACATGATTGCATGAGGTCCCACTGAGGAGGACTCTAAGTCCGCTTGGAGGCAAACACAGAGGAGGCTCAAGTCCAATAAAGCTTTACCTGTGGAGACAACTTTCCACCTCAAAATGAGTACAGAACCCATTTCATTCATTGATGCCGACCTGGCCCACCTCAAGGGCAAGAATGTCGATCACAAGATAGACTGCCCAATGGTCATTTTCGTGGAGACTGTGAACTTTAAGGTGCACACAGTTCTGATCGACAACAACAGATCAAAAAATATCATCTTTTTATCTACCTTAAAGAGGATGAATATGGGCCAGTTGAAATTCCAGCCTGTTCGCATGCTGCTGATCGAATTTGGGGAGTCGGAGATCATATCGAAGGGGTCGATCAACTTGTCCACATCTTTTGGGGAGGCTCCTTGAAAGAAAATATTAATGTTGAATTACCTTGTTGTCGATGCCCCATTCGCCTATAATGTCATCATTGGCCAACCTGCCCTCAATGACTTTCATGCTATTGTGTCCACTTATCATTTAAAAGTCAAGTTTCCAACCCCAATTGGCACTAGCGAGCTTCTATGCAACTTGAAGGAGGCGTGGAGATGTTACAACATCTTGGTAAAGCTAACCGAGTAGAAAACTCGACCGTAGCTAAAGACTTTGGGGGATGCCTTTGTAGCGAAACTCGAAAAGACCTAAGTCAGCAAGAAGTGGAAGCTAGAGGACACCAAAGTGGAGCCTATCGGGGAATTCAAGACTATTAAGCTCAAAGAGGGTAACCACAAAAAGACAACCCGTATTGGAACAGACTTAGGCCCCAACTTGGAGTGTCTCATGGTTGATTTCTTGAGAAGAAATGTCAACATTTTTGCATGAAAGGCATCCGACCTGCAAAGGATCGACCCTAATATTATTGTGCACTGCCTCAACATTGACCCCTCATACAAGCCGGTCAGACAAAAGACAAGGACGTTCAACGCCGAGAGGATGCAAATTATTGAAGAGGAGGTTTGAAAACTCTTAGATGCAGGGTGTATTGTAGAAATTCAGTATCCCTCTTGGCTTTGTAATGTTGTTATAGTCCCAAAAATTAAGGGACAATAGCGGATGTATAATGATTTTACTGATTTGAATAAAGCATGCCCCAAGGATCCTTACCCCCTGCCTCAAATAGATTTACCAGTTGATTCAACTGTTAGGTGTGAATTGTTAAGTATAATGGATGTATTTCAAGGCTCTCATCAGATCTTTATGGCATTCGAGAATAGGGATAAAACATCTTTTGTTGTTCCTAATGGGTTATATTGCTTCTTGTCATGCTGTTCAGTTTGAAAAATGCCAGGGCAACTTATCAGCGGTTAGTCAACTTCATGTTCAAAGATGAGATCGAAAAATCGATAGAAGTTTACGTCAATGACATGATAGTCAAGACAGAAAAAGCCCAAGACCACTTGCTCAACCTCAGTCATACTTTTGGGATATTGAGGGCATTTAGATTGAAGTTGAACCCGAATAAATGCACGAGGAGAAAAAGTTTTGAGCTATATGGTCAGCCAAAGAGGCATTGAGGTAAATCCACAGAAAATTCAAGCAGTTTTAGATGTCACCCCTCCGAGAATGATTTGGGAAGTTCAGAGGCTGGTTGGGAAAATCGTGGCTTTGGGAAGATTCATTGAGAGATTGGCCGACAAAAGCCTCCCCTTTTTCAAAATTCTCAGAAATACTTTAGATATACTTAGCAGTGCGACCAAGCGCTGATCAAGTTGAAAAAATATTTGGACTCATCCTCGATGTTAGCAAAACTCAAGCTGGGAGAAGTACTTTAGATATACTTAGCAGTCTTGAAAGTGTTGATCAGTTCAGTACTGGTATCGACCCGAGATGGCAATCATCAACCAGTCTACTATTACACTAAATCACTCTAAGGGCCAGAACATAATTATTTGGAGATTGAGAAATTAGCAAAGGTGGTGGGTTGGTTATATAGGTGCATTAGCACGGCAAAATTGTATAGTATAGCAAAACAATTTGGGAGCAATTGGGTGATGCTGACCCCTAGTCCTAAGAGGAGGTCAACTATGGGTTGGGCGAGCGAAAACCTGAGGCCACACTTTAACCCCTCCTCAAACACAGTTATAAACCTTGGGGAGGTTGATGCATCCTACACCGGGTTCTCTGGTGCTACCAGTTCATACTTATTAGGGATATAATATACTGCTCTAATACAAACTAAGTTTGCAGTGTTTATTTTGAAGGCTATTTTGGTGTAATGGTCAGGGGTAAATAATCGACCTCAGCTTGTAGGCATATCAGTAGGGCCAGCTTCCCCCTTCAATAATACTGTAATATCGCTTGAGCAACTAGTACTGCTCGAGCTCGAGTTTTCACTCGCAGACGAACTTGATTCACTCCCACAAGATGACTCAGATGCGCTGTCTGCCCCAGTCTCCCCCCCTCCATGGGCCATACTTTCTAACCTAGTGCTATCAAAATCTGGGCTAGCAGACATGCTTCTATAAAGAAAAGGTAGAAAAGAGCAAGAACAGCAAAGGCACTTACAGTGGAAATCTCAGAAAGGCAAAGCACAAGAGAACTTGAAGGGCTTCAAAGATAGTGATTCGACCAGAAGTTTAGATAGTAAAAGTATAAATAGATTTGGTTATCCCCCTATTTATAGGCATTCATGCGCGGGAATCCATGCAACATTATGATGACAACCTATCCCAGTATGCTTCGTATTCTGTGCACTAATAGCCTCATTAAATGCAGAGAAACCATCTCAAACCCTGGTTGGCAGTTTAAAAACCCAGGTCGAGGATTCAAAAATCTTGATCGAGCATAGTAACCGCTATAATTGAATGTAAACTCCCTGTTCTTCTCGTCGACAAGCTTGATTAGGACTAGAAGTTGGGGGGACTCATTATATGGGATAACCTAGTAGGCCCAACATCAAATGAGAAAGCCCAAGAGGCCCAACATCAAGTCTGTTTGGTCGATCGATATTGACTTCACTTGGTAGGGTCCACGATCTACCCGAATCGACCTCAGAATCACTCCAAAAGTTTCAATATTCAGGTCTAGTCGACATGTATCGAACTTAAGATCTACTCCGACGTTGACTCGAATCTCTGCAGCATTTATTAGTCTGACAGGCTGCATGTCTTTGCATTAATGATGCATAACAGCTGGTACAGCCGTTGCCACCAACTCTACCAACTCTGCCAACCTTGCCACCAACTTTGGCAGAGACGTACCTCCAGAGGTACTGTTCATGCAGGAAAATAGGAGATTTAGCCACCTAAAATAGTGCCGAGATCTGGACATGGAATGACCACCAACTCTCTAGCAAAGACAAAGGTTAGTACACCTGATAAGGGTAATAGGGTTAAATCACACCTGGAGAAGGCTATAAATACTTCATACTCAACTACGCTCAAGATAATGCCCAATACACTATAAGCCTTACACTCTCTGTATTATGTTCGATCCTCACATCTCGACCAGAACTAACTTGAGCGTCAGAGTGTTTTAGCCGTGGGCATCTCAGCTAGTTTAACGTGTGTTGTGGTTGCAGATCTCAAGCCCCAAGATATATACAACTCTAAGTACTTGACCTCCCTGGTCGATTCACCCGAAACACAACCCCCTTTTCTTTATACACAGCTTTCAGCAGCAACATCAGTACATAATCTTTCTAATTTATTAGGCATTTAACATTTGAAAGTTTGCTACACTTCAACAATGGACATTAATGGTGATTGACAAAAAAAATTATTTTTTCATTCTGATAATTTTTATAAATTTAATTATGGCAATAATATTATTTAAGTTGTCATCTATTCTATTAAAAAAGCACCTAGTCCTTTTTTGTGTATTTTTGAGTGATATGTCTAAAATGCCCCCACTTTTTTTTTTAATCCTCATAACTACAACTTAATTATATATGTAATAGCTACCAACAATCCACCATTTTGTAACCCATAATTATAATTTTGTCATTATTTTTTATGTAAAAATTTGTACAAATATATCAAAATTATCAAAATATTAATATTATATAAAAAAATACTTTATTTATTTTATTCTATAAAAATCCTAGTACATACATCGAATGTACCAAAATTGCTAGTTATTAATAATTAGTGATAGTACACATATAGTGACAACTTAACAACCACATAAAAAGAAAAAAGATAAATTAGTGACAAAATAATGATTAACAATACAATAGTTGTTACTAATTATAAATATTATGTGGCAAAAGATTTTTATTTTGTCATCTTAATAATTTTTACAAATCAAATACAGACAATTATAATGTTTAAGTTGTCGCTAATTGTCTATGGTGACAACTTATAACATTAATTTTTATCATTAATAAGCCATATTGTGTGTCGCCTAAAAAATATCCCTAGTGACAAAATAAAAGACATTGTCAATTAATCCATATTATTAGCACTACTAAAAAAATGCTATTTTGCAATGAAAATTTGCGAAGGAAAAAATCCTTCACAATTTGCGATGGATTTTGTGACGAATTTTCCATCACAAAAATTTTTGTTGCAAAATTTTAAAAAAATTAAAAAAAAATTGCAACGGAAAAATCCTTCACAAATGTCAATTTTTGCAACGGATTTCAAATTCGTCGCAAATATTTGAATTTTTTCAAAAACTTACAATGGATACAAATCCATCGCAAAAGTGGGAAAAAATAAAAAAAATAAAAAATCATTTGCAACAGATTTAAATCTGTCGCAAATTATCAAATGGGGGATAAAACTCTCCTTCCCTATTTCCCAACCCACACAAATGCTTGAAGTTGAATTTTTTTTTCCCTCTTCCTCTTCCCCTCCCCTTCCCCTTCTTATTCTTTTCATTTTATTTTTTTTAAATGTTAAATCAGTTGACCGGCGAGGGCGCAGATACTATTGAGCACCAATAGCAACAGCTACTACGCCAGCAGTGCTGTTGGTGCGCACCAGCTTTTGGCTGCCAGCGGCCGGCCAAATCTGTCCACATGTTAAATCTTTAATTTTTTTTTAAAAAAAATTAGTTTTAATTTTTAAAAATGCTAATGTTGTTATTTGTTTAATATTTCAGGTTTAGAGAATTTATATTTTGCTCTATCTCTATTAATCATGATAATTTTCACAATTATATTAAATTTTGATTATATTTGATTGTATTTTAGTTAAAATTTGATTATGTTTGATTATGTTTTAGTTAAAATATTTGATCATGTTTTAGTTATCTCCATTATGTTTTAGTTAATTATTAAAGTTAGTTAAATTTGATTTATGTTTTAGTTAAACTCAAAATGATTTATTTGTTAGTAATATAATTTGATTTAACATAAATAATAATTTATATATTAATTAAATTTTGAGGTAAATTTTATATTTGTATTAAATGTTGTTATATTTGTTAGAGTTATGTTTTTTTTAATTAAAAATTTTATTAGAATTTTGGGTTGAGTTAAATTTTATGGTACTATATATTGAATTATATTATATTTTCAAATTTTAATTTAGTTTATGGAATTAAGTCGCAAGTACATACACTTGTAACATGTGCCAATGTTGTAGGCTATTTCGATGGTGATTGATGCCTTCTGTAAGTGTTGAGTTGTGTGGAATATTTAAAGGTAAATTTGCATATCTTATTATAATTTTATATTTTTTTTTAATATAATACATTAAAAATATTTAGAATTGGTGGAAATGTGAAGGAAGATGGGTTGTTGGGAAAAGGGTGAAGCCTTCTCAATTGTTACTGATTGATTTGTAATTGTTTACATAATGATGATGGCCATAAGGGGGAGTGTTTATGTGCCATTATGTAATATGTTTACAAATATTATTAGGTTTTTTTAGAAGATAAATATATGCTTGTCCTCTTAGAGATATTTTGTAGAGGCCCATGAATGCAATTTGGGAACATGCCAATGAATACAAATATAGCTAACGACAAAATCACTATGTCTTTTCATAATTTGGTGAAAATAAAAATCCAAATTTACATATCCAAAAACAACAATATAAGTTTCCTAACTTAAATCATGTCATACTTAGGGTTGTGAATGTGAATTATATGTTTAATTAGGATTTGAGTTATATGCTGGGCTTATATTAAATTATATGTTGGTTTATGTTGGATGTATGTTTAATTATATTGAATTATGCATTAAATTTATAAGTGTTTAGATTATGCATTTATATTGAATTATATTATATTTTATTAGATTTATATTTTGTGAATTATATATGCGATTAGGATTTAAGTTATATGTGAAACTTATATTAAATTATATGTTGGTTTATAATGAGATGTATGTTTGATTATATTGAATTATATATTAGATTTATATGTGTTAAGATTATGCATTTACTTTGAATTATGTGTTAATTTTTGTTAGATTTATATTTTGTGAATTATATATTGATTAGGATTTGAGTTATATGTTGGACTTTAAATTATATATTGATTTATTAGAATTTATATATGTTTAGATCATGCATTTATATTAAATTTTGTGTTAGATTTTGTTATATTATCTGTGCGATTAGGATTTGAGCCATATGTTGGACTTATATTAAATTATATATTAGTTTATAATGAGATGTATATTTGGTTATATTGAATAATGTATTATAGATTTACATGTGTTAGATTATATATTTACATTGAATTATTTGTTAGGTTTTGCTAGATTTATATTTTGTGAATTATATATCTGATTAGGATTTAAATTTATATTTTATGAATTTTGTGCTCAATTATGATTTGGTTATGTATTGAATTGTCTATTCGTTTAGTTTATATTTCTATTTCTATTTATTCTAATTTTATTTTTATTTTAATATTATGGGTTTGGATATCTCAACGCATTGAAATTTAGTATAAGCCTTGTAAGATAATTTTTTTGGCATTATTTTGTAAATTTTATATTTTAGTTAGGGCTTGATTTATATATTGAACAATTTTATATTATTGAGCTCGATTTTTAATTTAGTTATAAAATTATTTTGATTTTATGTAAAACAATATTTTAATATTAGTGTGTGGAATGATTAGTATGTAATACAAAGAATTATTGATATTGTGGGTAATTATAGGTTTTAATTTAATAGGATGTGTATATTTTTTAAAAAATAAACTTTTCAAAATTTTGCAACGAAAATTTCCATCGTAAATTTTATTTTTTTAATTATAATTACCAAACTTGCAATAGATTTCTATCACAAAACACCAAATTTGCAACGGAAAAAATCCATCATAGATTGGTGATGAAAATTTCTGTCGCAAAATCCATTGCAAAATCCGTCCCAAATTATTGTGACCAAAGATTTTGCGATGGATTTTTTCCGTCGCAAAAGGGCATTTTTTTAGTAGTGTAGTGATAATTTTTATATTGCCACTTATTATTTTGTTAGTAATATAATTTTTTTTATTAGTGAACATACAATGAAAGTACTCTTGTCACATGTTATAGTGACAATTTTTTAATTCTAGATTGTCACTAATTGTTAAAAATTATAAATTAAAATATTAATTTTTATCGCTAGTAATCTTCACATATACATTGTGACAAAATAAAAAAATTTATCATTTAAAAAAGCTTTATCAATGATAAAATAAAAATTGTTCATCATTGCTTATTTTTTATCATTAATATAATTTGTAGGGACCAAAAATAAAAACAAACCTAACTTATGGGACCAAAAAAGCAATAATTTAACGGCCACATGAGTAACACGTGACTACTCCATTAATTATTGGATGGAAAGCTCTTTTGAGTCCTCAAATTACAAAAAAAAAAAAATGGACTTATAGGATACAATGTGCAAAAGTCATAAAAAAATGGGACCAAAATTCAAATAGGTCTAACTTATGAGACCAAAAATGCAATTAACCCTAAATTAAATTAGAGTGTTGATTTCTACACTCCATAGTTTACCTTCTACACTCCATGTCCCATATTCTTCAATTGAAAATTACTCAAATACCCCCAATATATTAATCCTCTATATATGTCAATCATTCACAAATAAAATTATCATTTTCTCATTCTAGTACTCTTATATTTCTTAACCTAATACTTTCTTTAATTTCTCCATGGAATTTTTCTAGAATAATTTTTGATGGATTAATCCTCATTTCTCTAGCCAAAACAAGTTAATATTCACAAAAGATCTTTTTTTAAAAAGTATACTTAAAGAACATTGAGTTCAATTTATAAATAATGAAAAACAACGTTTTTTTATAAGCTACTAAGGGATTTATCCAATTTGCAATTTACAATATAAAGAACAAAAATTTGTATTTCACATAAAAAAAATTCAAAAAGGATGTAATACTAAAATAATAGAAATTTGCATGATAGTGAAGTAGAAATATTTGATTTACTAAACAATTTTAACTACTCTTTTATTGTTCACATGATCAAGACACCTATAATCACTCTTTTTAATTTTTTTAATTTATTTTTTCTAAATATTAAAGTAATGTCTTGTCCTCAAAAAAGCATTCAACATTTAATAATTTTAAATATATAGGGCAAGCATTGGAATTAATTTGGCATAATACACAGCCACAAAAATTAAGAAATACAATCAACTACTGTAAATAATTTTACAATAACAAGTAAACGATAAAAAACATAAGCAATTCATTAAGAAAAATACAACAATCATTATTTTGTAAATAATCCATCAAATAAAAGAGCAATATTATGAACTTCAGAATAAACCAAAATAAACGTAATCACTAGTAAAAATATGAAACATAAACTTGGTTGGAATTAAAATTATAATAATCAAGGTCAATGATAATTGAATAAAGTGTGAAGACATCTTCTATATTGTGAACTTGAACAATTTTGAGTATGTTTTTGGAGTTGTACTAATTCTTTATTATCTTGGTACTTCATATTTGTTAGAGTTTTTCAAAATCTACAAAGAAAAAGAGTTGAAAGATAAAAGAATTGAAAATGTAGTATGAAATATTGAAGTGAGAAAAAAGATTCTTTTGCTTGTGAAAAATGAAAAATATTACCCAAAATGAATTTGGACAATTAAGTCATTCTTGGTTAAATAATGTAGGGTACGTAGTGTTGGAGGTAAAATGTAAAGTAAAGAAATTAACACTCTTAAAATAAAAAAGAAATGTAAAATTAAATAGATGATCAAAATAAAAGTTTTTTATACGATAATATGAAGCATGATATGGGGGAGGGGGCGGCGGCCGCCCCAAATTTTATATGATCAATGTAGCTCACGTATGAGGCGAGTGTAAAAAACAGCCTATTAATGGCTAGCCATCTGGTCAAACAGCCTGGATTTGTCTTTGGGCCTTGCCCGGTCGCACAATAGTGCTGACCCAGAACCATTTTTAAGTTGTCTCAATCGAATCATAGCTTTTCAAAAGCTTTTCGGTTGTCTATATAATTCCAAGAGTAGAAGAGCTGCTACTGCATCACAATTCACAATCTTCCAAAGAAAACCGTTGGAGTCATTCTTAATCTTCAATCAAATTCGATATTAATGGGCTCCCTGGTTCATGAGTTAGAAAAACCCCATGCAATTTGCATCCCATTCCCGGCCCAAGGCCACATAAATCCCATGCTCAAACTTGCCAAACTCCTCCATCACTATGGTTTTCACATAACCTATGTAAACACAGAATATAACCACCAACGCCTCCTCAAATCCAGGGGCCCGAATTCTCTAAACGGGCTGCCTTCGTTCCGGTTCGAGACCATTCCCGACGGCCTTCCGCCACCCGATGCTCTTGATGCCACACAAGATATTCCGTCCCTCTGTGAGTCCACGAGCACCACATGCTTAGCTCCCTTCAGGAACCTTCTTGCTAAGCTAAACGACACCACTTCGTCCAACGTACCACCAGTCTCCTGCATAGTTTCTGATGCGGCCATGGGCTTCACTGCACAAGCAGCTGAAGAACTCGGCATTCCTGAAGTTCTCTTCTGGACCGCCAGCGCTTGTGGATTATTTGCTTACACACAGTATGAAAATCTTATCCAAAGTGGATATGTACCGCTTAAAGGTAATTACTGTATGTTTTCACCATTAATGTGTATATCTTGCTCTCATGCAACAAGTAATATAACATATATATTTAGATGTTGCACGAAATAGAATTCAGGTCCTTTCTATAAATTAAAGAATAGTGGATTTCTGCTTCTATAACGTGCCAACATGAAGTCAGTGTTCAACATGATTAATTAAATATTTGATTGTGGAAGTTGATATTTATATAAGCTATGTCTTTTGTGGGCTTGAACTTATTTAAATTATGAGATCCATTTTAAGTAGATTTAATTAGGTAGATTCAATTACCCTTTTTACTTAATTAATTTGATTTTTTATTTAACTTTTACTTTGCCTTAAGAGTCTTAATTGGCATATCTAACACCAATTTCAATATTGGATTGCACGCAGATACAAGTTACTTAACCAATGGGTATTTAGAAACGGTGATAGATGGAATTATTCCAAGCATGAAAGGGATACGTCTGAGAGATTTTCCCAGTTTCATAAGAACCACCAGCCTGGATGACTTCATGATCAAATTTATCTTGGATGGAACCAAGAGAGCCAGGAGAGCTTCTGCAATTGTTTTGAACACATTCGAGGGCCTTGAACGAGATGTCCTCGATGCACTTTCCTCTACTCTGCCCCCAATTTACACCATAGGACCCTTGGATTTGCTTCAAAGCGAGGTGGACCACGACAAGGGTTTGGAGCAGCTTGGATCAAATCTGTGGAAACAAGAGCCAGAATGTTTAAAATGGCTCGACTCAAGAGAACCCAACTCGGTAGTCTATGTCAATTTTGGAAGCATAACTGTAATGACACTTGACCAGCTGGTAGAGTTTGCTTGGGGACTTGCTAATAGCAACCAATCATTTTTGTGGATCATACGACCTGATCTTGCCTCCGGAGAAAAGGCTGTTCTCCCTCCTGAATTTCTGGAAGCCACAAAAGAAAGAGGGCTACTAGCGAATTGGTGCGACCAAGAGAGAGTTCTTAGCCACCCCTCAGTTAGTGGATTTTTAACTCACAGCGGATGGAATTCGACTCTGGAAAGCATATGCAGGGGAGTGCCTATGATTTGCTGGCCGTTTTTCGCTGACCAACAAACTAACTGCTGGTATTGCTGCACAAAATGGGGTATAGGGATGGAGATAGATAATGATGTGAAGAGAGATGAAGTTGAAAGCCTTGTGAGAAAGTTGATGTCTGGAGAAAAGGGCCAAGAGATGAAGAGAAGGGCCTTGGAATGGAAGGAACTGGCTCAAGAGTCTGCCAATAGTTCCTCTTATCAGAATCTAAAGAAACTCATCAATCTAGTGCTTGGGAACCCAACCCTCCTAAAAACTGCTAGTTCTTAACATGCATATAGTTTTGTATATATGTATGGTCAAGTGATTTTGATTTCACTTAAAAATTTTGAGGTTTCATGCATGTATCCTTGCTTTCTGCGTTTCAGTTTCTCGTATTCATTTAATCCACGGAATTTGATATGCGCGTAACATATATAGTATGGTATTTCATGTATTTTTTAATTTCTTCCTTATACTGTATTAGTTTAAAGTTTTTATCGCTATTGATACTTTCATATTTTATTTCATATCACATTTAAATATCAAGTGTGCTATATATAAGTATTTTTTAATGAAAATAATTAATTATGAATCAGACATACTTTTGTTAAAGGAATTCACCAGCAGCATCAACTTCTTTATGGTAGTGTCTCTTTGTCATAGATGTCGAGACTTAGCATTCTATACACTGTTTCGTGTATTTTCAATAACTAATTGGCATGTACTATGATGGTAGGTCTTGGCCCTTGGGCCCTTGGGTTAGGACAACAAAGAATGTCTTCTAAAAAATTGCAAAGTCTTTCTACTTCTTAGTTCTCCAGCTTTATTTAATGCTATGTACTCCCACTCCATTATGGGTCAAGCCATGTAAGTTTATCTATCCACGGCATAGATTACAATAATCCAAAGTATTTTCATACAATAAACTAAAACCACTCAACTGAGTAATCAAACTTTGGTCCCACTGAATTTTCTAAACTAATTTCCCTACAGGTTGATGTTTGAACAGCCATATATGATAGCAAATTATTTTATGCTCGCCCTAAAAATTTTGTCTCCACATAATTAATAAAAACACCAGGCTAATGGATGCAGCTTGTACTTAGGATGCTTTTTTTCGGTACATATGAATATATGACCCTTTCTATATAATTATTATTATTTTTGGTTCCTTGTGCTTTTCGGGTTGATTTATGCACACTTTGAATCCTTTATTTCATTTTGTATTTTATTTTCTATTCCAATATGATGTATATATGTTAAGTGTATTTGGTTCTCTATCAATTATTTTTATAAAAAAATATTTCATATATGTATCATACATTCATCGAATTAAATAATAGATGAAATATATATTGTAATAGAAAATTTAAATTGGTTTATGCATGAACCTGATTTTTGTGTGCAAAACTACCCAAAAAGAGGCCCAACAATGGATACAAAAGTTCCTTGTACTGTTGAAAATTGGCCCCGTATAGTTTGCGTGGGGAGAGTGACAGAAAAAATCTAAAGGGTTTCGAGCAGGCTTATTAGACTATATGGGCTACTCATGGGAGCTCTACATAATAGTTAGGGCTGTTATTGGTACGAATTTTAATTCAAATTTGATTCAAATTCAATTTAATTATTTAAGATTTTTAATTAATAAAAAATTCGATAAATATGATCCGATTAAAAAATTCAAAATTCGAAATAAAAGAAGTGAATATAGATATAACTCAATCAAATTCATTAATAATACAAATATGAATATATTTAATATTATATATATACACATAGTCCTATAGTAATATTAAAGTAAATATTTGGATGAAAAAACTAACAAATTCCTATTCACTATATGGGCTACTCGTGTTTTTCATATAAATTGTTAGATTTCAAGCTTATTTACATTTTAAGTATATTACTTTTTTTTATTTTTATAACAAAAAATGATGTGAGAAGAATAATTAGTTGAAGCCAAATATAATGATATGACAAGAATGCAATACAAATTTCAATTTGATAAAAATAAAATTTTTTTTATAAAACTTTGAATATATAATTAATTGATTAAGAATCATGTATAATTATGTATTTATAATGTTAAATGAGTACTACTATTAGCAATGAAATCTAAAATATAATGATCTGGTAAATGAATGTGATTGAGTTAAATTCTATTATTGCTTTTAAGTTATCAATAAACTTGAAATTTTATTTTAATCTATTGTGTATTTTTTTAAGGATAGCTGTTTTGAATTTAGATTCTACTAAATTTTTAGAAAAATAATAAATATATAACAATTTTTTTAAATATTCAAACTTGAATTTTTTTTGGATGTCCAATGGATATCTGACTTTTATTTGGATTTGGATATAATTATACCAACTACAAATTCAATAAATTTTAAATCAAATTTGGATTTAAGATATTATTTTCGGATTCGAACTTGAATCCAGCATGATCCGATCCAAATTCGACCAATTGACAGCCCTAATAATAATAACACATGTATGCTATTTTTAAATCATGAGAGTAAATTAGTAGAATTATGTGAAAAGGACTTTCTAATTTATTTTTAAAATCATATCAATTTTTTAATTAATTTTTATTATACTAATTATAAAATTATCATTACTAATATTATATAATTTTTAAAATAATTTTATACAATCACTTCACAATTTTATTTTAAAATAAGATAATAATATCTTATAAACTTTAAAAACATCTTATAAAATGTAGGATTTTGTAAGATGTTTTAAATTAACTTAACCAAACACCCTCAAAATTAACTTAATTTAAAAAATTTATTTTAGAAATAGCCAAAAATTCTTCTATCATTTTTTCCTCTCCTCGCTCAAGTATTATACCTTTTCTCTCTCCCATTTTTTTCTCCAACTATATTATTTCTGCTTTTTTTAATTCCATTATTCCAATTTATTTTGAATTATATTACCTCATATAAATAAGAAGATGTCATGTTTATATTAAAAATTTGAGAAAACATAATATTGTATTTAAAAAAACACATTTTTTAGAGCATATATCAAAAATTCAAACACGCACATTAATAGCCTCATCAAAAGAAGGCACTTAATAAGTTATTAATGCATAATTAATGTAATGATAAACTTAAAATTATCAATAAGAATTTATTCATCTTGTCTTCATAAACTCAATGAACTAGTTAAATATATCAATTCACAATATATATTGTGTTATTTTCGCACTATAAGAGTCCTAATTTATGTATATACATATATTAATTAAAGAGAGCACTAACTGATAATATACTATAGTTACACACGGTATAACATATAAGTAGTATCTTATTATTATTTTCTTATTTGCCTATGGGAGTGGAAGGAGCCAACTCTCGGCCCATTTTTGTTGCAATTTCTTTTTTAGGTAGAACATTATGCAATCTTGATTTTAGAAGCGTTGGTACGATGCAAGTTGGGTCAAAATTCGAACTTTTTATAGAACAATTACATATGCCTATCTGGGGTCGTAATTCCTGGCTAGGACTGGACCTCTCCAACAAAATAAATAAGTCCACTAAGCCAAGTGATGGGCCAAACTACATCATGTGTCATAGGGAATAGAATTATGTTGCTTAAGAACCCAAAATTTGAAGAAACGGCTCTTGGACAAATGTTTTCCCTGTTAATTCTGAGCGGAGGGGACCATAAAACCTTAAAATCGAATTAGCGGCTGGCCCACTGCCCAGTTGCTGCCTCATCCCCACATTGATTAATATTTAAATGAGTGTACGAGAAAAAAGAAAATCTGTCAGAATTTATTTTTTAAAAAAAATTATTTTTTGAAGGGAAAGGAGGTCCCGAATTCCTCCAAAATGGACCTACAATTTAAGGCCAATTTTGTGTTTAAAGTCGCTTCAATTTTCATCCACAACTTCCTTTTTCTTGGGTCAAATCTCAAGTTAATGATACGAAATAGATTGAATTGATGCCTGCCTTAAATACACCGTGCGAAATTTTTTGGAATCTTTTTGTCCTCACCTTAACAAAGTTTACAATTGTGGGCATTGAAAATCTACTCAAAATAAAAGGACATCAAAATATGTTTTACGAAAACCTATATATTTTTATAAAATTGCAAAGAGTTCTTGTTCTTCTCTATATAATAAAAAAAATTGGTTCAAAGCAGCATTATATTGCAAATAAGATTTAGTTACCCTGCTCTTTGGACTAAAAAGCGAATAAATTTCCCCCGGAGATCAAAGAGCGTAATATTTTAGTCCATTTCCAGGAATATTTCAAGGATAAAACCAAAAATAGCAAAAAATTATTTTAAAAAAAAAAAGAGGAGTGAGAGAAAAGGGAGGAAAGAAAAGCGTCATAGGATCCACACATTGAATGGAAGGTGCATTTCTCATAACTTGGGTTTGCAAAAGCAACTCTTTTTCTGCCCTTTCTCTTTCAAACCCTCCTGTTATGGTCCCTAACCATTGCTGGTCCCTCTCCCCCAGCCATGTCTCCCTTTCACCCTACACTGACCATCGCCTCTCTTAATTTCTAAAGATATATAACAAACAATTCCAACCCCCAACCCCATCCCAACATATTTATAGCGATGATATTTAAAATTTTATATATTTTATATTGAAAAAGTCAAGAGACTCTTGATGCAAACCATTTAAATGTTTTCTCATAAAAAAAATACCTCGAATTGTGGTTTATATCACCAGAATAGTATATATCTCATAAAATTCAATCTTTTATATTTACCGATATAATTGAGCATCGTCAAATGGGACTAACTAAGAAAGCAGCGGTCATAAGTCTCCTTTAAAGCCTCTCGATTGTAAAGCCTTTTCTATACTATTTCAAACATTTTAATACCACTACATGTATTTTTTTTAAGACCTTTAATTATAAAAAGGACTTAGTATTGAACGTATAATCTTACCCCAATATGTACTTATTCTCATGAAGTCATAAATTTAATGTTTCTATAATCAAAAAACACTTGGCATGAATTTTAGTGAATATATGCCACCTTATCATTTCACAACAAACATAAGATGGTAGATTATTGTTACTGGGAGATTTTCCTCTGAATAGTTTGCTACAGTGCAGTCTTTCACTTCCAAAAGCAGTTTGTAATAACTGCCTATCAATAATCAATTCTTATGGCACGTGACATTAATCTTGTTCTTTTTTTATAATCTTTTCAATATATAATATATCCTCTTTGTTTATGCAAAGGAACTTGATATTCTCAATCCCTTTCATTCTACACTAGAAATGACTAATTACGTACGCTATTGACAAATTGTGATATAAATTAGAATATTAATCTAAACTATTTAATTTTTAATTGGAAGATGAACTAGTTGGACCCACTTGTAGACTATATAAGAATTGGATCCTTAGATCTTCTTACACCAAAAATTACCCCAAGACCAGCTAAGGGAAAGCCCACAAAAATTGACAACTAATGATATTATGGCAATTAGATTTTTAAACTTAGGGCCGTTTGGTTTCATTTTCAAAGCATATTTTCACATTTTATATTTGTTCAAGAATAAAATACATTATTTTTTATACATTTTTATTTAATATTATTTTTATTTTTATTTTCATTTTCAAAACATATTATCCAATATTTTATATATCTTCTCACATTAACTTATATATCTTCTTTCTCCATTTTATTATTTCAATCTCTTTCCATTTGTGACCTATTAAAATCAATATAATCATTACTTTTCTAACAATATATCCAAATACTAATTCATTTTCACTAACTAACTTTTCAAATTTTAAAAATAATATAAATAGAAATTAGAAATAAAATAAAACCAAATGGCCCAGATTTCCAAAAAAGCCAATGTGGTCCTGCTTCAATGAGCCAAACATACTTTTCGCCTCGCTAGTAAGATAGTGGAAGCCTCTCTAATTACACCAAAATATAAAGACATTATATGTAGCTAGGGAGAAGTATTTAATTAATTAATTCCAAAATTTTGGTGGGATCATTATTAATTGTTTCCCAGCATATATCGAGAGAAGAAATTAATTAAAGGAAGATCGGCAAACCTTGTGCCAAACTTTCCCTTCAAACTCGAGTCCCTACACCAAGTTGGAATCCTATCCTCTCAATAATGCTGTTGCAAAAATGTTTGTGGCATCAATCAACTCTTTAATTATTTCTCCCACTCTCCCTATCTATATATCTTTTTCTAGAGAGAATTGGAAAACCCTAAAAAAATTCCACATGAACATGGTATGGGCATGCACATGAACCTTGTCGACAACCCGCCGAGACTGTACGATGATTAACACAGCTGGGACATGCAGTGTGGTGATCCACCATGCATGCATCCATGCGCATACGCTTGTCGCCGTGCATTAATTGATCCGAGCCACATGCACTCCTCATATATATTTCTCCCTCCTACATTATCATATCTATATCCATATTTATCAGGTCATTGTCCCTTCTTCTTGGATGGTCTATTGGAATGTATACAAGCCTAATCAACATAAATAATCGAGTCAACCTTTGGTTTGCAATAAATATTTATATCATATATATTGATGTTGCGTTGTCAAAAAGTTCATACATGAATAATTTATATTTAATTGTCGACTAGCCATTTGATTAATCAGCAAAATTAGTTTTATACATAAAGTGTGAGGTCGGATATTTAAACTTAACATGTATATAAATAAAAAGATAATGTATGTTCAATTAATCATTGGATTCGTATTTCAATTGAAAATTAGGCCAGTCATCTCGAACCTGAGCTATTCATGACCTAATTTATAAGAGGATTTGATGAATTAAATGATTCATTCAATTGTGGAATGTGTCTAATGACACCACTTAAAAATATCATTAACATTGTTGTGCACGGGTGTACATGTATATATGTTACCATACCCAATAATTTTACTTTTTTAATTGCATTTACCTTTGAGCATTTTTTTTAACCTCATATATATACTGATTGATCATTATTGAAAAAAATTTGTTGGAGAACTTTCTACGATCATAACTCCTTTGTCATCTAAGGACTAGGATCGGAGAAACTAGTCCAAACTCTATGTTCAAATATGACAAACTCATGTTGGCAGGTATGACTAAAAGAAACTTTTCCTAATGTCTCCCATTATATATGCACATATTAACTAATCAAAATGTGTTTGCACAATAGATTTTTTCATTGTCAATTACAACAACATAAACAGTTCTAGTAATTAAGTCGAAACGATTAGGATAAATTAATATTTACTCATTGAATTGTAACATCACGGAAAATTCTAAGATATAAAAGAATAATTGTATGCAGAAATGTTGAATATGATCATTTTAAAATTATTGTAGACGACGAAGCTAGGTAGATTAGTTGTGTCCAGTTCACAGGGTATATAAAAGCAAAAACATGTGGAATGGTGAGACAATGATAGGGACCATAATGTCTCCTAAGGCAAATCAGAACAACAGCTAGGAAAAGTGGAGAACCAGTCCAAAGACAGGCAAAAATGCTAGTACTATCCAAAACTGAAGCTCATACAGCTCCGTAGGATCCAATATACACAAGACAATGGAGACATGAAAACAAGGAAAAGGATGACAACTATTGTGCTTGTCTGTGCTGTTATGCGTGCTTGTTGCATTTGCACTAGGCTTGAAATAGCAGCAATTAGATTCGGCTTTGCCTCATCATCATGCCTACATAAAATATCCTAATATATCTGCAAATATATGCACTCACTCACACACACACACAATACATGTGTCTCTGTGTTTAACAAAAATTTCATGAAAATAAGTATTAATTTTGTTTTTTCTACAATAATGTGACTATTAAGACTATACCAAAATACTTAGATAACATGTAACAAGAAAAGTAACATTGGTGAAGAAGAAATGAAAGAGAAAAAAAGATTAAAAAAAAAAAGGAAGTAATAAAATGAAGGGCTCCGATCAAATTGGTGGCATTCAACACCTGTTTGACTTTTGCTTGGCCTAGGCATAGGGTATGATTATATATGGAGTTCATAACCTAAATCTTGCGTTCTTTTACCTTAACATCAATTTCCTTTTCTAATTTATTTGACAAGTTATCGTGAAGTACCTTGGAGTTAAGCGACCTCTAATTGCTTTCTCGAATGTGTCGTGGTTTCAATCAAGAAGCTAATGGGACTTCGTTTTAGAGGAAATTAAAGAAAAATTGAAGCTCAGCATGTGCCGCCTTTAGTTACGTTGACGTGGTGTTTAATTCTTATTAAAATTTAAAAGACTTATATTCTTTTCTTTTTTAATATAAAAATAAATAAATCTAATTAAGTTGACTCATAAATTTAATGAGCAACTAACTACCGTGAGACTAGTTGAAGCTCAACAAGCTTGACCTTAATTACTTAGTCTTTTTGTGAATATTTATGCGTACTCAAGTCAAAATATAAGTGTTCAAAAGCTTACGACTTGTGAGCATTTCCAAACTTTGATTGTTATTTACATTCTAAGATATTGAATAACTTCATTTATAATAATGATAATAATGATAGTATTATTAGTATTGATGATGATGATGATGATGATGATGATGTATGCTAATAATAACAACAATAAATTTATATTATCATGCTTATTAATTCTTTATACCATAATAATTATCCTAGTAATTTGAATTATATTGTAATTTAACTCCAAATAAAATTTAGATATACTATTAATATAATAATAATAACCATAGTTGTATTTAAAATATGTATTCAAATAATATATAGCCTAGTAAAATAAGTACCGAAATTTAAAATTTATTATTGGTGAACTCAAACCTACGTGTTTGTGCTATTATAATTAAAATTTAAATTATATTGTAGGTTTGTGTGAATATATCTAATAAAAATATTAACAATACTATAATTATATGTAATATCAGTGAGGTTGAATCCGACATGTTGATCACCTTAGGCTCCAACCTCAAGAGTATTATCAAGGTCCATTCTCTAAAAAATTAATGTTCGACTATGGAGGTGTATTGATAAGATTCTATTGTATGGGATATCATTTCTAAGCGGTCCATGACAAACTCTTTCATCGAATCGATGGCCATATGGTTGAATAACTCTTCTGATTGGCTCTCACCTGTTTGCAAGGTGTTAAGGGGCCTCCTTCATAAAAATTCCCTTTGGACCATCTACCCTCATGTCGATCAACTTTGTTGGATCATAAACTTACAATTACTGTTAAGTCCTGCTTGTCTTCAGAACGTTAAGTGACCTTAGTTATTATGATTAAGCTGACTAATTAATAAATGTGAGGTTGAGGATCTAATGACTGGCTTAAATGCATTACAAGCCTTACATCAACCTCATTAAATGTTATACCCTGATCAACTCCACTATAATATTAAATACAAATGTTGGGTTGTCCACCAATGTTTACGCCTTATAGACAACCAAAAGTGCTATTCAAATGGCTGAAACGGATGTTTGCTAGCATTTCCCAAAAGACCTACAATGCCCTTGTGACAATGACGGGGCCATATTATTAATTAGGGTTTCACCCATACTCTATCAACTATAAATACCACATTTTATAAATATATCATGTATATACTTAATAGTTCAAAATGTTCTCTCTCTTTTATCCTCTCAAATCTCTCAATGACTTAAGTATCATAGAATTTTAACCCAAAGTCATTTTAATAAGTCTTGCGGGTTCTCTTGTCTAACAAATTTGACCCAATTAAGCAACTTGAATAGTAGCATCTTGACTTCAAACACCCCGCAGAGTCCTTCACAATACTCAATCTACCAAAGCTTACATTATCATCAAGAATATGTTATTAGCATAGGTAAATTAGATTTAGACTCAAGCTCAAAGAAGTTCTAGTTTAAATTAATAAGTTGAGCTCCAATCTAATTTTTGCGAAATAAGTTGGAGAAATTTACAAATTCACTAAGTTCAAGTTTAAATTTTTGTAAACAAATTTAAGTTTTAAGTCTAAAAATTTATTTCGGCTTGTTTAAAACCTAAAAAAAAAACTACAAAAAAGATGAACATTGAGAGGAAGTTGTCAGACACATGAACATGGGTTCATCATTAACAGCGCGCGACATCAAAAGCTTTGCCAACGTCACGTGAGGCTCCTACTGACAATGCTCAACAGTTAATCGCCTTCCCCCGCGGTATGTTGGTTACGCGCGATTAATTGACATTTTCAACGACCACTTCCCCAAAATGCCCTCCGCAAATCTATCGGGTTTGCTAAGGGGATCCTCCGTCAAACGAATTTCTGGCGGGGCACGTGAAGTCCAAAGCGCAGATACTATATCAAAAGAGGTGGCCGTGTACGTGTTCCCCTCCAATACGACACCGCACCATCATATTTGAAAGCCTTCTGGGAATTTGGGGCGTCGGGGTTTGCCAAATTTCTCAGTAAATTCCAAGTATTTTGGTTGGTGAGAATGTTGGGAATAGAGAATGGCCATGGTGCTTGCCTTGGTTCAGAATATGCACAATATATACTTTTTTTTTATAAATAAATGTATATATGATTATACATATTCTAAATGATATGGAATGACACAATAAGCACAACCCAACAAATTATTGATTTCAAAAAGAGTTTTCAGGCCTACTTAACATTCAAAGCCTAATAGTGTTTTCGAACCCAAATGAGCTAGATCACTCAACTACAACCATCCAGTCGAATGAATAGTTCTCGACTGCACCCGATGAAAGACTTCAAACCACTTAGTCCGTTCAATCATCCCTCTGGTCGACCACTTTGTCTAGTTGACTACAATCGATCAGAGTGCTCACTCTAACGCTGACTTATATCCTCATCGCATTCAATGTTCTGGCAAGTAGTGTGCCTTCGCATTAATGGTGCGTGCCACTTCAGTACAGCCTCTGCAACCAACTCTACCACCCACTCTGTTAGAGAGGCGCACCCCCAAAATACTATTCACCCTGAAAAGTAAGAGGTGATGCCACCTAGAATAATACCAGGACTGAAAATGACCAACAACTACCAAATAAGAACAAGAGCCCTCTATACTTGATAGGAGTATCTTAGATATATCATTTACCAGGAAAAGACTATAAATGCTCCATTGTCAGCCACCCTCCAGGTATGCCATATATACTATATGCTCTTACTCTACCAGGAAAAGGCTATAAATACCCCCATTACCAACCATTTTTCAGGTATGTCATATACACTATACATTCTTACTTTGCTGCTCAATTATTTCACTCGACCAGTACTAACTTGAGGGTTGGAGTACCTTAATTAGGGGCACCTCGACTAATTTGAAGTTTGCTATTGGTTGCAAATCTCAATCCAAAAAGATCAGTACTATTTGATCATTCGACCTCCCTAATCGAATTAGCCCAAACATTACCCAAATCACGAAAAACCACTTTCAACCTCATCATTTTAGCACCGTGTGTGGAAAATTTTGAGATTGTAACCAAGAAAATAATAAACACTAGAAGTGTTGCATTTGAGAGATAGGATATTAGGAGGTCAGCATCTTCACCTCCCCACCCCAATAAGGTTCACATGCCCTAGGCCCTAACGCCTATAAGAGCAAGTTGTAATGCTGACCATGCCTCACCAAGTGCAGCTTATAAGTGAAAAAATCTCTATACAAATCTTTGCTTAATTTTTTTACAGCATTGAACAGGTACATGACCATGCTAACCATAACTAGCAGTACAACTCCGCTACTGCCTCCACCAGAAGAGAGGTCTCCCCAGGACAATTATGGTCGCTAAGAGTTGAGGCGACCACCAGCCAAACGAGAAGCAAGCCTAAAGCACCCCCAGGGAGAGATGAGCCGACCAAAGCTAAGGGAAGAAATTACTGACTTTGTAGACCATCAGGTTCGACCTAATTGAGCCCCATAGCACGATAGAATCAAACATTCTAGGTATGAACTGCACGAAGAAGTGGATGAATCAGCAAACCATGCGACCTAGCCTATTCAAGCCCCGCAGCGTGATAAGGTCAAGTGTGCGAGGCCTCATTTTGACCAAAATATTACCCAAGCTAATCAAGAGGAGTGGGAAGAAGTTCCACACCAAGTGCAACAACTAAACAAGCACCTAGATGAGATCTTGAGGAGAAATATTGAAATGGTGCCCAACCTAGAGGGCCCCCAAAGGTTTTGTCAAGAAAGAGGCTCCCCTTTTATACAAAACTTCCACAGTATGATAGCTCAATAGATCCCAATGAGTACTTGATGTAGTTCAAACATATGATACAACTACACGAACATAACGAGTATATCCATGCGAAGATATTGGTGACCATATTCTAGGGCATAGTACTCGATTGATTTGTTAAGCTGAAGCCCTCATCGATATACTCCTACGATAAGCTCTGTGATAAATTTTTGCACTAATTTGCCAGTCGGCCAAAGGCAAAACTCCCCCATACTCATCTCCACATTGTCAAGCAAAACAAGGAAAAGTCCTTCTGTGACTTTTTTATAAAGTTTAACATGGAGGTCCTGAAAATTGACAACCCTAGGATCGAATTGTTATGCACCCCCTCAGAGGTTGATACATCCTACCTCGAGGCCCAGACACCAAGAGTTTGTATTCATCCGGAATATGGTACATCTCCCTAATTCAAACTAGGTCAGTGGGGGAGATTTTGGAGACTATTTCACTATAATGGTCCGAGGTAAATAATCGACCACATGATGCTGGCACTTCACTTGGGCCAACATCACCTTCAGAAGCAACCCTCTCAGCACTCAAGCTACTGGAGATTGAGCTATTGCTTGATGAACTATCAGAGGTACTCTCAGATGCGCTCTCAAACTCACTTTCACCCCAATCTACCCCTAAAATTGTACTCTTTGAGACCTAGTGTCCTCACTATCTAATGCACTTGACAATTTTACAAAGCAAATGAAGGAAAATAAAAGCTTGGAGAAAAACTTACAGTTGATCGCTTGAAAACTCTAAAATGCAGAAAGGGTTAAGAGACTCTAAAGGCAAGAACTTAACCAAACTGATTCGGTAAAAGTGAAAAATGAATGTTTGCAGCCCGCCTATAAGCATTTAGATGTGGGAATCCAAGCGACAGTAATAATTACACAGCCGCCCCTTGGCGCTTTGTATATCACAATGTAACTGATGCATTAAATGTGCAAAACCCTGGTTGAGTATTCAAAAATCCCAATCGAGAATTCAAAAACTCTAATCGACAGTTCAAAGACCCTGGTCAAATCCGCATAATCAACATTCAATTATCTACTCCTTGCTCCTTCCCGTTAACAAGCTCAATTAGAACCACAAGTGGGGAAGAATCATAATATGGGATGGCCCAACAGGCCCAGCCCAATAAGTTATCGACTCTAGAAAACGTTTCCAGGCTTACTTAACATTCAACGCCTAATGGTGTTTCCAGACCCTGCTAGGCTAGGTCACTTGATCACAATCGCCCAGTAGAACAAATAGTTCTCTACCGCACCCAACAAGAAGCTTCAAATCACTTAGTCAATCGACTACTTTGTCTGGTCGACTACAGTCAACCAAAATACTCACTTTGGCACTAACTCATATCCTTATCGTATTTAATACTCTGACAAGCAACGTGCCTCCACATTAATGGCACGTGCCACTCCAGTACAGCCTCTGCCACCAATTCTACCACCTATTTTGTCAAGGAAGCGTACCCCTAAAGAACTATTCACCCTAGAAAGTAGAAGATGATGCCACCTAAAATAGTACTAAAATTGAAAACGACCAACAACTCCCAGGCAAGGACAAGAGCCCTCTACACTTGATAAGGGGCATTTTAGATATATTATCTATCAAAAGAAGGCTATAAATACCACATTGTCAACCACCCTCAAGATATGCCATATACACTATACGATCTTACTCTGTTTCTTAATTATCTCAATTGACTAGTACTAACTTGAGCGTTAGAGTGAATAATTTGGACCTTATGATGTATCACACAAGGACACAAATATCACATTAATGTACTAGCACAATGAAGATTAATTATGCATTTTTTAAAAATTTTAAAACACAATACAATTATAATACAATTGTTTAATATATATATATATATGAAGTATTAATATACATATCTATTATATAGACATATACATATATACATATTAATCAACTAGAAACAAATTTCTTCATATTAGTGATGTGTTGGAATTTTGTTAGTAGTATAATGTGTGTATATTATATATTTTGAGGGGAAAAAAAAGAATTTCTCTTTTAAAAAGATGTAAAGCGAAATAAGTTTAAATGAGGCGACATTCTTCTTTCAAATGATTTTAGATTTTCTTTTTCAGTTCATTCTTTTATTACTCATATAAAAGAGTAATTTTTTAAAATATATTAAACACATTATTAATTATATATCAAATACATCATCGAATGTGTCAGTTTTCTTTTAATTTCATTTATAAAAATATAAATATAAAAGGCGTGTTTATTTTTTCTAACATTATATATGTCCAACGTGATATGAATAAATTTGTGAGTATCAATGCATACTTAATTCTCATTATTCCATATATATATATACACACACACACTCGGACGTATAAATTTTGTCCTTTTGGCCTTCCCCAGTAGCAAACCAAGAGTATTAATTGAGGACCTTGAGAATGCCGCATGAAGAAAACGATGTCCACTTCTTTTCCCAGTAAATATTCTGATCTTGAAACAATGTTCTTTCTCAAGAATTCAACGAATGCTCGTTAACTTTTAACACATTACTCAACAATAAGGAAAATCAAACAACTTGGGGGATCATATCTTCCCAAGTTATTGTCTAAGATCTTTCAATTCTTTTTTTTCCCCCTTTTCTTTTCCTTACTTAGGCTAATATCACCCAATAACTTTTGAAACTTCAAAGGAAGGATCACATTTTAATTTTTTTGATAAATATAGAAAAAAATCTTTTTTAATATAAATTTTTATATATATCAAATATGAAAATATTAAACGGCATATTACGATACTTATCAAACAGTCAATTGATCTAGTAAAATCGCCATCACACTTTATATGTATGAGATTTGTAATTATTTGAATTCTAATGAATTATTAATATATATGCGCACATATATATACACATATCACAACACCTAAATACACTATCCCTACCACCCCTACAAATGATGAACAATAATAGTGGAGATCTAAGATGCCTCGTGACATGTTCAGTGAATTCAAGCATGCATGTGTGGAATCACGTGCAAGCAATTTTCACACTTAAAAAAGAAGGGTTTTGAATTGTTGACCCACCACCACCCATCCTATCAAAAGACTGAGGGGCTCTCCTCTCCTCTCCTCTCCTCTACTCTCCTAGGGTAGGATTGTGGGCGCATCAATTGCCCCAAAACTCAAAAAGCAAAAGCAAACCCCTTTTGACTTGTTTATCTTTACTTTTTTCTAAGGATATCTTATCCCGATTCCCACATTCCCTCTAAAGAAAAGAAAACCCCCAAAGGATTTGTGCCAGAAAAGTTCAACATCCACTAAGCCCAAAGATAAATGTGTTTTCTAGGGCCCCCTCAACCCCCTTTTGAAGCTATGGAGAGAAAGGTTATCTTGTTTCCATCTATTTTCATTAGATAGAAGTAGGAAAAAAGATAAGCTTTACCACAAAATCCTTTTTTACCATTAATCATTCTAACGTAATTTACACTATCAAAGTAAACGACAACCGAAGACAATACAAAGACCAGAGCTAACAATCCACACGACGGGAAATAATTAAGTCGGAGGAAAAAACTATTCTTCTTCCCTTGAAGACACTAATTCAACTAAGATAAGATAAAGAAAAGATTAAAAACCTAATCATACAGTTTACACGCGTCCGAAATTTGACTTTGATAATAATTTATGTTTCCCTGTCTTGCTCTGTTTTGTTCCCCCCTCCACACGGCTAGTCCACGTTATAGTTTTCCTCCATGGACATTTGTTGTCTGTAATTGGGGGCATGATCCTCGTATCAGGGGAGATAATCTAAGTCAAATTAACATCTAGGGGGGCTCCAAATTCTTGGGAAGAAGCACAGATATTTCTACATGCCTTGGCCTCCTCTCTCAAAATCCACTGTTAGTCACTAGATTATATGTTGATGCAACCACTGATGCCATTAATTTCTGGGTGGAATTCTTTTTCCTTCAACTTATAGCCAGAGCCACTCTGAAATTCTTACAACCCAAGTAGAATGTAATAAACCAGAGTGATTGGCAGGGCGATCAACATTCCAAATATGACCCTGAAATTTGTAAAATTCGAAAAGAATTAATGGATCATTTCTTAGAAATGAATAAGAGAATGAAATTAATTTAATTAGTCCTTGTGGATGAAATTGATTTACTTACGCAGTGCTAAGAATTGCTGGATGAACATTGTACTCCTTGGCAAACACAAATGGGACAATCCCTTGTGGAAGTGCAGCCTAATGGATAAGAATATGTCAGAGAACATTACAGCACAAATGTTTTGTTTAATAGCCAGCAGATGATCAAATCAATTTGAATACAATATCCACTCAACACATGCGACGTCTTTTTGTAAGATCCATGTATCTTTATATATATACACTTAAAATATAATAAGATTGTCCTTATGTTCACGGTTACATATTCCAGACACCATACGAGATTCATGAACAGTAAACTATTTGATTATGTTGGGCCAATAAGCTTGCTAACTTGATGAGAAATTTAAGGTACATATATAAACTTCTATAATTTGAAGACTACGTAAGAATTTCACCTGCACAATTGCTACATGGAGGAGGGTACCACGAAGACCCACAGCAATGGAAGCTGCGGCCATAACTGCTGGGCCGGTGAGAAACCTGACAGCCATGGCGAAGGAAGCCACCGAGTTCCCACAAGCGATTATCTTTGGTTGAAGGGCCATAAACAGACCTGGCAATGAACCATAGCAGCCCAAATCAATCAAACTACTAAGTAAAATGGTCAATTAAATCCCAACAACTTTTGCTACTAATGCACCACTGGTTAAGGGCATCCATCACCCCTTCCAGTCGAGGACCGCATAGAGACATTACTTCTCGGGCCCATCTGTCGGAGATGTCAATTCTTTTATTGCATGATACTTATGAAATAGAGTTGTTGATAGAATTGTATTTTTTGCACCAAGAATGGATGGTCAAAATTTTAACACTTAGAAGGTTATATCAACAGACTACCAACCAAATATACCAGTATCTCTAACAATCAGAAATTAATATTCACAGGAAAAAGAAAAAAAAAACAGTTCTTGATTGTGACTACTAACCTAAGCTGAACATAGCCATTCCAAGGCCAGCATCAGAAAGAATAGCGATTGACTGCTCTATGATTTTGGGCATATGCACATCCCACCTGAAATCCAAACATCACAACTCATTAATGAATAATATTTTCTAAACAGTTAATTGACTAGAAATACTGAACTAGTTTTTAAAATTCTTGGTCGGTTTACCTAAATGAGACTAAAGACCAAATAAGGCCAATAAGGCTGGAGTAGGTGTTTGGGTTTCGGATAAGTTTGCGCCAAACCATGATCAAGATTAGGCGCGTCATCACACTTGCCGGCGGCAGATGTTTTCTGGCTCCGGCATCAATACCTCCGGCGGCCTTGGGGTCGAACTCGGCGGTTGAGCTGGAACCGAATTTTGACAGCCCAGTGGGGCCCTCTTTTTCTCTCTCTTCATTTCCATGATCTCTCCCTCCACCGCCAAAGCTGAAGTCCTCCCCAGCAAAGTCCCCAGTTAGCGGAACAGCTTCATTAAAAAAATGAATTCCCACACAAACATATAATCAAACGCCTTGCGACACAATATTAAAAACAAGTAATCCACGTTAATAAATCATGAATAAAAACAAAAATTTCACCTTTGGTTTCCCCATTTTGAGGGTGATCAGTAACCAACAACCTGATTTCCTTAGCACCCTGATCAGACCTCCCGGATTGCTCGGAAGCACCAAAATCTGGCCCACCAAACACGTGTAGGCCGCCTCCGCCGACCTCAGACACTGGTGATGCACTCGAGCTCCACACAAACATGTGAAGCTCCTTCGCGTCATGATTAGCCTTACCACCCTGCTGCTGCTGCTGCTGCTGCTGCTGCTGATGGGCTTTTGCAGTTTTCGGGATTGCCGAAGCAATTTCAGGATTTGGGGCAGGGTAAGAAGTGGGCACAGGCTGTGGCGGATAGTAACCGAATCTTGGAGAGTTCATCAGGGCTCCCGGAGCGCAGTTCTCTTCGAAATTCGACGGCCTTGGAGTTGGCCCTCTCGATGACTGCACTGAGTACATATCAGCTATGTTGAAATTTGACAGTCTACCTGTATCAGAATTCCCGAAATTTGACAGTCTTCCTGGAAACCCCATCATTGAGTAAAAATCCGAGTGGTTAAAATTAGAGGCTCTTGGAGTCGGGTTTCTTGAAGAACTTAAGCTGTAAATTTCAGCGCCTGTTAAATTCGAGGGCCGAGGAGTTATGCCAGAGAAGGATCCGGGGCCTAATGACCGCCTCGAGGCATTCGATTTCCTCACAGTGACATGAAGCTTCCCATCATTGCCAATTTCAGCATCCGTCTCAAGAAAATCTTGCCCGTCTAACGAAACAACGTCGGATTCGACCTTGAACGAGACAATTGAGGCTGCCGTCTCGGGGAACTGCTCCATAATCAGCATTTTCGCGCCACGGTACTCGAACAGAAACAGCAGGAGAGTGTACCAAATGATGCACTGGAGCACCACAACCTGAACCATCAGACTGCCCGAGTACTCGTCATACATGGCAATCAGCAAAGGAATGCCCATCACAAGAGTGTTGGGCAGAGTTGAAAGCGAGAAAATGGTGATAGACCATTCTAGGCTGCCATTCTTTGTTAAATTGGCCCACAGTCCAAGAACCACGAGCATGATAACCTTTTGCAAGCTGTCGGCGGCGATAAACCGGAAGTTCATAGCATAGATATCGTTCTTGGAAATGAAATGGAAAGACAGAAGTGGGACGGCGAAAATAGCGACGAATCGGTTGATCCCAGAGCACTGATCCGGGGTGAATATTTTCCACCAGCGGACAGACCCATAGGCCAATATCATGGCCACATAGAGGGGAATCACTGCAGTTAGCACAACATAAAGATCGTGCAAGTTTATCATTTTCTCTGCTTAAGTGCTTATCCAAGAAAAATGAACTAAAATTCCAGAATGGACTTCTTTGCAAGAATATTTGCTAGTTGGAATGGAAATATAGAGGAGAATAAGGGCAGAAGGGGGAAGAAAAAGTCGTTATGTAACTGTTACTGACCAAAGGTACATGTCTCTTTTCTTCTGAAGCACTGGCAGGAGTACCTCTGGGCTCGGGCAAACTAAAAGAGAACAAAAATGAGTACTTCTAGAAAGAGAGAGAGCTGGAGGATAGCAGAAGAGGGGGAGACTCTGCGTCTGGGTTGAAATTTCAGGGAAGTGTTAAATACGAAAGATTGTGTATCTATATGTGTATATATAGGGGGAAGGGAGTGTGCTTTCTCCGATACGGCGGTGATTGAACTCAATTCATATGTTCTATTGCAGCGAATGTTATTTTACTTTATTTTTTTAAGTTTATTCAATATTTTTTTTAAAAATATTGAATTATGAATAGAATATATTGACATATATTTTAGAATAAAGTGTATAATAAAATATCTTTTAAAATAGTAAACTCAACAATGGGTTTGAACTAGGCAGACCCTAAATTTAGATTAGGGACCAGTTGAAATGATGTACTTATTTTCAAGTGACCACATGCTCTGGTTAATTTAACTATACATGTGGCTTTGCATTTCAATGGGTCTAGTGTTTGGTGATATTTTTATTTTTAAAATATTCTTTCATACAAAGTTTTACACTTGCTCTTTTTTTATTTTTATTTTTCATCACTTTTTATTTTTTTCTATTCACATTTACACTACTTTTAATTCAAAAACACTACATTGTCCAAATACAATTCATTTTCAATCATATATAATCATTACATTTTAAACAAAACATCCCAACAATACTTTATTTTCAAAACTACTTTTATAACTAACTTTTCACTGTTCCTTTTCACTAAAAAATTAAAAATGTCTCTAAAAAACAAATCCAAATAGGCTGTTAGATAAATTTACACGGGGACTATAATCATGGATTATCTTTTCTTCAATCTTGTTCATTTGTTTGTCAATTGCCATTGATCTTTATGCTAAAGGCTACTAACTTTACCGTATGCAAGAAAGACGGGTTTCTTCATGGACAAGTTTATATTAAGTGTACGATATGCTTCAAATTACAATAACTAAAATGTTAAATGAAAATTAATAATGTACCAGGTTTATTTCTAAGTCAGCAGTACTATGAAATTCCAATTCTGAATTAACGCTCGTCGATATTATAAGTCAAGTATTTCAATCCTTATCACTTAAATTATAATTCAATCTTCATCACTAATTGAAAAAAAAATTGCAATAGTAAATATATTACTAATAAACGATATGATTTAAATCGCTGCTAGTTTTCTCATTTTGAGTGTCAAACATAACCTCTGTCTATCTTTTTTTGAATAAAATAGCGAACTAGAAAGTCTCGAGAGAAAATGACTTATGCAAATTAGTGGAGATCGATGAAATGGCAAGATCGGTCAAAATAACAATAAAAGAAAGGGAATCGGTGATGGGTGACTCATGATTAATTTTTTCACAAACATTTCACGTGCAGCAGCTCTCCGTGATTAGCTGCTCCATGGTCCAATCTGCTGTACGTGAGCCACGCGCTGTAGGTTGTACCAAACACTTGATTCATTATAACAACAAAGAAGATAAAATAAAAAAAAATTCATTTGATTAGATACAGCATTTAAATGCATAAAATTTAATTGGATATAATTAGTCTAAAATTGGTGTTTGAAAGTTACTTGTAAGCTCAACTTGAGTAGTCTCTGATTGTTTTAAACTTTAAGTCCATTAGACTTTTATAGTACTATACATAAACTAGTTAAGAATTAGCAAATACTAATTTGCAAGGCTATATAAGAGTTTACTTAGGAATTTAATAGTGCGAAAGCTTCCTACTTGAATTAGAAATTAAGACATCATAGATTAGTTTAAGTGATCTAAAGCATATGGTAAGCACTAACTCATATACTTGTTGTACAAAACTTATTTTATATCTAATTATGACCTTTTTAAGTGAAATTTAAGCGAGCGATAGAAAAATTTTTAATACCAATTTGATGCATTGTTTATCAAACAATGCGTTGAACCCACACTCTATTTTGTGTTAAACAATCTTACGTCATATAAATGGATACACTTTATTCTATTTTAGAGTAAAGAATCTGTTATTTTAACATTCATACTAGAAAAATATTAAAAAAAAATGGGATAAATAATTCAGGATCGACTTAAAATTTTCTTTTATTTTTAATTAAATGAAGTTTTAAGTTTGATAGGAAAAAAAACTCAAATAAATTGAATCATTGAGAACTGTAGCTTGTTGTATGATACCAATTCAAACTTAAGTTGTAAATAGTAGGAGTGTAAGTTGAGTTAAGCCGACTTAGTTCGATTTGGAAAAGCTCGGCTCGAGCTCGACATTATTTGAGTTTGAGCTTGAAATTGAGACAACTTTAAACTTTAAGATGGTGACTCAAAGGCTCGCGACCCGAACTCTAGTATTTTTTAAAAAAATATGTATATATTAAATAACACATAAAATTAATATTCAAACAAATAAGTGCCACATATTTAGATAATTTTCAAAATATAATTTTATTTATATATTATTTATTACTAAATAATAATTTATAAGATACTAATTTATAATTTATAAAATATTAAAAATAAATAGCATGATATATTTGAAAAAAATGTAAACTTTCTAATTCAAACAATTTTTAAAAATATATAATTATATAATAAAATTTCATTGTATTATATATTATATATGATTATTGCATGTTTTTCAAATTTAATAATACAAGTATGAAATGAAAATTCATCATTATCTTAACAAATTTATTGTTATATTTTAATGTTCAAACTTTAAAAATTAAAACATTAATCTTGAAATTTATAAAAAAAAATTAATTGACTTTTGAAAAAATTGATGTTGCTGTTGGATTTCCTAATAGATATAATTTCTCAAGAATTTCACATGAAATAGTGAAAACTAAATTAAACCCAATGAGCACAAGCTCGCATATTGAATGTGGAAGATGATGGATGAAGCTCGAGCTTGATTGTGACTCGATATTTTATGAGCTCATCGAGCTTGAGCTTGAACTTGATATTTATCAACGAGCTCAAGTTTGAGCCCAAAATTCAGAGCTCGACAAGCTTGAGTTCGAGCTCTTGTATTTTAAAACAAGCCAAGATTGAGTTCGAGCTCTTGTATTTTAAAACAGGCCAAGCTTGAGTTTGAAATTTTTGATAAGCTCGGTTCAAGCTCAACTCGTTCATAGCCCTAGTAAATAGGGCTGTTAATGGGTTGGATTCAAATCGAATCATATTGGATTCGAATCCAATTCTAATAGTGATATGCTATATTCAAATTCGATCCAAAATTCTATAAAATTTACTGTTGGTATAACTATATCCGAATCTAAATAAAAATTGAATATTCAAAAAAAATTCGAATACGAATACTCCTAAAATCATCATATATTTGTTTGTTTGTTTTTTTCTCTAAAAAATTAGTAGAATCCAAATTCAAAACATCGTCCTTAAAAAAAACATATACACAACAAATTAATAAATAAATTTTCAAGTCTATTGATTATTTAAAAGTAATAATAGAATATAACTTAATCACATTCATTCATCATATCGTTGCATTTTAGATTATGTTGCTAATAATAATACTTATTTGGCATATATAAATACATTGTTATACTTGATTCTTCAATCAATTAATTATAAACTTAAAGTTTTATAAAAAAATAAACTTATTCTGATCAAATCGAGATTTATATTGTATTCTTATCATATCATGACATTTTGTTCCTACTCTTTGTTCTTCCCAAATCATTTTCTTTTATAAAGATAGATAAACAAATCATGCAATTATAATGTAAATAAGTTCAAAATTTAATAATTTGTATGAAAAACACTTGATTTAATCTATTGCATAGGAGCTTATTACTTCCTTCATCGAAAAACTCATTTTAGCATTGATATAAGACCCTGTGTACACATATGTATAATATTATATATAATACCATATATATTCATATTCGAATTATTAATGGATCAAATCGAGCAAAATTCATATTCGCTCTATTTATTTTGAATTAAAATTTTTTTAACTAGACCATATCCATCAAATCTTTTATTAGTTGAAGATTCTAAATAATCAAATTTGAATTAAAATCTATTTTATTGATAGCCCTAGTTGCAACAAGCTCACAAGCTCGACTTGATCAATTGATTGCCCAAATAGTGTGAAATATAACTATTCATTTAATTATAAAGATAATGATGAAAAAAATTCCAACCCAACTGATGCAAAAATAAAAATAGCACAAATAAAAGAAAAAATACACTCAAAGGAATTGCTTTAATTTTATGTAAAAATTGAAGATCAGATGTCTCCTTCGAATTACATCACAACTTAAACATTTCAAAGAACCCCACTTTCTCTTTTCAACTACCCACTATTCCTAATATCTAGCCCACTACTAGTCATGATCTATATAGAGTCACGTATAATTGCCATGTGTATGTTGATCTCTAACCATTTCCTATAATTTCGGAAAATCCTTTGCCCTCCCAGCAACACTACTGAAAAAAACGCCATGTTGTGACAAAATTTTGCGATGGAAAAAATTCGTTGCAAATTTTT
>JACGDI010005394.1:463284-481682 GCA_014898725.1 Jacaranda copaia
CACAAAATCCGTTGCAAATTATTGCAACCAAAGATTTTGCAACAGATTTTTTCCATTGCAAAAAGGTATTTTTTTTAGTAGTACAAATTGTTCTGCTAGTTGAACTAATCTAAAATAGATAAAGGGCTCAGCTGGATCTCATCCCTAATAAAAGTAGCTCGATCATCTCTTCTAGGTCCCTCCTGGATGTAGCTCGATCAACTCTTCAAATTTCTTAGCTTTTCTCAATACTCCAAAAAATGGCAAGCTTCTATCTATTGCTCGGGATATAAATCTACTGAGAATAGTAATCCTCTCGGTGAGCTTCTGAACTTCTTTTATGCTTTAATGAGACCTCATATCCAAAATAGCTTGTATTTTTTCTAGGTTAGCTTCTATCCCCCCTTTCTATCATGAGGTATCCTAAAAACTTTCCCCCTATCACTCTAAAAACATGCTTGTCGGGGTTAAGTTCATGCCATACCTTCTCAAGGTTTCCAGAGCTTCTTTCAGGTCCTTTGCATATTTAGCTCGGCAAGCACTCTTCACCAATATGTCATCCACATAAACTTCCATATTTCTCCCGATCTAATCTTTGAAAACTCAATCTACTGGCTTTTGATAGGTAGCACCAGTATTTTTCAATCCAAAAGACATAACTACATAACAATAAGTACCTTTGGATGTAATGAAGCTCACTCGCTCTTGATCCTCTAAGTGAAGAAAAATCTGATGGTACCCCTATGAGGCATCTATCATACTTAACAACTTATAGCCAGATGTGGAATCCATCTATTGATCAATCCGCAGCAATGGGTAGTGATCTTTGGGGCAAGCTCGATTTAGATCTTTGAAATCTACACACATCCTCTATTTATTAACATGTTTGGGAACTAAAACTACATTAGATGTCCATTCGGGGAACTAAATCTCCACTCTATGCCCATCATCTAGTAACTCTTCTACCTTTTTCTATATGATAAGATCCTTCTCTAGTCTAAAGTCCCTCTTTCTCTACTTTATTGGCTTAGCAAGAGGATATATATTAAGCTGCATTTAGCTGAATTTTAGTTAAATCTTTTGCCGAAAAGACAAATACATCCACATAGTCTCTCAACACTTGAGTGAGCAAAGCTATCTATTCCTCGTCTAGGTATGCTCCCAGCCGCGTGGTTGTCTCTAGATCTCCTAGCACCTACTTTATGGTCATGAGCTCTCCAACAAGCTTAAGTAGACCTTGTGGCTCAACTATCTCAGGCACATCAAAATTTTTCCTCATTTGTTGGTAAATTACTTCTCCAAGTTTTCACTCTCCTTTCTTCACCACCTTCATATTGTACTTTTTTAACACGCATTAGCTCCTACCACTTCTTCTACAGAATGGCTAATCACATACTTGAGCTTTATGTGATAGGGAGAAGTTACTACCTGAAAGAGTTGTAACATGGGCCTGCCAAATATAACGTTAGAGGCAAATAGAGCATCAACAACTAAGAAGTTTATTCTTGAACCCAATGAGACAAGAATAGTGATTTGCCCCAAAGGTTGTATTGCTTCTCTAGTAAAATTGAATAGCATCGCTTCTATAGGCTCCATAGTAATATCACTCAATTCCATCACTTGGAGAGCAACCAAAAATAAGATATCCACTGAGCTTTCTCCATCCATAAAAATTTGAGCTATCTCATAGTTAGCTATAGAAACAATGATAACTAAAGTGTCTTGTGAGGGCATTTGTTCATCTTTAAGGTCCTCAAGTCCAAACTAAATTACAGGCACTTGATTCCCTACACTAATTATTGTTATTTCCTAGTTCTTTCATTGGATTGAGGCCCGTGCTTGGGCTCTTCGAGCTCGGTAGGTACTCTTTCTGTAGGACATCTGGAGATCATATGAACTACATCTCTACTTGGTGGGACCCATTAGCCTACGTCCATTCCCAGCTTATCTCCTCTCATTTATTCCTTATGCTAAAATTTGACAGGTTGGCCACCTCTAGCATTCCCAAGGATCTGCAAAAATTCTCCTAAGTGCCCATCCCTTATCAACTCGTCCAATTCATTCATCAAATGTCCACATTTCTTGTCATATGCATATACTCATTATAGAACCAACAGTATTTATCTAACTTATGTTATTAGGGTACCTCATTAGCAGAACGTGGCCACCATAATAAATTCTTATGTTCAATAGCCAACAACACCTTTTCTCTGGGCATCCTGATTGGAGTGTAGCAATCTGTGGTTGGGATGCATTTTAATATTCGTTGCTATGGTATATTGAGTGACCAAGCCCTTTCATCCTCCCTAGGCCACTTTTCTCCCCTAACCTCTTTCTTCTTATCTATGTGCTTCTCGCCCAACTCCTTTTCTTTAGCATTATATGCTTCTTCTTCATGGATATATTTCTCTGCTCAATGCAGCAATTCATCATAATTATCAGCTGATGTCTGGCTCAAAGATCTAAAAAATGAACCATGCCTAGGTGCTTGTGTAAAGGCAATAGCTAGCACCTCAGGAGTAGCTGAAGAAGCCTTTAAAGAAGCTGTAGTAAATCTTTTAACAAAGGCTCTCAATGTCTCATTCTCTCACTGCTGAAAGAAAAGTAAACTTTAGGCACTATGACGATAATGCTTGTTGCTGATGAACTTATTCAAAAACTTGAGAGAGAAATCCTCAAAAGTGTGTATGCATTGGGGAGGTAACTGCCCAAACCATCTCAGAGCTGCTTCTCCCAAGGTGGTTAGGAAAATTCAGCATTTCACTCCATCTGAAAATTGATACAATAATGCTAAATTTTCAAATTCGTACAAATGATCAGTAGGATTGGAACCTCCATGGTATTTCGGCCTGGAGAAAGACTTATGATTATCTAGAAAAGGGATTAAATCTTCAAAAGGTGACTCCCTAACTCCGCCTTTCTCTTATCCTATCAATTTCCTTTTCATCTCTCTTAATTCTTTCCTCATATCATCCATTGCAACTACAACATCAGCCAATAATCTTCTTTTATCCTGTTATCTAACAAGATGCATAGATACTTGACTTTTAGCCACCTCTTCTTCTTCCTTCCTGTCAAAATCCTTAGCTCCGCATTTCCTATGAAAGCTACATACTTTTGGCTTTTTCTTAAGCTCATCCATAAATGTTATAGCAGGTGCAACAGTGAGGTCTAGTCCCCCAGGAAAATTTTTGTGTTATAATATAGAAACTGGGGATGGCCCTACCACAATAGTTTTTTTGGCCACCATTCATAAAAGAAGTGCCATGATAAGAGAGCCTACCACCAAACTTCTCCCCATATGTTGTGTTTGGAAGAGAAACTACACATCTCTAGCCGGCCTTGATATAGGTATAGGTGGGATTCCTACTATGGAGACATGTGTGGTAACAATAAGAGACACTGGGAAAGGAATTGTATAGGAGCATGAAATGGCAAACTATGCGGTGGCATTCTTGGTACAAAAGGCGTGGCCATCAAAAATGGTGGTACAGTAGTCAACCTAACCTAACTGATTCCTAGTACCTGGGTGGCCATGAAATGGTTGACGAAAGAAAATAGAAAACTCCACTGCTCAGGGGTCAATGGTCCCTTACTAGGGAGTAAAGGGAAAAAGCCTCTCCCCTCTAGTAGTACTACCCCCTCCAATGAACCAGGCAATCTCCCTCTCCCCCCCTCCCCTCCCCGACAAAGTTCCTACTTGCTCAACCTATAGGGCATGTAACATCTCCCCCTCTACATTCCTCCCTTCCTGACTCATCTCCTCATATCTCAATTCAAAAGTTCCCACAAACGGCGCCAATTGATGCAAAAATAAAAATAGCATCAATAAGAAAAAATGCACTCAAAGGAATTGTTTTAATTTTTTGTAAAAACTATCCTTTGAATTACGTCATGGCTTAAATACTTCAGAGAACCCCACTTTCTCTTTTTAACTACCTACTATTCCTAATATCTAGCCCACTACTAGTCATGATTTATACAGAGTCACGTATAATTGCCACATGTATGTTGGTCTCTAACCACTTCCTATAATTTTGAAAAATCATTTGCCTTCCCAACAAATTGTTCTACTAGCCGAGCTGAGATAAAATAGATAAAGGGCTCAGCTTAGTCTCATCCCTCCTAGATGTAGCTCGGTCATCTCTTTCAAGTCTCTTCTAGATGCTGCTTGGTAAGCTCTTCCCGATTCATCCTTGATGCAGCTTGATCATCTCTCCTAGGTCCTTTCTAGATGTAGCTCGATCAACTCTTCTAGGTTCCATCTTAGTTGCAGCTTGATCAACTCATCTTAGAAAAAATCAAAGAAAATCTTTATTAAATTATTACGGGTATGGGTTAACTCATAGAAACTTTAGGGTGGCATCACTAACAATAAAAACTTATTTTATAAATTTTATGGTAGAAACAATACATATTTCTTATGAGTGAGTAGTTTGCCCTAGATATCAATTAGGTTATGGGTTAAATTTTGTACATATATTTTTGTTGTTGGAAAATGAACTTTGAAAGGACAAGTTAGTGAGTTGCCCCTTCAATGAAAAAAATAAATACAATATTAATTATAAAAATTGATTGATAATATAAAAGTTGTTTCCAATATTATATATTAAGTAATAATAAATTTTATTTTATTATTAATATTTTTTAAGTGATTATAATTTTTATTTTGCCATAATATGGCTTAATAGTTTAAATTGTCACTATTGAAAATTAGTGACGCACCTACAATATTGAAAATCTAGTGATAATAAAAATTATTAATACAATTTATGATATTATTTCACTAAGTTGTTTATAAATTTGCCATCAGCTGTACATGATGATAACTTAAATATTATTCCTGTCATATTAAATTTGTAAAAATCATTCGAGTGATCAAAAAAAAATTTATCACTTAATATATTTGATTAGTGATAATTTTTGTCATTATTTTATATATATATATATATATATATATAATGCTAAGCTATGAAATTTATTGGATGTATTGTTTTCTAAAATATATATACAAGCCCACTGGATTGAACATAGTTTCTGTGGAACTCCAAAACACAATCTTACTATCAAATAATTTAAATAGACTGGTAACACTAAATGATTAACGGGTTGCGTAGAAGCAAACCTCACTTTTCAATCTTTATCCCTTTTTCTCAATATTCACAACTTTTTCCTGTGGCCTTTTGCTAATAAAATTATTTACCCTTATATTTGGATGTTAAAATTTAACGAGGAAAATAGGTGAAACAAAATATCTCTCATTTTCCTTTGAATAGATTTTCCTTCTCCTCTTTTTTCTTTTCATCTTCCAAAATAACATTTTCTTTCAGGCATTTCTATCAATCGATTCAATTTTGAAGAGCTATTTTTTTAAAACTCAAGTAGTTTCATAAAAACTCGATTTAGAAATTTAACTTTGAGTATTGACGAAATGTTTTTGTTTATACACTAATTTTATAATTTTATGTCTGAATGTTTATAGTTCTATTTTTTTTTTCTTTGTAGATCTTCACTAAATTCTTTTCCTCAAATATAGTACAAGCTAGAAAAAAGCATTAGATCGATGGTTCTTCAATTCAATGGTCAAGTTATCATGCCAAAATTGTCATAAATAACCCTAGAAGACCTACTATTTCCAAAAATAGAAAATAAAGAAGTATACTAGCTTGTTTGTCTAAGCATCCTGTATTTTTTAATTTTTAATTTTTAATTTTTAATATTTTTACAATTAAAAAAAGTATTTGATTTTTTGAATTGTGAAAATATTGATTTTATAGATATCTTAGTGTATGACTTATGATTTTTTGTGAGCAAAAAATGAATATATATATTTTCAAATATATATGAAAACTTATTCATTTTTCAGTAGTTTTGAAAGTATTAGTGGGATCAACAACTTACTCTATATATATTAGATCCAATTCATTTTGTACATAT
Organism: Jacaranda copaia; assembly: GCA_014898725.1. Taxonomy (NCBI): domain Eukaryota; kingdom Viridiplantae; phylum Streptophyta; class Magnoliopsida; order Lamiales; family Bignoniaceae; genus Jacaranda; species Jacaranda copaia. The sequence goes on from JACGDI010005394.1 coordinate 469,201, forward strand.
GTATCTACAATAAAAATAAATACAATCTATGTTGAAAAATAGATAAAAATATAACTTTTAAATAGTAAAAAAAATAAAAGATTCCTTTTGAAAATATTAACAAACACCCCTATGACAAAAACAACAATACAAATTAGACTAGGGTTTGCTTTCATTTCAATAATTTGACAATCTACAGCTTTTGAAAGAAAGATTTTAAAGACTTGACAAGTGAAGTGAAATCCAAATGGTTTTATATGTTTGGAACAAATAAAATTGCTAAAAATATCTATATTTCGTGTTCCATCAAAGGCTCATATCTCTAAAAGAAAAAGGAAAGAGAAAAACTAAATAAATTAATAAAACAAAATAAACAAAGGGGAAAATAGAAAAGGAAGAAAGGTCTCCTAAGCTAAAGTCCAAGGAAACAAATCGCTTTTGACACTTGTACTTCCGCCCTCCCTTTCTCCCTCCTAATCCCTTCTAAATTATTTGACATATGTTATGTCCCTCCAACGATATCTTTGTATTATACAAAAATACAAATAGAAAATTAATAAACAGAGTTTAGATATATAACTAAAATTTGATTAACTACTAAACAAATAAATATGTCACCATCACATAATTGATGCACCAAAAATAAATTATCAATTGCATGATTGGAGTGACATTATTATTTATTATTATATGGTTGTAGAAAAAGTTGATGCCCTTTTTTCTTTTGTGGTTTCCCTACCCACCACCACTGCCCTCCTTATCATAATCCTTTGCCTAAAATATTATATTGTCAATGGGACTCATAAATATTATTATTTGTATATGTAGTTAAAATTAAATAAGGATTTTGCAGAGAATAATATCTCATATGGATCACAATTTTGCAAACTTTGTGTTGAACGTATTATGTTTGGTGAGTCAAAGTTGTGCTAAGTCTGAATCTTGAAAGATCTTTTCTATCTTGTTCTTGTGAATTGGGAGGTCTAATTAACTGTGCAAATTGCAGTGGCGCTAATCATTGGATCGATGATGTAAGTCATCTCATGAAGTATATTCATTTTTTGGGCGTATGAAAATTGGATTTTTTTTTTTTTAATGAAGTTTTATCTGCTTTCGGTTTTTTTTTTTACCGATTTTCTTAGTTAATCATTCAACTGGACCGAATATGAGTTAGACTTGTGATTATTAGAATAAGTTTTGGTGAAAAAATATATATATATATATATATATTATTGCAAATTAATATTGTTAGGAATCTTTCATGATCAGTTGTGATGATTAACAACTATTTGGTTTCTTGCTTTGGTGATCGATGGTTTTGTTTTCTGGTTCATATGATCAAATCAAGCACATGTATTACTACCGATCTGATATCAAGAATTATGATATATTTCCATCCACAAGACCAACATACACTTAAATATGGTTTGTTATCTTTTGGAACTAATCAAGAGGACTATAAATACTATTATACAAGGAGATATATTGATCCCAAAAGTCGAGGATTTTCATTTCAAAAATAAATTTAATTATGTCAAATTATCATTGGAAGTATTAATTTGGAGGAATATAGAAATTATTATTTAAGCCCAATGAGATAACATGTTTGAATGAGCTTCTGCTCACGCAATTAGTTTATATCAACTAGCTTTCTTGAGGTCCTATTGGTGGAGAAGAGAAAGTAGTACGCAAGTTATTCGTTTCAATTGAAATTACCATCTATCGTGTAGTCTCATGGTGATAGATCATTTAATTTTTTTTTCCTTCTTGTTATATTGGTTTGTTTATTATAATTACAATTGTTTCTTTTTGCTTGTTTAGTTTATTGAATTATATTTATACTAATTCTTTTCAGAGTTTTTAATGGAACTTACAACTTAAAATTCTGAGTAAAAAATTAGGTAGTGGGTATAGACTTTTGCCTAACAATTACAAATTTCCATGGCTTGACTTTATCAGTTACTACTTTTTACTTACTTATTTTAGAACTTGTTAAAGTTATAGAAATTATTAATAAAGACATTTGGTCATCGCTCACCCTTCTTGGATTGTATAATCTAACAAATACTCATGAAATTTTGGAAAAGATAGGCCCGTTTGGTTTTATTTTTAAAGTTCATTTTCACATTTTCTACTATTTCAAAAATAAAACACATTATTTTTTATACATTTTCATCCAACATCATTTTCATTTTCAAAATATATTCTCTAATAACTTATATATCTTCTCTCTCTGTTCCATTATTTTTATCTCTCTCCACCTATAACCTATTAAAATCAACATAATCATTATTTTTTCAACAATCTATCCAAATATAAGCTCATTTTCAACTCATTTTCACTAACTAAGTTTTCAAATTTTAGAAATGATAGAAATAAAATTGAAAATGAAAATAAAATCAAACGAGACCGCCTTAGTTTTTTGACAGAATAAGTAAAGCTGGAGACCTTTCTTGCATGTTATTTGACTAAAATCCTTTAAAGCTTATACCATAGATCATAGATTATTCTTTATCCATAATATTGTTAAAAGGCTTCTTTTTATAATAAATTCAGCAGCTATAAAATGTAACTAACGTGAAAATATATATATATATATATATATATATTGTAATGCAGTAGTGCAATTAAAATGACACCATGCTCCCTCCATCTTTTTCAATTAAAAAACTATATTAAAAATTGTTTCTTTGTTCAGCCTAAAATGAAAATGAAGGAAATGCATTTTACACATAAATTTAAAATGACTTTTCAAAACTCATCCTAACTAAATTAAAAAAGAAAATGACGGAAAGAACTGGGATATTGGGCAGCATTTTTCCTATTTTTTTTAATTTTTTATTTATCCACATGCATATTAAAAGTCTAATAGGTTTGAACCCTCAACCTCATATTTATATATGAGACTTGTGTTGGCTCGGCAGGAATATTGGGCGGTGTTAAAAGCACTTTATTAAGAAAAAATTCCTTTTATTAGAAATTCTAGAAGTCTTTTTTTCACAAAATAAAATAAATAATAAATTATAACATGTTAGAATAGTACGAATTGGCTAGTTCAAAAATTGACTCATTTCATTCCAAAAATCAAATTCCCAGTTCCAGAATGCAATGAAATTTAGGCAAGATGCACATTTTATTACAAGATATTTTTTGTTACATATGTTGAAAAAGAAAAATGTTTGATCCAACGTGATATATATACTTGGTTGCTGTCCATAGAAAACAAAATATAGATTCGAAATACAAAAGGAAAAAGATAAAAGGGGAATTGTCCAATATGAATGGTTCCAATTCCAATTTTATCTTGATAACGCTAGTTTCCTAAATGCTTTGTCGGCCCATTGGGCTCCCTACCCACACCCCATAGAGGTCCCATTTGCCTACTTGAAAATTACACCTCTCCAAAAATGCCTAATTATTATTTCAATTATTTAACAAAATAATTTACTTCACTCATTAGATAAAATATTCGACATCAAGCCGAATAATAAAAGTAGTCCTAATTGTAACCCTACATTAATTACATACATTAATTTTGTCAATTTATTATGTTATCAACAAAATTGACATGACAATAAAAAAGCTATATTGAAAAAATTAGAATGCGCGAAGAGCATACATAAATAATTTGTTCTCAATTTATTACCAAATATTGTTATTTATTAAAATTTGGAGGATGCGTAGGGATAATTTTTGTTAGGTCTCACACAAATATTTGAATTTTTATTTTTTTGGTGATAATTAAAATAAAAACGTGTTTGATTTTTTGAATCCTATAGTGGGCCATTTTAAAAATGCTACTAGTGGTATTCATAGCATTTTTATTGGCCCATTGAAGGGCTTAAACTGTTCAACCTGTTCTAGCCCATGAAACACAAAAAAAAATTTGTTGCTACTGACTACTTGTATATCTGCAGCTCCAAAAAAAATTTTGAGAAGCGTGTCATGAAATTTGACTCTTATATTCGAAAAATAGATCCAAATTTTTTAAAATATTTTATTCAAAATTTCAAAAAAAAATTATAAATTGATTTGCTATAGTATATATACATATATATATATGTTAAAAAAATATAAATTAAAGGGCATTATGTGATTATACAGATTACAACAATGCTCAGTCTTTCCTTTCTCCTGTTTGTAAAATTAAAACCAAAGAAACTCACTAATTATTCATGTTTTAAGTTGAAATACTTGTATATACAAACTATATAAAATATATAACGAGTTTTTATTAAATGATATGATTAAAAATTTATTAAAACCAGCCATTCTCCTATCATCACACTCGTCCTCTCTTCTCTAGCAAAGTGAGGTTAATTGAGAGCTTGTCTTAAGTGTGTGGACTTAACATTAAAGATTCAACACTTGGAGAACTTAGAAGTTCATTGGTGAATCATTTTTTAGCTGATTTTGGTGGTTTGCTTGGACAATCTAGAGGCTGAAATTTGAGGCTTTGGAAACCACAAAGAAAAATATTTGGATAAAAAAAACTCCATCCAAAGGTTGGATATAATGCCTAGCATTCTAGAGCCAATTGTTGTCTATTGTGACAACAATGGAGCCATTGCACAATTAAAAAAGTCAAAATTTCATCAACGATCCAAGCATATTTTGAGGTGTTATCATTTAATCTATGAGATCATTAATAGAGGTGATATTCGAGTGGAGAGAGAGTTTTAGAAGAAAATATAGTAGATCCAAAGACTAAACCCCTAATGTGATAGATTTTTGAAGAACATTTTGAGAAGATGGGCCTCAAGACTATGAGCAATTGGCTTTGCAGTAAGTAGGAAATTGTTGGAATAGTGTCCTACAATCTAATAAGATTGGTGTGTAAAACTACTTCTTTTGTTATACAATTTTAATTGAATGATAGTTTTATCGAATGGCCGACTTCATCTTATGCTTTTTACTCTTCACTTACATTTGGTTAAAGCGCCTAATCATACTAGACTTCAAGACTTGATCACGTATACAATGGTAATCATAAAATGAGTTTCTACGGTCATGATTTTAAAGTATTCCAAGTCATAGAATCCTATGAAATAGTACATCTAATATTCGGATAGACTTGCACTAATTTTTTGATAATTAAAAATAAAATAAAATTGAACTATGATTAGTGATAAAATTAAGAGTTAACTAAAAGAACTACTCTCTATAACTCTTAATATAGACATGGAAACTGACAGATTTTTCTCCAATTAGTGCCTGTATAGCTGGGGATCATTGATCAATCACTACATCATTAAAATCTGATACTAATTATAACAGGCGGCGGAGGGTTGTCTGGTCTTGACAAAAGGCACTTTGGTGTTGGTAGCGGCAGCCGCCGCGGCGGTGGTGGGACCCTTGTCGAGGAGAGTAGTGGTGGTGACACGCTCGCAGCGAGGGCACATTGTGAGGGTGGAAGGCGGCAGCGGGTGGCGGCCGTGGGGATGGCCCACTTTGATTGCCCTGAGCTCCTCCACCTCCTTTTGGAGTTTCCTGTTTTGTTCTGTCAATGATCCAAACCATCTTTTCAAGTATTCACACTCCATTTCTGTTTGCTTCAGCTTGCTCCTATATAGAACTTAATTAATAAATTAATATTACACAAATTATTGTAGTTCGCTAGATATAATATTAACTAAATACATAGATATTGAAAATATGCTACAAGCATTCATTAATTTAGAGTTGGTTTAGTTTTGTTTTTTAGAGGTATTTTCATTTTTTGTGAAATAAAATAGTGAAAAGTTAGTTAGAAGTATGAGTTTGAAAATAAAATGTTGTTTTGATATTTTATTTAAAATGAAATGATTATATAAGGTTGAAAATGAGTTATATTTGGATATTGTTGTGTTTTTGTATTAAAAATTATGTAAATGAAAGTGAGGGAACATAAATGTGAAAATGGAGAGAAAATGTAAGAGTGTGTTTGAAAAAATGTGTTGAGAATGAAAAAATCTGTAAAAATAAAAAAGAAATTGATATCTTTCTGTTTTCATCATTTTTAAGAAAAAATGAAAATGATGTTATAAAAAAAACCAAACGGGCACTTAAGCTTCTTTGTCTTCGTTTTTTTGGAGCATTTTTCACTTGAAAAACACATCCAACAAACACTCATATTCTCAAAAATGTAGAAATGTGTAATATTTTATCCAAAATACCCTCTCAAAATAAATTCTACCCATCATATATTAATCATTACACATATGTATACATAAATCATTACACAATTATACACTTACATAAACAATTACTATAAAAAATTCTAGTTCACCTCATTTACCCAATAAAAATCAAATTCATATGACATCTATGGTAAGAATTATCGTCTTTGAAAACATTTCCAAACAATAACTTCCAACAATCCAAAACATCAGCAAAGAAATACTAAATTGCTCAGTCTATTACCTAAAACATATTTTTCAGAAACATCATAAACATAACCAAACAACCCTGAATGATTCATGCACATCAAAAAATAATTATCAGTCTACGAGTACATGTTGAATTAATGAATCTGCATAGTACTGAATCCAAGTTTGCATTTATAGAGTACTTGCGAGGGGACATCAGTAAATACTTTCTGCCATGCAGTTATTGAGTTGACAAAATATATAGCTCTTCCTATTTCATACTTCATTTTATTTCGCCTTGAGTCGAACAAATTATTTTTTTAAAAGGTTGACTGAGTTAATTTGTATTTTGAAGGAATTTATACTCAATTTTTCCATAGAAAACTACAACTCTCTATACCAGACGCACGGGAAGTAGCTAGCATGTCCATTTTTGAGATAAGGCTTTCCGCTTCATCAATTAATTTGAAACTACGGTTTAGGAATAATGAATTATTCTTAAAGGCTTTCTTAAATTTAGATTTTAGTCAGCAAAATTTCATAAAAATATATTATTTAGGCCAAACTTTTGTAACTAATTTAAGTAGGAGACACAACCACTAGCTAGGGTTTTTCAATAAACTACATTATTTAACATTCGAGATTTTGTTTGAAATCAATGAGTTAAAAAATAACAAAAAAATTAAATTTAAATATCTTATTTTCCAATAAAATTTGAAACTCAACTTGCAATCTACTCGATTAGCAAAAGAACAAAAGATTTTTAAATCTGTAAACATAAATAAAAATAATCAAGTTACTCGACTAATGTTGAACTTGTTCAAAATTAACTGAATTAGTAACCAAATCAAGTTCACACACAATTTTTTTAACCTCATAGAAAACATTTTAAACTTGAATAATAATAATTGTTTGGTACAATTCATTCGTTTACAACCTAATTAACACTTGAGGAAAATATCCTTGTATGTTTTGTTTAGCCAAAAAAAGAACCTTGTTTGGATACAGTCACAAGCCAGTAAAAAATAAAAACATCAATTTATTTTACATGGCAAACATAATTTTGTGCTCAAGAAAAAGCTAAAAATCATAATTATAATTTTAAAACGATGTCGAGAATGTCTACGTTTTCAAAACCATGTCAATAAATGCTAGCTTGTGTGCAATTAAGCAATCAATATACTTCCATAGTACATATATATATATGTATATGTTGACTTCCTAACCCTAAGTAAGGGTCAATACTAAAAACATGGTTCAAATTTCTTCAAATAAATAAAACGGTAATTAACTATAAAATATAAATACAGCAGAGGACCAAGTCCCAGAAGATGAATCAATCAAAGTTATACCTTGCTCTACGGTTTTGAAACCACACCTCCACCTGCCTCGGCTTTAGCTTTAATTGCACTGCCAAAGTCTCCTTCTGTTTCTGCACGTTATAATAATTAATTGATATATATATATATATATATATATATCTTAATTTCTCTTTAACAACTGATTAATATACCCACCGTACTACTTAAAAAAAAAAAAGGAAAGTTCTTTAATAGTCAATACACGTACATTTTAAGTACTGTTTGATCTTCTGCTTCATTCCCTATTTTATTTCCTATTTCATTCTATAAAAATATGATATGTATATTAAATATGTTTTTATAAAAATAATTAATTAGAAACTATATTCATTTGGCATGAACACACCCAATTGAAAAATAAAATAAAATAGAGAATTCAAAATTGCTGTCTCAAAGATGATAACAACATATTAAGGATCTAGGATTATGTTACATACAGGGTTTAAGGTGTGGTTTTGTCTGAAGCTTTCTTCAAGAAGACGAGACTGTTCTCTGGTAAGACGAAGTTTCTTTCTTGGGGCCGGGCCTCCTCCGTTCGGGCTTTCATCTTCTTCTTCCATGCATTCTTCTTCTGTTCCTGGGGAGGGTACTTGATTTATGTCCAGTAGTTCTTTCAATGTGCTACCACCACTTTCCCCTAGTACATTAATTGTATATTGTATTTATATGATTAGTAAAATTGTTCAAACTTTAAAAACCTTCAACATATTACATCCTTGATACTAGCTAATTAATACTAAGGATTCAAATACACATACGTACATGATACGGTATACGTACCTAATTTTCAATCACAAAAGAACTTCAAAAAGCAATTAAATACATACCTGATATTAGATTTTTAATCCAGAACAATTATTTTTTTTCTTTAATTAAGAAAAATACAAAGACCAATTAAGGGGACAAAAGTACTAGTCTAGCACGGGTCATCAAAATGATGAATTATTGAAGATCAATTCAAAAGCCAGAATTGCAATAGAAGAAAAACCACACCAGTACATATAAATGCTAGTTAGTATGTATATCTGTAGTTTCTTACCAGAAGAGGGAGGAGATGGAGAAGAAGAGAAGCCCGGCATGGCTATGGTTAACTCCAGGCAAGAAGAATTATTAGGAAAATCCTCCATGAAAGCTGCAAACAATTATAGAAACAAAACAAACAAGAGGACCACAAATTAACTCATCTATTTATATTTGTCTAGACATGGAATTGGCAGTGGGGTAAGATACATACTAATATATATACATATATATATATAGAGAGAGAGAGAGAGAAGAAAGGTTAAAAGGGAAAAGGGGAGAAAGGAAATGCAGAAAGTTGATGTGCCAAAAGGTCAAAAACCAAATAGGGGAGTTGTTGAAAGACATTAGAGATGCATATATATATAATGTAATCAAGAATTGGACAATGTCTTTTCTTTTTCTTCTTTTTTATTGGTTTGGAAAAAAGGTGGACTGTGGTCGTCAAGTCAAAGAGTCGAACCCATCTGATGCACGCCACGTGTCATTTTGATGGGTGGGAAAAATGTTTTTTATTTGAGGTAGGGTGAGAATGCAAGCAGCAGGGGGGTCCCCTTGTTGTCGATCGGTTTAAAGGTCAGCTGGTGAAATGATTGGGAAGCACACCTTGAGCCTCCAACTTTAAATTAATGCCCAACCATAATTTCATGTATGTGTATGCTTGTGTTTTTTAGTGTGTGTTTGTGTGTGAATCTATAGATACACATTACTAATATATGTATATGTGAGGTGTATATATATAGTTGTATGCAGACACAAGCCCAATCATACAACATGTGGTGTGTTCCTACTTTCCAGATACTGTACATGATATTTGATAATGGAGTAGTGGGAACAGTAGTGGTTAGATATTGAACAAATTTGCAATTATTAAGGGGATATTTATAAAGTTTAGATCCGTTTTTTTTTTAATTTTTTTATTTTTAAATTTCAAAAAGATAGTTAGAAAAGTGAACTGAAAATAAATTTACATTTGAATACATTGTTTGAGAAGCAATAATTATACAAGGTTTAGTAAATTTTTGGTGGATAAAAATAGTAAGAATGAAAATAAAGAGAGGAGAAATATAGATTATTGAGGAAAATATTTAGAAATAAAAATGAGGTTAGATTTTGGTAGCAATGAAAAGATATTATTGATAATTTATTTTCAAATAATAAAAATAAATCTAGGGTTGAATTTTAAAAATTTTAAGATCAAATAGTGCGTGATTAACAATAAAAAAATAACTATTTAAATTTGGTTAAAATGAGTGGCATAGAGGATATTTAACCAAAAAAAAAAATTACTATTTAGGATTACTAACACTATGTTCTTTTATGTTTTCCTAAAAAAAATTTCAACCACCAAAACAATTTTAGAATAAATGCACACTCTCCAAATTTTCTCCAAAATATTCAAATTTTATCCCCAATAAATTCCTTCCAATTCATCCAAAAAATCTTACACCCTAAAAACCACACATACCCTCTAATTTTCTCATTCAATTTATCACATCACTCATTCATTTATTATTCTCTCACTTCACTCATCCATACACACACAGACAGATATATATATATATATATATTTACACATATAAAAGTAATAAAATTTTACTAATTAAAAAATTTTAAAACTTATGTTTACAAATATAATTAAATCAATTATCAAAAAATAAATTAAATTTAATTAAATATTTATGTTATTACTGAATAATTTATTTATTGAATAATATATTAAATTAATTAAATTTATTTATTAATTAAAAATATATTAGTTATATTTAATGTATTAAAGAAATATTACAATTATTCATTTAATAAATAATTTAAGATGTTTTAATTTGATATAATAAATAAATTAATCCTCTTCAAAAATATTCTTCATTAAATATTAATCTTCACATTTATTTAAAATTATAATAAAAATTTTTATTATAGGGTGATAATTATTTAATAATCTATTAAGTTTAATAAATTAATATTAATATGCTTAAAGTAATTATTGAGAGAATTAATTAAATTTATGTGAAATTATGTGATTATTACTAAGTATATATTTACTAAATAATGTATTAATTAAATAATAAGTTAAAATAATTAAATAACTTATTAAATTAATTAATTTAAATAATTTATAATTAATATAATAATTATTTTTCATAGTTTTTGTATAATTAAATATTACATTTATTTATTTAATAAATAATTTAAGATGATGTAATTTCATATAATATCATATTATTTATTTTTTTAATTTGATGAATCATTATTAAGTCTTATATTATTAAAAAATTATTTTATTTAAATAAATAACTAAATTTGATTTATACATAAATCGAAAGTAATAAATAGTTAAATAATTATATTTTAATTAATAAAAAATAATTAGTTTATAATTAATGTATAGTAATTAAGTTTTTAATAAGTCAACATTAACAATTATGATATAAGCTAATTTTTTATAATTAAGATATAATTATGATTTCATGAATCATTAATATTTATTAATATATATTTCATTCCAAATAATACACCATTTAGTAATGTTAAATTTATAAAAATATAAATTTCAAAATAAATAACTAACTAAATTAATTTAAACTCATATTTCAATCATTAAATATATATATACACACACATCATCATTCAATTATAAATATATATATATATACATATAATATATAAAACAATAACTTCCACTTTACAAACTCAACAAAAAAGCAACTGATTTGACATTTACAATAAAATTTGTCTCCTCCAAATATAAAAAAACAAACAATTTATTTTTAAATTATTTTTCTTATTTTCCTAAAACAAAAAGAAATACTTGGTACATTTTTCAAATTTTCTCCCAAAAACCCGTTCTCCTTAAATTTTTTCTGTAAAGTGCCAAAACGTAAAAGAACATAATGTGAAAATACCCTTAAAGTCCAGCAAAAATGAAAATAAATGGAGCAAATAAATCTTCACCTACTTTTTTTAAATTAAAAGGCAGAGAGATAGCCTTTTTAAGTGATTACAACAACCACAAAGGTAATTAAATGATAAGTGAAAAATGGAATATTTCATTTAGTAGCATATAATTTGAGTTCAATGAAAGCCATAGGAAAAGATGGAGCTTAATTATCATTGTATTTACAAAATACAAGGATTAATTGTATAATTGACACACTTAATTATATTAGTTAAACTCAATCTCTGAACAAAATTTTATTGGTATTTTTCAAAATTACATAATTTGAAACATTAAAAAAAATTCTTAATATTTTTCTCATTAAAATTCAAGGTACAACTAAACTATAATATTAGCTATAATCATAGGTGAAAGCGAAACAAATTGTACCTCCTCATTTCGAGAACAAAAGGACGGCTCTAATTATGGTGAACACTCAAAGGTGCATACATCAATATCTTCATGATGCTGCAAAGAGCGTATCGGTCCAGAACTCTGGTGGATTTGAATGATATTGGGCTTGAGATCTGCAACCAAAAATAAATGTAAACTAGCCGAGATGCCTCGACTAAGGCACTCCGACGCTCAAGTTAGATTTTCGGTAAGACGGAGAGTATAGAGAAAGTGTGTAGTGAATAGTATATTTGCATTACCTTGAGCGTGGTGGTACTGGTAGGATTTATAATTTGATGATGGTGTGATTTTACCTAAGTACCCTTATCAGGTGTACTTGGGCTTTCCTCATGACTGGGGTTTGGTAGTCATTTTCTGCCCAGATATCGAGACTGTGCCACGTGGCGTAATCTCCTATTTTCCTGGATAGTCACATCAGTAGGA
>JACGDI010005394.1:484071-500610 GCA_014898725.1 Jacaranda copaia
TGCAATCTCAAGGGGTTCCCATAGACGACGCCAAATGATGCTGCAAAGAGCGTATCGGTCCGGAACTCCGATGGATTTGAATGGTATTAGGCTTGAGATCTACAATCAAGAACAAACGTAAACTAGTCGAGGTGCCCCTACTAAGGCACTCCGACGCTCAAGTCAGATTTTCGATAAGACGGAGAGTATAGAGAAAGTGTGTAGTGAATAGTATATTTGCATTACTTTGAGCGTGGTGGTGCTGGTAGGATTTATAATCTGATAATGGTGTGATTTTACTCAAGTACCCTTATCAGGTATACTTGGGCTTTCCTCATGACCGGGGTTTGGTAGTCATTTTCTACCCAGATCTTAGGACTATGCCACATGGCGCAATCTCTTGTTTTCCTAGATAGTCAAATCAGTAAGAGCACGCCTCTGTCAGAGTTGTTGGCAGGGTTGTCAGGGTTGGTGGAAACAGTTACATCCGTTGGCAGCAGTCACATCTGCTGCCACGCATAATCATTGCTTAAAGGTTCAACTTGTCCCATTTGCAATTGGGGGTCGATTCATGTCGACCAAGTTTAGATGATGAGTTTGGAAGAGGCCTTCAGGTCGATACGGGTCGACCGCGTGGCTTACCATACAGGGTCGATACTAGTCGACCAGGCTGACTTGCCTCTGGGCTTAGTGGGCTATCTCATTTATAGAAGGGCCTATTGGGTCTGTTGGGCTATCACATATCACTTCAATTCCTTGTTGACCTTAATTTCATTATCTTAATTTGACTGTATATAACATCAAGTAGTAAGAAATTAATATGTACATACGTAGAATAATATAGGACAAATTGCATTTTATCCCATGTGAAAATAAAAAAGAGTAAGAAAATTTCCTATAAAAATAAAAAATAAAAAAAAATAGGCAATAAACCTTCTTATGATTTTAAAAAAGTAACACACCATCTCCCCCTCATGATTTGCTGCAATTTAGCCACAATTCTAATATATAAGGACTATAACATCCCTACTTATTTCATATATTTTTAATTTTATTTATTTATTCTTTTTAAATATATTTTTATATATCTTCTTTCATCTCTTTCATATCAATTTTTTATTTTTAAATTTAAAAACTATTTTTAACTTTCATCTTTCTAATTTATTCTATTTTTTTACATAAATATAAAATAAATATATAGAAATATAATATATTATAAATACATTGATATTTTTATGTATATATTTATATAAAATATATATTAATAAATAAACATAAATATATCAATTAACAAACAAAAACATAATATACTTGACATGCTGCATTTACAATATAATATAAATATAAATATAAAATATATATATATATATATATATAGAAATGTAATACATTACAAATGCATTGGAAATGTTTGGTTATATTTTTCTAAAATTAAATTATTTTGGGAAAACATAACCAAATATATTCTCATTTTTCCTTCAAAACTTTCATTTTTCAATATATAAATACTTATATTATATACATACATCATATATATATATATGTTATTATTATTTTACAAATAAAAAAAATTACTTAACTCTATTTTCACTCCAAAAATTAAAAAAAAAATATTGATTTAACTGTTGCAGTAAAAAATATTTCCTCCAAATATAAACTAACATACCAAAACACAACTTTCATATTTTTTAATAATTTATTTTTTCAAAATACATAATAAATTCATAATAAAATTACACAAAAAAACATAATCACAGCATTTCCATTATATATATGTATATATTCATATATAATATATATATGAATAAAATATACATATAAAAAATATGTAGAAATGTAATATATTATAAATACATTATATTTATGTATATATTTATATATAATATATGTAAATAAATAAAATATAAATATAACCACCTCACTACTACCCTACCCTACCCCACCCCTAACCCTCGTATTACCCACCGCTCGCAGAGACAGCGGGTAATAGTAGGGGAAAGTGGCCATGGCTGGCGCCGTCCGCAGCCAGCCATGGTCGCCCGCCGACTGGATTGGGAAGGAGTGCTGGTGTGCGGGGAGGGGGAAGATGGGGAGGGGTGGGGGAGATGCAGGGTAATACGTATGTATAAAAACACACACATATTTAACTATATATAAATATAATTATATATAAATATGTATACATATATTTAAATATATATAAATATATGTATCATATTTTATATTTTTTTTATAGATAGAAGTAATATGAACTATTGATTTTTTTTAATTCATCTAATGGTTTATATTTATGGACAAAATTGATATTTCTATAGCAAAATTCTAGAACAATCACACTTGCCGCATGTGAATTACACCATGAGATTGAGAGGGTAATTTACTATTTTTTTTAAATCACAAAAAGGTTTATTGCCTTTTTTTTTCATAAAGATTTTTTTTGCTATTTTTCATTTTCATAGGAAGATAAAATCTAATTTATCTGAAGAATATATGAGTCGGAAATTAATGTAAAGAGAGAACTATTTGTTGTAAAAAAGATAATTGTATGCGTAGACACGATTTACATGTATTTTTGTGGGGGACAAAATATAATGGACCCTTTAATTTGTATGTAACTTTGTAAAAAGAAAAAAAATTTGCTGTTAGTACTGATGGACGCACGTGTGACTACAAGTACTCAGGTTCATCAGCATGAATGGCATTAAGCGTACGCATATATGAAAAAAATGGTTTGCCAAGTTTTTTTTTTTCATTTTTCATTTCATTTTTATCTTTAATTTCTTATTATATGAAAAGGATATTTAGTAAATCAAGTGTCATTTGCTACAAAATACTCCTATTTTATATAAGAAAAGAATGTAAGTTTTGTATATATATGCTTTTGTGCTATTGTCATCTTCAAAAAATAGTAATTAAAACTAATTGTGTACTTATAATTGAGACAATAAACCTAACAATAAAAAATAAAAAATAAAAATAGCATATCAATAATAAAGTTTAGACAACATGCATTTTTCCTTTTTTACACACATATTTTGAATTTAGTTTTGCAGCACAAACTTCATACGATTTCATCCTGCATACGCCCAAAAATAGATATTTGAAGCATGGCCCAATAACATTGAGTAACCTAACATTGAGAATGGATAGCTCTAATATCATATTAAAAAATGAATATTAGGCATAACTTATTCCAAAAACTAACACAGAAAGTAAAAATTATTTAAAATTATATATAAAAATATAATTTGTTTATTTTATTAATGTGTAATACTAACCGTATTAAACAAATAAAGTTGAGAAATAACATATTACATATGTTATTGTAATTTCCAATGCCGTAAATATCCAGCATATAAACAAGTGCATCATCAATTGTTGGAGGAATCATTAGTAGAAAGGCAATCATCCCCCCAAAAGGGTTACAACTATTTTCCCCAAAAAAATGTGCAAAATGTTGTCACATTTGATCTCAGTAGTACATACATGCATCTATCTAATAACAATGTGAAACCACACGCACACGAGGGGGACATAATTAATTCTTCTGCGCATTGGGCAGGCAGAGTGGGAAGAAATCCGCAAAAGCAGCACACCGTGGACCCGACTTTGATGATTAGGTTGGGATACCACATGGAGAAACATGCCCATGTGGGGCCTCTGTTGATTATTGGGCAGGGAACAAGGGGGCCCCGCTTGCCTCCTTGGGTTTCCGATGGGGAGTCCACCGTATGGCATCAGCCGTTGTCCAGTGGGTAAGAAGTGGGGCCCTATTAGTGATTCCCTGTTTGAATCTGTTTAACAGTGTTTTGGTAATTGGTAATTAGATCTGGTAATTTTTTACCCGGATCCGTGGTACTTGCTGATACCAAAAAAAATATGAATAATGAATTTTATTTTTTTAATCTAAAAAATTGCAAGTAATTTTATTCATATCCAATTTATACGTCGCTTTTTGGCGCAGTCCGTTGGTACTCGTGAGTAACCCATTTTTGTTAAATATTTATATATATAATATACATTTACATTTAAATATTTATAACAAATTAAATTAAAATTTATATCCTTAAATAATTTGTGCTAGAACTTGTTTGTGTGGTTATGATGTTGATAGTAAGTTGATTAAGGTCTTTTACTTTATTAGTAATATTACTTATTTCTTTTTAAATATTTGTTATTGAACATATATTCTTTTGTAAGTGATTATAAGTCAAGTGATGAACAACTTGTTGTACATAATCCTATGGATGTAACATCTTCTTCTACAAGAACAACAATGTTTAATTAATATTTATACTTTCAATTCAAAAACTTTTGGCATGGAATTTAAGTTTAAACATTTAAATGTAATGTACTTTAAATTTGGTAGATTTTGAATATTTAATATATAAGTTTTAACTTTTAAATTATAATACTATTAATATGCTCTATGTATTTGTTCAATTTAATATTTGAAATTTGTAGTCTTTTTTTTTTTAGTTTTATTTAGTTAATATTTGAGTAATATCGTGTAAGTTACAAGTTGGACATTAATTTAACTTTAAATAAAAAAAATTAACGAATACCCACGGGTGACCCATTACCCGTGAAGATGAGTAACAGGTGCCTTATCTCTTAATAAAAAATGGAAAAATTTATCCAACCCGTGATTACCCATCCCTAGATTATCCGTGGGTTACCCATTACCCAGTCTATTGGTAATTCATGTAGCATTGAATTTCAGCCTTCAGGAAATGAATTCTTTTTGACTTTCTTGTTTTATTTTTGCTAGTTACTTTAACTTTGAGTCTTTATCTTAATTCTATTCGTCTCTCAATCTTGTTGTCTAAAAAGTTAGTAATAGATCATTAATGTTTGAATAAGAACAATAAAAATTATATTTGAATTGAAAATCGAGTTAAATTATATTAATTAATCAAACATGTAATGCCACAGCTTCTGCCAAATCAAGGCAGCACAGGATTTTTCTATGGCCGAGTATGTCAACTTGTAGTCATTGAACTTCTTACTGACATAGTAAATGAGCCTCTCTTTCTTATCATCTAAGGTGACTTGAGCTAGCATAGGCCCAGGGCTGAATCATGTCATGTAAAGTTTCATGGAAGCCCCCAACACAGGTGCCAACAGGATGGGAGGATTCGTCAAGTATTGTCAAATCTTGCCAAATGCCTCTTGGCAGCTTTCGGTCCATACTCCATTGAAATCCATCCTCAGGAGTTTGAAGATTGGTTCGAATGTCATGGCATAGTGGAAGATAAAAGGGGCTAATATATTGGACTCAATCGAGAAATTTCCGAATCAAAAAGACTTGTCCATACTCCATCGGAATCTTTCCTTAGGAGTTTGAAGATTGGTTCGTATGTCATGGCACAGTGGAAGATGAAAGGGCCGATATATTGGACTTGATTGAAAAATCTCCGAACCAAAAAAACTTATTTTGCTCTATTTGTTAATGTAGCCTTTTATATTAAAAGTCAAAGGATTCAATTTTAAAAAATTAATTTTATGTTATAATACTCCGAAAAAAGTGAAAAATTAAAAAGATTGTGCTTGCAAGAGCAACAATAATATGCTCAAGAATTATGCGACATACTCGTTCATTATTGCTGTTCAGTAACTGCCATCAGTAAATGCATGGCAGTATGGAGTTATTTTGTTTTTTAGAGGTATTTTTATTTTTTGATACAAAAGAATAATGAAAAATTAGTTATAGATGTATTTTTAAAAATAAAATATTGTTTGCAGATTTTGTATAAAATTTAATGAATATATAGGGTTGAAAATAAATTGTATTTAAAAAATATAATATTTTTTGTATTAAAAATCATGCAAATATAAATGGAAGAAAATGAAAAGTAAAAATGAAGTGAGTATAATAGGGTGATTGAAAAAATTTGCTAAAAATAAAAATATCTGTTAAAATAAAAAAAATGATAATTTTCTGTTTGGGCTTTGAAAACAAAACCATAACAGGTACTAAATTCATCCAATAACCTAAACTAATTCAATTATTGTCACGTGAAATTTAACACTTGAAGTTCAGGGTAAAACCGCAGATGAGCAAAAGTAACGCAAATTGAATTGGAATTGAACTCGTAGCGTACTACCATGAGTAGCACTTTAATATATATACCACCTTCGTCTCAAATTACATAATTAATTTCCAGTAAAAATTAAATGATAGTTCAAAATGCAAAAAATTCTTGAAGTAAATAATGGTAATTGCAGCTATACCATTACATAATAATTTGTATTTTAGAAATCAATATCATCTTTATAAACATCCAAAGGAGATATAGAAGCATCTAATTTAGACCGAAAGAGATAACAGTGGGCTTTATATTACAAACAACGCGATACAATCAGTATCTGAGTATCATTTTTTACTCAGGAATGATTAAGATGTACAAATTCATTCAGGAATAAATCAATAATATCCCATACAAACTTGATCATGTTATCGTTCAGACTGGAAACTGTCGTGGATATGGGATCAAAAGCAAGTTCTATGGAGTTCAAGTCCAGCCAACAACACATTTCTATTCCCTATTGCAAGTTTTCTGCCTTAATTTGAACGTCAGAAAATACAAGCAGCAATGTAAAGGTGCAGAATATCCCTTGCTTTACAACCTGCTCTGCCCAGCCAAAAAGAAGCAACAATACAGAAGAGGAAATATATATGAAGCTCTCTTTTGTGTTCTTTCTCTTTCTTAACTGGTGATCATCGATAATTCAATACTACATGAGAGAAACACTTACCTCAGTAGTCTGCTGCTCCTTGTACACCGACACACTTGGAAGCACTAATGCTGGCACTTCTCAACAAACAACGTGCACTGTAACTTGATTTCCCCCAACCACTTTGTCTAGCTTTTGCACTAGTATTAGTAACTTCCGACCCCTTGATATCTGGTGAATTCTTTGGGCTAAGGAAGCATGGGTGTGGAATAACAAGAATGCTCTGAGTTTTAGATTCATTATTCTCATTGGGATCCTCATATATGGACGAAAAGACACGTTCCCTGCATGAGAAATGGCAATGGTATTAATCTACTCATGCTGTAAAAAGATCAAATAAAATAACTGCACCACAATTGGGCTAATCTAAAAGATGTTACCTTGGCAAGGAGGCATAGCGCCTTCGCAAAGGAGTTCTGTCAACTTTACCTTGGTGCCCCTCAAGGTGGACAAATTGTTGCTTGAATTGGTCAAGTCCACTGAAATATTGTGAGAGCATATTACAAGGGAACAGGCAATGATAATTAAAAGGCAGATTTTTCAAACATGAAGCATCTAACACTGGACATCATGTACGTTGATAGCGACAAGAAGGCAACCTCACTAATATAAATTTCTTCTTAGCATAAACAAAAAAAAAATGGAAGCCGTGTGTAAGCAGATATCAAAATATTAATTGTATCCAATTTAAAGTGCTCAGGAGCCATCAAAAGAGAATAGATATATACGAATAGCCATACATGAACTTAAAATGGATAGACCATGAGGAAATAAGAATAAGAAAAGGACATGTGAATATGCACTTGAAGAAAGTAATCAGGAAAATTTATATCAAACTTGAGTTAAATAAGGATTCTTTTGATTGCCAGACCTTGGATACATAAAGTGAATCTGGTCCAGACCATGAAGGTACTCCTGGAGCATCTGGGGATGATACTCCAAGATCTGTTGGCTTAATTAAGATACAATGTAAGTAACAGCTAATGCAAGAATAACATCATTAACAACAAATTATTAGTGATGACTGTATGATGTGTTAGTGAAGATTGTACCTCCCTGTATATTAGCTCCCTCACATCATCTCTGGTTAACTTTCTTCTTTCAAACTCAAACTCGAATTTTGAGATGGGTTGAGTTGCAGGCTTATCTTCCAAATTTGCGAGCCCATAAAAATAGGGATCTGCCAGTGCCTATGCATAGAAATAGTTGCTGGCATTAAGAAAGACACCGAAGTGCCAAGGGATCAGTATTTGGGAACTTTTGTGACATAGGTACAGGAGGTTTCTTTCTAATGCTACTCAAATATCTTCTGGCTTTTTCATTTCGAATCTGCAAGTAGCACAATAAACCAAATTGTCAGTTAATAAGCTCTGAGTCGAAATTAATTTAATAGTTTGTATGTCATGAAAATCCAAAAATCTGGAAGCAGCAGGGATTTCCTAAGAGAACAGTTAACTAAACAGTGATGATATGAACAAACCCTTGAGATGGCTTCAGCAGAAGGCGAACCAAGAAGATCAGTTATGAGATCCAATTGATTAGCCACATTTTTTCCAGGAAACAGCGGTTTGCCAGTAAGCATTTCTGCAAATATACATCCTATGCTCCAGATATCAATAGCAGGAGTGTACTGCAAAAGACAATTTTCAGGGAATCTGCTACATATATTCCATAGATTATTGTCTGTTAAGACAAATTTTATGGATATTCACCACTCAGCTAGGGCATTTCTGAAATCAAATGTAACGTAAGAGAACATTTGTCCTGCTTCCAGAACTTTCCCAAGTATTAAGTGTCAGAGTGATTTCAATATTGTAGCAAATCAGGGATTATTTCAAAATTTACTAGAAGTATAAACCCATTCACCAGGTAATCAACTAATGTTTGAAAGAATAAGCAACTTCTCAAATTTAAAGCAATGAGCAAATGAAGGGAAGATACACTCAGAACATAATCCTGATACTGCCACACTGTCAGAGAGAAATCAAAAGTTGCATTTTGACTAGCATATGTCTAACTGAAACTACTGTAAAGGCAGACTAGATTATGGATTTGAAATCATCATAAGAAGGCAGCGTACACTTTCTGTTAATTATGACAATAAAGGAGATAATAACCCTCCATTTGATAGGTTGCACCTAAATATTCCAGGATTTTTCGTCATCATCAGGGGGACACTAAGGACAAAGGTCAGTGCTAGGGGACCTTCAAGCAAGCAAAACCTGATCAGCAAAGAAGTAAAACAGCAGTTTTACTACCACCAGGGGGACGCAGTTCAAAAGACTTGTTCTTTTTCATTGGTAAATAGCTAAACACAATTTAAACATCTAGCATTTTTTCCCTCTCAAGTCAGTCGTGTTAAAAAACTTGCTTGCTTCCAAACAAAACCCACCATGGCAAAGATAGAACTAGCAAAGACAATAAGATCAATTAATTATCAAACGGAGACCATACAAGTTTGGAACACTACCGCAGCTTCTGAGCATTGAAATGCACTTGAGCTTGACATTAAAGGTCAACTAGTAACAGTTCACTAATTTTAAAAGGGAAAAAAGACAACAGAGAGAATCAAAAACAGAATAATCAGCAAATAAAATTTAAACAGAATGACATAATAACAAGTAACAACAATTCTGTAAGTTTAATCTAGTGAGACATGCAACAGTTTCAGTCCAATCAGATGCCTCAACACCAAAATAATCTCAAAGATGATTAAATAGAGACCATAAATTATCAACGAACAAGCTCAAACATGTATGTGAAAACTCTATAAGCTGATATGGTAACTTACTCTTGAAAAAAAGGATCCACAAAGTTCAGGAGCACGATACCACCGAGTAGCCACGTAATCCTATAGGTAATCAGCATTTCAGTCAAAATTACATCATTGATAGCTAAAAATTACCACAACCATGAATATTTTGTGTATTGCTACTCAAATTAGGAGAAATATTGGAAAGAGTAAGAGAATATGGTGGAATATATCCTTCACAACATTAAAACATAAATCACATACAGTCCAAAAAACAGCAGATGGGGCATCACCAAATGATGCACGGGCTAGACCGAAATCACAAATCTTCAACTTGCAGTCCGCATTAGCAAGGATGTTTTTGGGTTTTAAATCCCGGTGGAAAACATTTGCTGCAGAAAGGAAAATTAGAAAGTCACATTAACTATGAAATAGAGCAAGGAAAAGGTAGAAATTTCAAAGAAAAGGCCTGCCTGAATGTATATATTTTAAAGCTCGAAGGAACTGATACAAAAAAAATTGATGATGCCCAGGAGTGAGATCATCATTTGTCTTTATTACATGATGGAGGTCTGTCTCCATCAACTCAAAGACAACGTATATATCCTTGAATTCTCTCCAACATGGAGGCAACATAATATGCTTTATTTCCACGATATCTGGGTGCCTAAGCAACCTGAGGAGCTTGATCTCTCTAAGAATGCGAGTGGCTTCAGAGACATGCTCAAAAATATCATTGATCTTCTTTATAGCTACCTTTTCTCCTGTGTGAGTATCAACTGCAGCAGCCACAACACCATAGCTTCCCTTACCAACAACCTCTTGGATTTCATACTGGTTTGCCTCACCATATTCAGTGAAGCAGTCCTTGAAAGGCATGTTCTGGCATGTAAGAGAAAAATGAGCACTTCCTCTTTAATATATACAACTAATATCAAAGGAGAAAAAACATATGCTTTCAATTATCAATACCGACAAGCAGAGACAGGAAGAAATGCGATGTTTATCACAAGGTAAATAGAAACATTAGAATTTCATATTATATAGTTTTATTTTCCAGTAGAAGGTTCTTTTACAGTTGTAACTTTGTCCCGAGATGTACATAAATACAGTGCCAAAATAATGAAAGTTGAGAAATTCAGCATAATTTAGTTACAAAAAATCAATAAAGAAAAATCTTTATATCAGCATATTGATGAGTGCTTGGTGATGAAATGGGCCATAATCATTGAGTGCAGAAACAGAAATTCAGCTTCATTGAGTTATATGTATAAATATATATATATATATATATAAGTATGAAAACCATTATCACCATGTGAACAATTTTGCACTGAAGTGATCATAGCAACAATATCTAACTTATTGCCAACTATCTATGCCCACTGGCTCATATAACCAAAGACAGAAAATAAATACTGCATGCTGCTTATCATAAACATACGTATACACACAACAGAGACGCAGTCACACAGGCAACTCATTTGTAGTTAAAACTAGATTAACTATGTGTGAGAAATCGTAATCTGAAAAATTCCAATAGTCAAAAGATCAAAATATATATTACTACTGCATAGGCTGCTGATTCAATCAATATAATTCAAACTTAGTAACAGAAAAGGAAAAAAATGTGAAAAAAAGGAAGGAAAAAAATGGAAATCAAACTGAATCACCAGATGGTAGGAACCCAACTCCCAACTCTCCCAAAATAAAAAGAAACAAAGAAAAGGTTTGAATCATATTTCTTGGTGGAACCAGTTGGGGCAATGTCCATTCCAAACTTAAAACCAAGTCTCTAAGTTAGAATGTAAAGAACAACAGAGCTCCAGTTATTGTACAGTAGTTGTTTCAATATAGAATGAACTTTAAGATACTGATAACTGGATTACTTGAACCAGTAATAAGTGCATCACGACTTTATGAGACAAGTCAGATGCATATAAAGAACAGATGGTCAGCTGTGACATACCCATACTCTAAAAATTATGAACATGGCATCAAAATGGCTCCAACACGAGTTGATAACATCAATAATTAAATATATATATATAAAGAAAGGAAGGGCACGCCATTGACACAGGTTGGACACAACATTTTGTTTTCATATTTTATAGAGTTTAGGAGGTATAGAATTTATCAAAAGAATTTCTAGAACTAATTTAAAGAAATAATATTCTATTATCAAATTCACATAATCTTTTCAAAATTTTCTTTTTTAAATTTACTTCCTTTGTCCTTGCATATCATAGTCCATGCATTATATTAATAGATTATATTATATCAATAGATATCCAAAACTATAACCTATACGAACATCTTTCTCATTGTACTCTTGCATTTCTATATATCCATTGCCGATTAAATGCCCACACACACATACATATATGCGTATACTTGTGTTTTCTATATAAATTTTATATTGGATAGTTGTATCCAAGTCGTTGCATGTTGTAAAATTTTCAAGAATTGCTAGCCTATGTCTGTATTGCCGTATCCATGTTCATACATTATAAACAGTCAGAAAATGGAAAAGAAGCACCTGTTACACATGCTGAATAAATGATATCTGCCCCAGCTAAATACCATCACAGAAAAACTAAGTCAGAAATACAGCACAAATATAAATGGTTCAATAATCTTCAGCAAGTTTGAAAGTCCATGCTCAGGCAATGAAATCCAATATTAGTGACAGCACATGCATGAACTCAAAAGAACCAAGAATCCAGGACTAGCCCATAGACTAAGAAGAGTTAATATCCCATTCTCACTTAGGGAATTAATAATAGGAAATTCACGTTAAATAAAAATGAAAAACCATGAGCAGAAATATAATTCAAACCAAACAAATGAAAACCCCTTCTAGATTAATCAAGCATGTCAAGCATTCTCATATCTGCAACAAGATAGACTACAAAATCTCGATAGTGCCTCGTAATAAAGACTTGTAATTGCGGAACATTTGAACCGATAAATCATCCATGAACAAAAATAAAAAATAAAACTGTGAACTAAAAGAATGCCAAGAGTGAATCATAATGAAGAATTTGCAACAAACAGCGTGTGGAAAACTAAACCAATCAATAGAGGCAGATAAAAACCAAAAATGATAATAATATAACTGATGAGGGGTTCAAACATGAATAAAGAAAGAAGCAGAAAAGAAAGGCTACAATCCGTCAAAACTAGAAAACAGAGAAAGAAAAAAGAAAAAGAAAATTCTGCGTGCCTTATTGTGCAACATAAGAAAGAAGTGAACTCTTACTCCACAGAGATAATCCCAATGCAATTAAACAAAGAAAAAACACACAATAATTCCAGAGAATAATAATCAATTAATCAAAGAAATTAAGATGCTTACCTGACTCATTGCCACAATTTTATTCGAACGCTGACCAGAGAAGTTGCTCGATACCCTTCAGAGTTCAGACACGCCTCAAAAGAATGAAAGCTAACATGCACTGAGCAAAGCAATTATCACAAACCCATTATAGTACTTCGGTTAAATGATCCCTCCAAGTAAAATAGGAATTTTTTTTTCCCTCAAATAAAAAAGGAGTTGACAATATTAAGTAATAGAACCCTTAATGCATGAAAGGGCAGAACAGCATATGTCAACATTCTCCAGTTATATAATATGCTTAAATCATATCAAGACACAATATTTTTCCTATTTTTCAGCTTACTGGTAATTTACCATAGAAGAAAGTTGAACGCTTCAATAATCTATATCCATACGATATACCCATAAAAAATTATTTGAAACCTTTGCCCTCTATTTTCTGCGAAGTACTTGTGACCTACTGCGAAATAGATAGAGATATCGATCTACGTGTGATTCAGACCGTAGGCGCCTTACAATTTACTCAAAAAACCCACAAAAATCGGAAAGAGGGAAAAGCCGGTGGCGTGTGGCGGGAATGGTCAATATCCATGGCCCAGAAAATAAATTAATACTAGGGAAAGCCCCCGCGTAGCTTCGCTTGGAGCAAACGACAAGACATTTGCGTTGAATTTCCATTCAGTCAGCGTGTCCGTACGTGAGCCTTATCTTATCATCATCCACATCTCGTCACCGTTCACCGCCGCCCCCGCACACACCCCCATGTGCGTGTGTGACAAAGAGAGAGGAGAAGACAGAAAGTGGGCTGAACTTATCGTTGGCGGAGACTTACGGGCCGTTTGGTTTTCGGACTCTTTTTTTTTTTTTTTTTTTTCATTTTTATCGTTTCTTATCTTAAAATTGAAAAAGATAATTATAATTTTAAAATAAAAATAAAAATAAATTTGAATAAATTATTAAAAAATAATAATTAAAATAAGTATAGGATGAAAAAGATAGTTTATTTATATTTTTTTATATTTAAAAAAATTATTTTTTTTAAAAAATATATGCATATTTTATTAATTTTAAAATAATAATTAATATTTTATGTCAAATTAAATTTAAATTTGTTTGATCTGATAATAAGGTAATAAGGTGTGTTTAAAAAATGTTTAAAAATAAAAATAGAAATACTTTATGGCGGTGATTATTATGTAGGAATGGAATTAGGTGAGAATGTAATGATTTTAGGAAAGAAATGATGTTAGTATAATTTATCCTATAATTAATATGCGTAAGGAATAAGAAAAAAATAGAATCACCATTCCCCTTGATTCCATTCTATCGATTGGTAAATAAAAATAATAATAGCAATGGAATGAATTTTTTAAATGATCTAATTATCCTTTTATAAAAAAATATTAAAATAAAAATATTTATTAGTAAAATATTTTTTTATATATTACCAAGGATATTTTTTTTTGAAATAAGTCTCTAATTATGTAATTTTAATATTACTTTTAATGTTATTTGAATTGTATCGGTAAATATATGCATTTTATATGTTATCAAGAAGTTATATATGTTTACGCAAATGTATAAATACAATTCCTTTAAAATTATTATTTTTAAAATTATAATTTAGTAAGTTCTTTTGAAATTTTTAATAAAATATATTAAAAATATAAAATACTTTATAACTAAAGTGCTTAACTTTTTTGTGATAAAATTAGAACGATTTATTGTACTTTTTTATAAGTTTAATTTAAAAAGTTGTTGATAGAATAGATAATTTTTCATTTATTAGTTTTGTATATATTTTTTAATCATTCGAAGATATACAGATATAAATAATATTTTAAACCATATATCTGATTAGCATGGATCAAGTCGATAATACTTCTATTTGTTTTTATTAAAAAAATTGAGATAAACATAACTATTCTTATTTTTATTGTTTTTATTATTTTTATTTTTATAATAATTTTATAATATTACTAAAAAATATATGAATAAATCATATATCTAATTAAACAAAAACACACATAGCAATCAAATATGTTGGTATATAATATCAAAAGTTTATAAAGTAAAGATATCTTTTCTTAAATATAAAGTATTTTGTCAAATTTTGAAGTGTAGTTTTGTTAATATATATATATATATATATATATATAGGTTCATTCTTGATATATTGAAAATAGCTAAACCAATAGGGCTAAGAAGGGAATGGCTAAACACATACTTTTGGGAATGGGGATTCCGAAGGAAATTGACACTTTCATCTCTAAATTATATCAATCATGAGTTCATGAATGGGCTTGGTAATGCCCATTCCATTCCATCCCTGTATACCAATCATATAAGTGAAAATAAAAAGAAAGTGATAGTTTTCATTTTTTTATCCCTGAGTGAAAATGAAAATGAGCCATGAAAATAAAACCAAATGGGCACTTAGGGGTGGATTTTTTTTGTTCTAGAACACCCTTTTTTTCATTTTACACTATTTTAAAAATAGAAAACACAGTTGTCTATATTATTTTCAATGAAAACATCATCTATGATGAGGTTAAAAGTCATATTTAGTTAATAGGGTTGTATTTGAGCTAATTTGACCAGCGAAGCTGAATGATCCAACAATGATATTCTTCTTGAGTTGAGATCTGCAACCAACAGCAAGCGTTAAATTAACCAAGATGCCCCGGCTAAGGCACTCCAATGCTTAAGTTACTGCTGGTCGAGTGAGATAATTCAGCAGTAGAGTAAGAGCGTATAATGTTTATGGCATACCTGAAGGGTGGCTAGCAGTAAGGTCTTTATAGCCTTCTCCTGATTGATGATATATCTAAGATGTCCCTATCAAGTGTAGAGGGCTCTTCTCCTTGCTTAGAGGTTGTTGGTCATTTTCGATTTCAATACTATTTCAAGTGGCATGATCTCTTGCTTTTCAAGGTGAATAGTACCTGAAGCTGCGCATTCCTAATAGAGTTGGTAGCAGAGATTGTACTAGGGTGGCATGCGCCATTAATGTGGAGGCACACTACCTATCAGAGCATTGAATAAAGCAAGGATATAAATCAGCGCCAGAGTGAGCACTCTAGTCGATTGTCGTTGATCAAATAAAGTGGTTGACCAAAGGGATAGCTGAACGGACTAAGTAGCTTGTAGTTTCCAGTCAAGTGCAGTCAAGAACTATTTGCTCCACTAGGTAGTTGTGGTCAAGTGAAATGTCATTGGGCTTTGAATGTTAAGTGGGCCTGCAAACATTTTTAGAGTTGATAGCTTGTTGAGTTGGGCTTGTTGCACTATCCTATATCATGAGTCCCACCCACTCACAGTTATAATCGAGCTTGTCGACAGGAAGGAGCAAATAGTAGATAACTGAATGATGGTTATGCAGATTCGACCAGGATTTTTGAACTGTCAACTAGGGTTTTTAAATTCTCGATCAAAATTTTTGAATACTCAATCAGGATTTTGCCCATTTAATGCGTCAGTTACATTGTGATATATGAAGCACCAAGGGGCAATTGTGTAATTATTATTGCCACTTGAATTCCCACGTTCAAATGCCTATAAATAGGCAGGGTAGAAATATTCATTTTTCACTTTTATTGAATTTGGTCTGGTCGAGTTCTTGCCTTCAGAGTGCCTTAACCCTTTATGTATTTTAGAGTTTTCAAGCGATCAACTATAAGTTCTTCTCCAAGCTTCTGTTTTCCTTCATTTGCTTTGTAAAGATGTTAAG
>JACGDI010005394.1:500710-516894 GCA_014898725.1 Jacaranda copaia
CCCCACTATGGAGATCACGAATTCAAGCTCCATTTTATCATTGGGGAAGATGGGCACTAACACCCTCGAGTGTATGATGACTGGGCTTTTCTCAGTCGACCAGCGGATGTTCATAGGGCTAAGCCAGGTTTGAGCACTTAAAGTTATGGCCTACTATTGTAATATGGTAAGTATGAGGTCGATTACTCTCTCATTGAGTTCTGCTTTCAGCCAGTGATATTATTTACTGATAATCTCTGCTTTAGGTGAGCCAGCTTGGGTACCACTTTTATCACCAGTCAGAGTTGGCTCTGACAGACTGCGAAGAGTTGCGGGAGGGAAGGGAGTTAGGGACCGTTAAGGTTCAGCTCAATTCTTCCCAACTCCAAGTCGACCCGCTGACATAGAAGATAGATGACCTCCAGGAGCAACTCAATGCAAAAGACCAGTAGCTGGATGAGGCTATCGAGGAGAGGAGTCGAATAGACTCCATGCTGAAGAAGAATCACTTAGATATGCAGGTTAGCTACTCCTCTGGTCGATTGGCTGGCCCTGCTGCTATGCTTGAGGAGGCTTGGGCAACATTCTCTCGATAGCTCCCCATGATGCGGTGGGAGGTGGTGGAACAATTCATGCTGAGCTCAGCCTTCCAAGACACAAGCATAGTTTTGTCAATTGATAATGCCCGCGGTGCATTCAAGAAGGCGTTGAAGTAGCTTAAGTACCTAGGCTATGTTTTTCGAGCAGAAGATAAAGATAGAATAAACCTTGCCTTAGACAAGAAGCTGCAACCTTAGCCAGAATTCGAATAGGGTGTGGTCAATCGGGGCAGGAAGAGAGATACTATGACAAATGCTCCCATCGAGTCCATGACCAGGCTTAGTAGAAACAAGCTGAGGTCGAGGCTAAGCTAGCTGAACTGGTGAGCGAGTTAGCCTTTGCTAAGGACCTTGCCATCTAAATGAGGGATGGGCAGGTCAATGTCGCATATTACATGCTACGCTCAACTGATTTCATAGGTGACGTCATAAGGCCCTCGCAACCAGCTTTAGTCATTCTACTGCTTGCATCAGCGATGCCAAAGCCCAACCAAGATTCACAGGAAGGTGCCTAGGTCGGTCGATCTGAGGGTGCTGGGTCCAGCTAGACATGATCTTCCAACTCTCTTTTATTATTGTTGCTATTTTATTTTTGTTGTTGTTGTTATTTTCTCTCTCTCTCTCTCTCTCTGTTTTTTTTTGGGTAAAGAACACTTTCTATGAATGAAATATTATTTTGATATCTCTTTTGTTGAATAAAATCAACTTCATTACTTTTTTGTTGAATGCAACTATGTCATCGCAATTATATGGTTGATAAGTTGAGAACCATGTTAGTTAATAAGAAAATCCAACAACTTTATTGTTGACTTAGGTTACTATTGAGAGATACATATGGTCTTATCAAAGCACATTCAACAATCTATTTTCGCAACTTTGCTCAACTTTATAGTCGATTCTAATTGCTTCAAGTTTGAGTTATCTTACCTATGCAGTGTTGCGCTGACTTATTGTTCTACTATCAAGTTGATTGTGTAGCTTAGGATAAAAATGCCTTAAGCTGGCAACATGTAGCTGCTTTGGGGTCGACTGGAGGCTTAATTTGGCAGTGTGAAGCTACTTGTGGGTTGACTTGATTTGGCAACGTAAAGCTACTTGTGAGTCAACTTGAAACTTGATTTGGCAGCGTAAAGCTGCTTTTGGGTCGACTATGAGGTTGACTTGAAATTTGCAATGGTGCGAGATAGATGCTGTTGTGACAATACAAACAAATGGTAGTAGTATTACTGAAACTTTATTTATATTACAAAATACAATGATGATTATAATATGCTTTTACATATATAGAATTTCTTCAAGTTGATGGCATTCCGTAGGCGAGGGAGCTCATCCTTATAAATATTAGCAAATCGGTAAGCATTATACTTTGATACCTTTACAATGGTATAGGGTCCCTCCTATTTTGGGTTGAGTTTACAAACATTGTTGGACACTTTCACCTTTCTTAAAACGAGGTCCCCAACCTTAAAGCAACACAGCCTAACCATTTTATTGTAGATGTCTGCCATCTTTGATCTGTAGCATTGCATAGTATTGTAGGCTTATTGCCTTCGCTCATTGATAGTCTCAAGGTCGAACTTCCTTTCTGATGTGTTTTTGAGTAGGTGGAAGTGAATTATTCAAACTGTATGCTGTATGAGTTCTGAGGGGATGACTACCTCAAACTCATAGACCAACCTATAAGGGTTGTGACCTGTAGTTATGTGAGAGGTGGTCTTATATGCCTATAACACTCCTAAGAGGTCATCTACCCATCTCGACCTAATATCTTGTATCCTAACTTTTAAATGGTTGAGAATTGTCCTATTTATCACCTTTGTCTAGCCGTTCGACTAAGGTTTACCCACCGAAGTAAAATATTAGGTGATTCTTAAAGCTTCACACCAACTTCTGGTACTTTTGCTTTGGAACTGAGTCCTATTGGCTGGAATAAGGATCTTAAGTAGACTAAAATGACAAATGATGTTTTTCTAGATGAAACTCTTGATGGCTGCGTCGGTTATCTTTAGGACAGTCTTGACCTCGACCCACTTGGTAAAATACTCGACCGCACAATTATGAACTTTCACTAACCGATTGACTTTGGCAGTTAGCCCAAAATGTCAATCCCCCACTGGTTGAATGGCCAAGAAATTTGAACATTGACCATGGGCGCAGTTGGTTAATGCAAGAGGTTCAAATGAACTTGGCAAGATGGACATTTTTTAGCAAAATTAATAACGTCTTTCAGTAATGTTGGCCAAAAGTATTCATACTTGATGATTTTATGCATGAGGGATTTTCCCCCAGAATGGTTCCCACACATGCATGCGTGGATATCCTATAATACTTCATAAGCTTAGTTGGAATCCAAGCACCTTAGGGGCGATCCAAAGATGGACCTCTTATACAGTTGGCCATGCTCTTCCAGCGCAAACTTAGCAGCTTGTACTCAAAGGCAACGAGCCTTATTTTTGTCTTTGGGAACTGTGTTATGACTCAAGTAGAGTTTTATTGGATCCTGCCATGAAGGAACTGTCTCCTTAATGCTCCCTACCAAGTTCTCCTCAAGTAGGCTAATCGACGGCCTATCAATGACCAGAAAAGTTATCGTCCTGTCTCTTGTGCCTTTGGTCGAGCTAGCAAATTTGGATAAGGCATCCGCACGCTCATTCTCAAATTGAGGTACCTAACTAAGGGTGAATTTTTTGAATGATTATTGTAATTTTCTAACCTCCGCCAAGTACCAATTTATCATTAAATCCTTAGCCTCAAATTTCCCTCAATCTGTTCTAGTACCAGTTGGGAGTCCGTGATTGCAGCCAGGTAATTGATGTCTCAATTGAGTGCCATCCTTATTCCAATGAGGAGGACCTTATATTCTACCTTATTATTAATAACTGCATAGTCGAGTTTGATGGTAAAATCATACTCCTCCACTGTCGGGGAATGGGTAACCACTCCCGCCCCCCTCCTAATGTGGTCAACGATCTATCAATGTGTAAAGTTCATGCAAGAGGGGCTTTGCTACTTTTTTCGGGTAGGTTAACTCATTTGGCGATGAAGTCCACCAAGACCTATGCTTTGATGGTTGTTCTAGGCTGGAAGGTGATATCAAATTCTCCCAATTCAATTGCCCATTTTGTTAACCTCCTCGATGTGTTTGGCTTCGACAACACTTGCTTCAACGACTGATTGGTTAGCACTATCATCATCTGAAACTGGAAATATAGACGCATCTTTCAAGCCGCGGTGACTAGCACCAAGGTAAATTTCTTGATCTCTAAGTAATTATGCCTTGGTCCTTGGAGTAACTTACTACAATAGTAAATTGGTTGATAGCTTCCATCTCTAGTCGAGACTAGGACTGAGTTGATCGACTCTTTTGAGACAGCCAAATATATGTGAAGTACCTCTCCGAGTTTGAGTTTTGCAAGCATCGGGGGTGAGGACAAATACTGTTTTAATTTGACTAGCACACAATCATAATGTTTGCTCTACTGAAAATCCAACTTCTTGGCATTTCTGAGAATTTTGAAGAAAGGTAGGATCTTGTTTGCCAATCGAGCGATGAATCTTCTAAGGGCAATAATCTTTCCGACCAACTGCTATACATCTTTGAATGTTTGAGGTGAGGTAACGTCCAAAATGGCTTGAATCTTTTGTGGATTGACCTCAATACCTCGTTGACTGACCATATAACCCAGAAATTTATCTTTTTACACCCCAAATGTACACTTGTTTGGATTTAACTTTAGACTAAATGCTCTCAATATTGCAAAAGTGTGATTGAGGGTTGAGAAAATAGTTTTGGGCCTTTTCTATCTTTACGATCATGTCATCGACATGCACCTCCATAGACTTACTTATTTCATTCTTGAGCATAAAGTTGACAAATCTCTGGTAGGTTGCTTAAGTATTTTTAAGTCAAAAGGGCATGGCCAAGAAGCAATAAACTCCATTGGGAATTACAAAAGAAGTTTTATTCCTATCTTTGGGGGCCATAAATATCTGATGATACCCTTAAAATGTATCCATCATACTCAATAACTTACAACCAGCCGTAGAATCTACTAGTAAATCTATTCGAAGCAAGGGGTAAGGATCTTTAGAGCAAGCTTTATTCAAATATGTAAAATCATTACACATGCGCCATTATCCCTTATTCTTTGGGATGAGTACAACATTAAAAAGTCAAGATGGATATTGAATTTCTACTATATAACCTACATTTAAAAGTTTCCTAACTTCTTCTTCGATGATTTAGGTCTCTCGGCCTTAAATGTCCCCGGATGTCAGATGCCTTCCAAGCAAAGATGTTGATATTTCTTCTCAAAAATTCAACCATAAGACACTCCAAGTAGAGGCCTATATCTGTTTTGATCTGAGTAGTCTTGTTGAGGTTCCTTTGTTCTAGCTCGACTATTTTATATTCTCCAATAAGCTCCACTCGAGTGTCTTTCAATTTTCTCTTCTTGTTAGCCTGGCTTTTCTCAGGTTCCGCTATAGGGGCGTCTCCTGAGGTCTTCAATTGTGGTCAAGTCTTCTGCTTGCTTGACTCGATCAAAAAGTTGTAACACTGCCAAGCTTCCTTAATGTTACACGATAGTTCACTTATGCTAGTTGGGGTCAGGAATTTGATCTTCATATAATAGGTTGACACGATGGCATGAAAATCATTTAGAGCTAGTCGACCAATTATAACATTATAGGCGAATGGGGCATCGACCACCGAATAGTTGATCATCAAGGTCTTTCTTCAGGGCACCTCCCCAAATGACATTGAGAGATTGATGGACCCTTTTGAAAAAATTTTCGATCCCCCCAACTCAACCAGAGGAGTATGCATAGGTTCAAATTTTAGTTGCCCTAAGTTCACCTTTTTCAGTGTGGAGAGGAAGATGATGTTGGCTGAGTTGTCGTTATCGACCAAAACCTTTCTCACTTCAAAGTTGGCAATCTCAACGGAGACTACCATAGGAAAATTAGTTTTATAGTTGATATTTTTTCCTTTGAGGTGGGCTAGGTCATTGTTAGTGAAAGAGATGGGCTCTACACTTGTTAATAAATGGAATGTTGTTTTGATCAATGAGGTTTTGGTTAACTTTAGCCTCCTCTGAGTCTGCGTCCTTGTTGATTTTGAGTCCCCCCTAGTGGGACCTCCCGCAATCATATCAATTACCCCTCGAATAGGTGGGTGGTCTTCTTGGGTGTGTTTCTTTCCTTTGTCCTTCCTTCTCGAGCTAATCGATCTTTTTCTACGAGAAGTCCAATTAATTTTGCCCCCTTTAACCTGTGTATCAATGGCCGCATATTTTTTGAGATGGCCCTACCTAATGAGCTTCTCAATTTTGTCCTGAAGACTAAAACATTCATCTATGTCATACCTTTTTTGTTTATGAAAGTGGCGATATTTTTCTAATTTTTTCATTGCTTCAATCTTTGTCAGCTTTCTCAATTTCTTAAGGAGATTGTCATGCTGGATTGCAAATTGGACCTCTCTCCTCAGGATATTCAGTGGAGTATAGTCGTGGAAACGCTTTATTGGAGATCAACCCCTCTTCCTATGTTTCTAGTCATCTCTCTCCTTATTTTTCTTTTTTTCAACCTCAGAGTTTTTGAACTTCAGCCTGTTTATCTCCTCTTAAATCATATATCTCTTCACCAAGTTGAGCAATTCCTCCATCGATTACGGGCACTCACGCACCAAAGTATTGGTGCATTCTTGATGCCTAAGTCCCAATAACAGTACGTCAATTAAAAACTCGATCCTGGGGTTGTTGATCTTTAGGACCTCCATGTTAAATCTCATGAAAAAGTCAAGGAGAGACTCCAATTCATTTTTCTTGACAGTGTGGAGATGAGTGTAGGGAGTTTTGCTTTTCGCCGACTAACGAACTATTGTAGGAATTTATCACAGAGCTGATCGTAGGAGTATATCGATGAGGGCTCCAGCTTAACAAACCAACCGAGTGCTATGCCCTGGAATGTGGTTACCAACATCTTCACTTGGATGCACTCATTATGCCCATGCAGTTGTGTCATATGTTTGAACTGCATTAAGTGCTCGTTGGGATCTATTGAACCATTGTACCATGGAAGTCCGATCAGGACCTTGGCATCAATGGTGATGCATTTATTGATAATCTCCTGGATAAACAGTGAGCCTCTCTCTCGATGAGACCTTTGGGGACCTTTTAGGTTGGGCACCTTTTCAATATTTCTCCTCAAGATCTCATTGACTTGTCTGTTTAGTTGTTACACTTGGTGGGAAACTTTTTCCTACTCCTCTCAATCAGCTTGGGTGATGTTTTAGTCAAAATGAGGCCTCACGCTCTTAGTCCTATTGAGCTACAGGGCTTGAATAGGCCGGCCGCATGATCTGCTGATTCATCCATTTCTTCGCGCTAGTCATGTTTAGAATGTTCGACCCTATCATGCTATAGGGCTCAATTAGGTTAAACGTGATGGTCTACAGAGTTAATAATTTTTTCCCTTAGCTCATGCTGACCCCTCTCTCCCTGGGGGCTCCTGGGGCTTGCTTCTCATTTAGCTAGTGGTCGCCTGGACTCTTAGTGATCACGATTATCCCAAGGGAACCTCTCCTCTGGTGAAAGCAATTGAGGAGTTGCACTACTAACTAGGGCTGGTACAGTCGTATGCCTGTTCAATGATGCAAAAAGTTGAGCAGAGATTTTGGTAGAGATTTGTTCACTTATAAGCTGCATTAGCTGAGACATGGTCAGCATTACAACTTGCTCCTGCAAGGCGTTGAGGCTTGGGGCATACGAACCTTGCTGGGGTGGAGGAGGAGGTGGAAATGCTGACCTCCTATTATTCTCCCTCTTAAATGCAGCTCTTCTAGTGTTCACTATTTTCTCAATTGCAATCTCAAATGGTTCTCACAGATGGTGCCAAAATGATGAGGTTGAAAGTCGTATTTAGTGAATAGGATTATGTTTGGGCCAATTCAATCAGGGAGGTCAAATGATCCAACAATGATATTCTTCTTAGGCTAAGATCTGCAACTAATAACAAACATCAAACTAGCCGAGGGTACTCCAATGCTCAAGTTAGTATTAGTCGAGTGAGATAATTCAGCAGCAAAGTAAAAGCATATAGTGTATATAACATACTTAGAGGGTGACTGGTAGTAAGGTATTTATAGCCTTCTTCTAGTTAATAATATATTAAGATGCCCTTATCAAGTGCAGAGGGCTCTTGTCCTTATTTGGGGATTGTTGGTCATTTTCAATCCCAATACTATTCCAAGTGATATCATCTCCTACTTTTCAAGGTGAATAGTACTTTGGAGGTGCGCCTCCCTAACAAAATTGGTGGTAGAGGCTATACTGGGGTGGTATACGCTATTAATGTGGAGGTACGTTGCTTGTTAGAGTATTAAATGCGATAAGGATATGAATCAGTGATGGTGTCAGCACTCTGATCAACTATCATCGACTAGACAAAGTGGTTGATCAAAGGGATGGCTGAATGGATTAAGTAGCTTGAAGCCTCCCGTCGAGTGCGGTCGAGAACTATTCACTCAACTGGGCAGTTGTAGTCGAGTGAAACGCTGTCGGGTTTTGAATAGTAAATGGGCTTGGAAACCTTTTTGGAGTCGATAGCTTGTTGGACTGGACCTGTTAGGTTATCCCATATCACTATCAATTGTATTTGTGACTCGCCCCATCAGCTGTATGGGTATTAGAGATGCAAGCAAGAGGATCGAGCTAAATCTTGACCATTTTTTTAGGCTCAAGCTCTTGATGAGTGGAAGAAATTAGAACTCGAGTTCGACTCGATTTATTTGACTCGAACTTATAATTAAGTCATAGGCTGAAGCTAAAAAATTTTAGGCTATGTTTGGTTACATTTTGCCAAAACAACACATGCTAATTCCCAGAATACCCCTTTAAATCAATTGGTGTATTACCAAAAAATCCATATACATACATATACATATCATAATATTTTATCATTGTTTTTACAAATAAAAAATTATATCCAATCATCACACATTATATATTTTATTATTATTTTTGTAACAAAAAATATTATTCAATTTTATTTTTATCCTAAAAAATCCAATAAAAAATTATTAATTTAATTGCTAAAACAAAAATTGTCTCATTCTAAAACATAAACAAGCATATCAAAACTCCCTAAAATAATTTTCTAACTACTTCCAAAACATAAATAACATATATTACATTCTCCAACCTCACTCCCAAAACTCATTCTTCCAAAATATATAATCCAAAACATACAATTCATATCCAAACATTACCTTAGTTATTTTATAAAAGTTTTGAACCAACTTGTAGGCTTGCAATAGGCATGTAAATAGGCAAGAAATCACTCTATTTACACTTATACCCTAAAATATCGAAATAAAAATACCATATATTCTACCATATCCTTCAATATCCAAAAGGATAAAATCCTAACCCTACCCTACCTAACCCAACACCCAATGGATCTAGTTTATTGGACTTATGTTTTTAATGTATATACTAATTTTCTCAATATACACTAAAAATATTATTTGGCATATGATAACAAAAGTATAAAAGAAAAACTATATTTAATTTAATTTAATCATTAAATCTAAATTGTTTAATCTTTATTTTCAATTTTTCATTCATTAATAAAATTTTTATTAACAAAATTTATTCATTAGCAAAATTAATTTTATTAACTATTTTTATAAAAAATATTTATTCCATTATTAATTTTAATATTGTTAATTTTATTAATGAAAAATGATCAACTGTTGCTATTGTTATTCCAATTTTTTTTAAAAAAAACACTATCCCAATATATTAATTTTATTAATTTTATAAATTTAGTTTAATTTTTAATGAAGAGAATTATTTAGTTATTACTGTTCATTCACATATTTGTAAAATATATAAAAAGTTTATCATTAATATAAATTTGACTTGGTATAGACAATTTTATGTTCACAGATTAAATTTAAGTATAAAATAATGAATAATTTTTGGATATGGGTACAAAAGTAATTTATGGGTACTCATACACATTAAGTTATTTTAATAAGTATAGATATGGGTATGAATATGAGTATGACATTTTGGACCTGGATAGAATGTTATTCTACCCATTTACAGGTTTAACTTGCAAGTTAGTTCAATTCATTTGCATCCTATCCGCTATCAAGTCAGAATTTTTCCTCCTTTCTCTCTCTCTCTCTCTCTTCTTTTTTTTTTTTTTTAAATTTAAATTTAAACATACTAAATGATG
Organism: Jacaranda copaia; assembly: GCA_014898725.1. NCBI lineage: Eukaryota > Viridiplantae > Streptophyta > Magnoliopsida > Lamiales > Bignoniaceae > Jacaranda > Jacaranda copaia. The sequence continues at coordinate 510,535 of JACGDI010005394.1, forward strand.
CGTCAAACATTTGTCCTTGTCCACATAATTTTGGAGTGCCATTACATTTTAAGTTGCCACTGAGGTTTAAGGGCTATTTTTGTTCTTAAGTCGTTAGTTTTTAGTGCTTACAAACGAAGGGATAATGGCATATTGTGATTCTTGCCAATTACGAACGTACTACACAAATAGCATAATAATGGTGCTACAAAGAATACACAGAATTCTTCATTAATGGTGATAAAAATTAGGCAGCACTACCATCAAGTAACCACTGAATGCATCGATCAGTTCTTCAAGAAAAATTTGACTGAAAATTAGATGCAATAAAGAAATATGATGAATTGAAGAAATCAGTGGATGAATCCTCATAATAATGTGTTGAGCTTAGCAGGTCCCCCACAGCCTTGATTCTTGGGAGTTTTACCATGAAGTGTGCCGTTAGACAGTAACTGCATTGTTTCAATTTCAGGTAGTTTGATGTTGCCTTAGGAGCCTGAGCCTGATTCTGGCAGATCGACGCTCTGGCAGTTTTTGAGGTTCCTCCTCCTGCAGCTTCTGCTTAGAATTTCCACCTAGCAACTTCTCATCCCTTCTAAGTTCCTCCATCTTTTCACAGACAAAAGTACAATCAGCAGGTTTGCTTGTCCGCTGCAAATCTTGTCCTTTGCAATCATCTGCAAGTGTTAAATTCTCCACATTTGCCGCATCCCCTTTTGGTTTAACTAGCATTCGCTGCCTTTGACATGTGAGCGGCCGGCCCTCTTTCAGTTGATGCTGCACTTCACCCGCAAGAGCAGCTTTTATTGGTTCCAGGTCCCGCCGGTTACCAGGTTTTTGATTTGACAACCTCTCTCTATGTCTATGGATTGCTTTTGGAGGCTCTTCAGGCTCAGGACAATGATGTGTTCGCAATGTGACAGGGCGAGCTCTTAGACTCCTGCGCAGTTGCTTCACCTCAGAAACCTCTTCTTGCCGGGGTAGCAGCAGTTGAAGCAGTTCGCCAGTTTCTTGTTCATCTGTCAAAGGAAAATCTAGTTGATTCAAAGTAAGAGATAAATTAGACCGGCCTGGTTGTTGCTTTGATTCAAAGACTTCTTCAGCAGATGCTAGTTCTGGCTGTGTTGACCCCAGATGAGATACATTCTCAACTCCAGTGGATTCAAAACCAGCAGGCCTTGTTGGACTTGAAAGTTCAGGCTTCTCTTGTCCTCGTGCTTTTTCAGATGGGCCAAATTCTTGTTGTTCTTTCTCATTATATTCCTCCTGATGCTTTTCAACTTTTTCATCTTTCTGTTGATTTCTTCTTTTCTTCATCAATTGCCTCTTGCGCTGCTTGTTTCTCTCCCTCTCCCAGTCCCACTTGCACTTCCTCCTTGCCGGCTTCTTCCTCTTAACTTCTGTGCTCGAATTCAGACAGGGATTCTCCCCGGCAAGCATATATCTCTTGCAACAAGTCACAACAATATCACCGGATTCACAAAGCTTTCCCAGATGATGTTTCAGTAACAAAGAATGCGCCCACGGCAAATTATCATATTCTTTTACCAGAAACTGTGATATAGAGTCCTCACTGGAGCCCCTCTTCTCATTCAACTCCTGAAGAGCCCTTTCTATAATCTGCAAAGTAAAAGGAAACGAGAATATATTTCCACAAAACTTCAACAAAATTAATCAATAACAGGCACAAGACCATGCATAAATTATGCAAAAGGATATTGCTAAAATACAGAGATTCAGTGTGACATATAGGATCAAGGATAAAGGGATATAATTTGATCATATGTTTGAGACAAAGTACTAGTTCTTCTACCATAAATGAATGTCAATAATGTTATATAATGTCAAGGACACAACAACCCCTAAAAAAGCTACTGCAAGGCCTAATTGAAAACTAAGCCAATTATTCAGTCGGCGCCTTCCCAAAGCTACCTCTTTTATTCAAAATCCTTGGGTACCTATACTTAACCTGGACAATGAAAACAAAGTTCCTATTTAGGTACCAAAACTAATGCGCATTCGTCCCTTTCCCAAAAGTCTCTCAACACCCATCAATGATCATTTTCCGAGAAATATCCTTCATAAAGATACAGTGATACTGTGATAGAGTTTTGAATCCATTCTATATTGCATATAGATAGATGGACATACATACACATACCAAGATCATGAGTACTGCCCACTAATATAAGTAAATGAATAAATTACAAATCATATCCAAAATCAGATTCAAGAAATGAATTAACTCATGCATACATCTGCCATGCATGAAATCATCCACAAATACACAGATACAGAAAGATTAATCAAGAAAAGAGCTTTTCTCAAACAGCAGTCATAAAAGTCCTAGTGCTACTAAACTTTCAAACATGAACATTATATCAAATATGATTCTCGCATGCATCATTTCAAAAAAATCACAAAAGAAAGGGCAGCAAAAAGCCCACAGACAGGCACAAGCATGAATATATACATATATGCAGTGAGAAAAGAGAAGTTAGATTACAGCCGAATAAGGGGGGTGATCAGGAGTTTTGTACTGAGAAACAAACTGGTTCAGGCAATCTTGGAGAAGGGTTCTGCGGACTGGAGTTAAAGGCCCGTTTGGATGAGTTTCTGCGAGTTTGAAGATAACTTCTTGAAACTTTTCCATAGGTTTCTTCTCAGTACTTTCCTTGATGTGACTTTTGGGATTCTGGTTAATGGTTTGGCTGTCATGGAGATGAGGGGCGGGGCATTCCATTTCTTGAGGCGTATTGTTGGAGAAGATTTTGGGTTTAGTTATTGAGATACAAGGGAAGTATAGTGTAGTGTGACTGAGAAGTGAGAACTGTTTGGTAGTGTTTCTGAAAGTGACTCGGATTCTATAAGAATGTTTGGAAAGTGAAAAAAGCGACTGATTTTGACTTTTTGGGCCAAATTAATATTTGACCCTCTGACTTTAAAGCTGTTAAATTATTGACCATTTTATTTAACGGTAAAAGATTGTTTTTAATTTTTTTTTAACCCAAGTTTTGTTCAGATTTTCGATTAATCTTCCTAGTTGAAATCTATAGATGATTGTAAAGGTTTCTTTTATCGTTAGGGGTGAAAGTTTTTAATAAGTTTTAGGAGTTATTGCTATTAATTATTACGTATAAATTACTATTATAATAATTAATGATATACAAATTATGTATAAATTATCATTATTAATGAATAATGATACATAAATTCTTACTAGGTATTAACAAATTAATCATAAAAACTATTTGTAAATAATCGCTATTGAGGATTATTAGTACCACATAAATACTAACAGTTAAAAATTGTCAAAATGAGTCACTAATAAAATTTGTATTGTATATATAATATGTCATTAAAAGTGACAATTAAAAATAATTATATTATGATTAAAGGTATGAAATTATTATGATACATATGTTTTGTTCTTTAATACGTATATTATCAGTTTTCATTCAGCATTTTGGGATTAAAGACAATCTTGGTCCTTTAACGAGCATTTATATACCTCGCCAAATAAGTGTAATATACACTACCTTAATTAATCGCACAGTTCCCAATATATTTGGAGCATTATTCCCCTTAAATTCAACATCGATTTTTCTTAATTAGAAAAAATATTTTCTAATTATAATCTATAAAAAGTTAATAATAACTTAAAGCTATGCTTGTGTTTGATTTCTGAATATGTTTCTATTTTCTCAAAATAAAACCAAATATTTACTTCAAAATATATCTCTTTTTTATTAAAAAATTTTAATCTTTTCAAATAATAATATCAATAATATATATTTTTAGTTACATCTTTCATTAATTTAATATGAATAATTATGTTTTAGTACCTATATTATTACAATAATAATATGTAATAACAAAAAAAATTTGATATGACATCGCTAATTAAATAAATATTTTATTTAAAAAGTCATTCATTTCACGCAAAATTAGGATCCGCCAAACACACTTTCCTAAGTAATTTAATTTTTATAAATTAAAATAATAAATTAGTAAAATAATACACAAAATACATGAGGCCTCTTTGATGATTCACCTTCCTAATATATTTCACTGACTAATTATTAATTTGCTTCCCTTCTTATGAACTAAATAAATTTGCTGATTCTCATTCTCATATTTTAGGCTAAAATCACAAGAGGGCCGTTGGGAATATGTTCCAAATATAGACTAATGCACATTGCACATCGAGCTCTTCAAATTGGTTCAAGAAGAGGGCGATCATTAATGAAAAACCAAAACCTCAATTTTTTTACACAGTGCTTGGTTGGTTCATAGATTTTGGTGAGGAAAAAAAAAAGAAGCAAACACTAAAAAAAATACTTATAATTGTTTGATTAGTAAGAAAAGTTTGGATAAAAGTATATTGTATTCAAGAAAAATAAATTTTCCTCATAAAATGATGAGAAAAATAAGAAAAAAGTCTTATTTGAACTCTCTCATTAATCTCCAACATATTTATCACTATTTTTTTCTCTATCCCTTTCTTCATTATTTTCTTTAGCAATCAAACGAATTTAAAATTTTATATTTCTTTATTTTTCTTTTGTTTTCCATGATATTTTTTTTTCCTTATCAAAATTTTTAAATCAAAGATATTGTTAGAGTATCAACTATTGCTGGATAATATACATAAGTTTGTTGAATTTGATGTCATTATCAATAATAGTAACAAAAAAATTTTGTTCTATCACCAATAATAATTTTTACACATTTAATAGTGACAAAAATTGTATTTAAGTTATCACCATTGATAAGTTATGACAAATCTTCAATGATAATTATAAATCTTTTCAAATGTTATTAGTTATAATTTTTATATTATCTCTGATGCTGCTTGGAGCTGCTTATAGAGGAAATGAGAATTGTGTTACTAGTGAGTCGACTAGGGAGGTCGGGTACGCAGGATGTGTATAATTTTGGGGTTTGAGATATGCAACCACAATACATGTTAAACTAGTCGAGGTGCCCCCGGCGAAGGCACTCCGACGCTTAAGTTAGTTCTGGTCGAGGTAGAGAGATCAAACAGAATATAGAGAATGTAAAGTTTGTAATGTATGGGACATTACCTTGAGCATGGTTGGGCCTACAGTATTTATAGCTTTCTGTGAGCGTGATTTTACCCAAGTACCCCTATCAGGTATACTAACTTTTTCCCATGCCAGGGGGTTGGGAGTCATTCCATGTTTAGATCACGGTATTGTGCTAGGTGGCTAAATCTCCTGTTTTTCTGGATAAATCGTGCCAGTAGGGGCACATCTTTGCCAAAGTTGTTGGCAAGATTGTCAAAGTTGTTAGAGTTGTTAGCAGCAGTTGCACCGGCTGCCACGTGTCATTAGTGCAGAGGAACTTGACCTGTCAGACTAATAAACACGGCAGGAATCTGAATGAGCGCCGGGGTGGTCTTGAGGTCGATTCATGTTGATCAGACTTGAATGTTCGAACTTCTGGAGTGGTCCTAAGGTCGATACGGGTCGACCGCAAACCCTACCAAGTGAGGTCGATACCGATCAACCAAACAGATATACTGTTGGGCCTCATGGGCTGTCTCGTTTGATGTTTGGCTTGTTTGGCTTACTGGGTTATCCCATATCATGAGTCGTCCCAACCCCCGGTCCTGATCAAGCCTGTCGACGAGAAGGGCTAGGGAGTTTACATTCAACCATAGCGGGTACTACGCTCAATTGAAAATTTTGAATTCTCGACCTAGGTTTTTAAACTTTTGACCTGAGTTTTTGAACTACCGACTAGGGTTTGAGATGGTTTCTTTACATTTAATGCGGCTATCAGTGCGCAGAATACGAAGCGTACTGGGGCAGGCTATCATTATAGCAATTACACAAATTCCCATGCACAACTGCTTATAAATAGGGGATAAGTGGCTTCATTCACACTTTTGCTATTTGAATATCTGATCAAATCGCCATTTTTGAAGTCTTTCAAGCTCCGTGCTTTGTATTTGAGAAATTTGCACTGTAAATGTCTTTATTATTCTTGTATTTTTCTACCTTTACGTTGTAAAGCCATGTCTGCTAGTGTGAATTCTGATAGTACTAGGTCTGAAAATATGGCCCGTAGGGGGGATACTGAGGCTGAGAGCACGTCTGAGTCCAATTCCTCTTTCAGTGAAAATACTAGTTCAAGTACTAGTAGCAGCTCCAGTGAAGTTAGGGTAGTGTCAGAGGGGGAGGCTGGCCCTATTGATATGCCTGCTATCGGGGGTCGATTATTTACCTCAGACCATTACACAGAAATAACCTCAAAAATAATCGCTGCAGATCTAGTGTGAATTAGAGCAGTGTATCATATCCCCGACGAGTATGAGATGGTAGCATCGGGGACTCGAGATAGAATGCATCGACC
>JACGDI010005394.1:526779-673608 GCA_014898725.1 Jacaranda copaia
TTTTTATTTCAAGAAAATGAAAATTGAAATAAAAATGTAACTGCAAATTCGTTTGCCACAGCTACCAGCAAGCAAGACAGCGCACGTGCAATCAGTGAAAATAACCCAAGAATCATATAATCATCAAACTAAAGATTGATCATACAAACAAACAGAGGATAAAGCATCATCAAAATGCATATGAAAGCAAGTACTTTAAATGACAATCTGAAAAGAAAGAAACGGAGAAAATTAAGTCTAAAAATAAGTACAAAAGCATAAGGCGGGTGATCAGGGGTGGGTCGATCGAGGAAGTTTTCTTGAATAAACTTCTCAATGTAGGCTTCTTGATTTGGAGTTAATGGCTTGGTGGTACATCCCATGATCAGCGACTTCATGTTTTCCAGTTGGGGGTTGGTGGTGGTAGGCGGCGGCGGTGTTTTGGGATTGTACATTTCAGAAGACGGTATTTCAGTTAACTATGTGTCAATGCACAAGTAGAGAGCCAAATTCTGCCTTGTTAGTTGCACTTGGAAGTTACCATCAGAAGAGCTCCGAAGGAAATACACAGTACACACACATATGTATAGTTTTATCTCAACACAAATTTAAGTCTGAATTCACTTTGCACCTTCAAGTATTATGCCCATGACTTTGGCTCCTTTAGCTAAATAGTGTAATATAATATTCAATTTTATCATTTTTTTTCAAAAATATTTGGAAAAATATTGAGTCAAAATTTTTGTAAGAAAAAAATATTTGAATAAAAACATGGAGGGAAAAAGCATGAAGGCCAATATATATAATTTATATTTAAAAATACTTAGGTAATATTTGTTTATAAATTATATGTTTTGAATTATACATTTTAGGGAAATGTATTGAGAGTGGGGTTAGAGAGTGTGAAATTTGTATTGAGAGTGGGGTTAGAGAGTGTGAAATTTGTATTGAGGAATGGGATGTATGTTTGTTTATGATTTGAGAATAATAAGAAAATTATTTTGAAAAAATTTGGTATGTTTGTTTATATTTTGGGAGAAGACAAATCTTATTGTAGCAGTTAAATTAATGTCTTTTTATTGAGTTTTGAGGGTGTAAATGAATTTTAGTAGTATTTTTTTATTATGATATAGTAATAAAATATTATGATATGTAAATGTATGTATATATGATTGATAATGATTGTGATATAAAGAATATGAGGGTTTTGGTCATTTGTCAGTTAAATTGTAGAAACAAACTGACCATTTTAGGAACTATTTTAGGAGAAAAGGAAGGCACATATTTGGTTATATTTTCTCAAAATAATTTGTTTTGGGAGAATGTAACCAAACATAGCCTTAGCACTTCGCATGTTTTGTGCGTGCATGTGATTAAATTCAAAGATTGCTCGTTCTTGTTTTATTTTTTAATTATTACAATTATGAAATAAAATTAAAGAAATATATGTATTCAAAAAAAAGTCTTTTTTTAATAGCATTTTATCAATTAATTGAAGTTAAATAGAAATATTATTTGCCGTAAATTGATTCTTAATTATTTGAGACATTGTTTCATTAATTGCAAATTAATACACAAAGCCTTTATGAGTTTGACATAAAAAAAACAAAAAAAAAAAAAAGAGAAGAAGAGTTAGTGCCCATTTGGTTTTGTTTTCAAAACCTATTTTTATTTTCTCCTTAAAATAAAAATAGGAAGCTATCAAATTTTATTCTATTTTTACATATATTCTTATTTTTAGTATATTTTTCCAAATATACTGCTACACTCTCTCTTCATTTTCATTTTTTATTTTCTCCTACTCACATTTGCACAACTTTTAATTTAAAAACAATACATTTTTCAAATATAACTCATTTTTAACCCTCCATAATCATTATTTTTTAAACAAAACCTCCAAACAATATTTTATTTTCAAAAACCTATTATAATTAATTTTTCACTATTCTTTTTCACCAAAAAATGAAAATGCTTTTTAAAAAACAAATCCAAATGGCCCCTTCGAAATAATCCTTTCCTCAATCTTTATAATTCATGTCTACTTTCATAAACAATAGATAAATTTTGAAAAAACTCTTCAAAACAACTTAAAAAAAAAAAAACTTTTGTGATTTTTTGTGAGCACAAAATATACAAATTAGGCTCTTATTGAGCCTAAAATTTTAGGCTCGAACTCAACTCGATAAAAATTTAAGCTCAGTTGAACTAAGCTTGACTTGGCTTAATAAAGCTTGAATAGTCAAGTGAGTTGTAAAGAACTACAAGTTCGAACTCGAATTTAAAATAAAAATATAGAAATATAATATATATTTATTAATAAAATAAAAATAATATTAATTTATATACCAGCTCACGAAACTCGAACCTATATACAGATAACTTGAGATCGACTTAAAATAACACTCAAACTCAATTCAATTTGAGCTTAAGTCAACTCGTTTGCGCCCCTACTCCTACCTATGCGCCTCTTTATTAACATAGACATTAGCCAATCATCAATCCATATTGTAAAACTATCATATAACTAGTTAAAGCTAACAAGATCATCCACATACAACAATGTGCTACAGGACATTATTTTACAGGAAGCAAAGGATAAGATTCTTGAAGAAATGTTTTACGAGGAATAGTAACGTCCTAATCCAAAAGTGCAGCTCCCATATACATTTTACAAAGATTCTGGTGAAACTCTACATACATTCTGACAGTCATGACTAGAACCACTCGGAGGCAAGGGGGAAGAAAATAGGAACTAGGAAAAGCGGTGAAGCATATCATTCACCATTTTGTCGAATAGCACTTAGTAGCTTTTCCTGCATTCAGAAAAGGCCGGAAGGTTTTCATGACTTCTTCATATGTCGGCCTCTTGTAGTCCACTGCCTGGCAGAGCTCATAATCAGGGTAAGAAATCAATCCAGCTGACAAAGATAAGGATAATCCAGAATAATCTTGAAAGGCATGTAAAAAGTACCTGCTCAATGACTTCTTCAGGGGTAGCCCATTTCCATTCAGAGAATTCCGGGTCTGTTTCACCATTTGCTAAATTAATTTCACTCTCATCTGCTGTCAATCTCATCAGGAACCTGTTAACTATCCAAGTCATTGCTCAGGCTGAAAATTTCAACTTGGATATGGTAAAGAATTATGCAGCAGATATACTGCATCAAGTTCTGATAAAAGCAAAGTAAATTTTGCGCATGTTTTATCCTAAATTTAACAATCTTGACCGGCACTGACATGTTTTGATCTCTGGCTCCAACCTATAAAGTCCATCACATTAGGAAGTTAATGACTTTCAATTTTCTTAACCTTATCACCAGCACAATTAACAACGGTGATTGGTCGTAAAGTGTCCGCAGATGGCTTTTTAAGTCCGCCATCAAATTCTAGGGCAAACCATGGACAGACAGTGGAAACTACCAAGATGAAGCATGATAGGAGCAAAGGAAATTTCCGGTGGAGCGATGAAATGCATAGAGATCAAGTTATTTTACATAGAAAGAGAGGATATATTATAACAATTGAAACCACAAAAATGATAACTAAGTCCTGGCTTTTGTAACACCCGGTTGCTTGAGTAAGCATGAGGTAAAGTCCATCAACTATGAGAATTATGAATTGCCAGATTTCTTTTTAAGTTAGTTTCTGAAATACCATAAACTATGAGACCGGCTCCTGGGAATACATCGAACCAAATGCAAAGAAAGACCACCTTTGCACAGCCACATCTAAAAACTTAATAGACTCATTAGCCAATCCTATACACATTTGTAGGAGTTGTTATTCAGCTCCACAAAAGAAGCAAAGTCAGTTCAACTAGGCTTCAGAAAATCATTATGTGCATGTGTTATCTTGTCAGATAAAAGACCATGTATTTATGTCGTAAGACATCAGCAAGTCATATACAAACCACTTTTGCGCCTGCCCATGCCATTCTCCACGCCAAAGACGATTCACTTTTGCTTTAACAGCTGGAGGAAAGTCGTAGGTCAACCATACTGGAACCTGATAATTCAAAATACTTCTTAAAAACAAATAGCCAAGTCTTTTATGTTTCCACGGCTACAATAAATGTAAGTAGTTCACTTCTTCAAATGAACACAGTCGCATAATAATGTTAGAATAACGTCCATGTAAAAACACTGTAAATGCTGATCTAAAGCATATTCTCTCTTGGAAAAGAAATGCAAGTGAATGATAAACATGCGGCCAAAGAATAAAAACCCACATTTTTTATGGCCCAATATGGAAAAAGCACATGGGCCATACACAGCAGTGGCGCATTAATCTTCCTCATTCTTGGTCTCCCATGGAGAAAAATGGAGAAAATAAAAAGAACAAAGACATCTTCAACAAGAAAACATGGCAGAAAGATGAGTACAACAGCCAGACAGACCTCATCCATAATTTCAACAGATACCACTCCAGTTTCTTCCCTCAATTCTCTGATTGCTGCAGTCCTTGGGTCCTCTCCTTCTTCTATACCCCCCTGATGATGGTCAGAAAGCAATTACAGAAGTTCATTTCCAAGTAAATGTGATAAAAATAGTAAATTTATTACAGGTGTAATCAATCTGCTGAAATGAGCAGAAAGTTGAAAATGAATATGTACATGGTCCGTACATAATTTCTGTGTTTCATCTACCCTCTATCACGGCAAAAGATTTGGAGTTTGGAAGTCAAACTAGAAATACTATTTATACTTTAAGGGTTAGTATTCGTGGCTTCCATTTACCAGCCCCTTTTCACGCAAGCAAATGTAAAATACCCAAGAAAACCGAGATGGTTCGAGCCAAAACAAGCAAAAGCTGAAAAGGGATTCTTTCAGTGGTTCGATCAGCCAAAGCGAGTATTCTCCTCTTCCCAAACAAATGAGATTTACAACTTAAGTACGCCGCAATTCCTAGACAAAATGTTAAAGTGATCACATATTATGTGCTTTCAAACTCACAGTGGCATTACCTGAGGCATTTGCCATGCTCCAGGAACATTCAATTTGGAAGCCACAAACACCTGAAAGCAAATTGCAAAAAGTTAACCTCTTTGCCAAGCCAAGAAAATCTTCACTACTTCAAGTATTTTATTAGAAAATTAATTTGGTTATTATCTCAAATTCACACTTCAAACAAATATAAAGATCTATTTAAATACTCCCCCCGCCCCAAAAAAAATAAAAAATAAAAAATATTACTCTCCAAAGATCAGAGAAAAACAACCAACTCAAAAACTCTATATTAACACAGTGAATTCCTCAACAGCCAAACATAAACAAGAAAGAAAAACTACTGTAACAGGAAAAGGATTCTTAGTTACTAAAACTTCAGAAGTTTTACAAACTATAGATTAGCAAACAAGGGAAGATGTGAAAGGAACTATTATAGGCTGCAGTTCAAACAATTGAGTTTCTATGAGATTAAAATCAACAAATACATTTCTTCTTCGAATTTCGAAATCATCAACCAAAATAAAAAGGAATCTTTCTAGGCTCGCATATTGCCCTCAATAAGATAAAACCCGGAAAAAATAAACCGTCTTCATGACACAAAACAACCGATAAATCTCAAAATCTTACCACAAATTAGCAAAAGAATAAGAACCCAAGCAAATAAAAACTGAAATCAAGAAGATATATTTATCTTCCTCAGATGCATTTCAGTAAAAATGCTATCTTTTTCTCACCATATTATCGTCATTGATGAGACAGACTCCAACGTTGGGGCGATAACCAGAGGGCAAACCCTCCATTGATTCTTTGCTCCTCTTTCTTTAAATTCACTATGACAAACAAAGTCAGACTCAAGAACGAAAAATGACGGGAGATAATTGAGAATTTTTTTTAAATAAGAGAAAAATACAAATCAATATCATAATTTATCACTTTAGCAGAAAGTCAAACGCTTTCATATGTACTGTTTTTGTGAGTGTACTGTGTAAGAATGAGGCGTTGATGAGGTGGAGTGTTGACACAAAAAGTTCTTTTCCTCGTTTACTCTCTCTGCTTATCGTGCGCATCCAATGACAACATTAATAACTTATCCTAGTAGTGGAGAAATGATATGGTGCTGGGGAGTCCAGCCGCTCTTAGCATGAGCTCTCGTTAGCGGGTCGGTCCTTTCCCTGAGAAAACTTCTCCCTCATTTTCGTAGTAAAGATTAAAGAGGAATAAAATAATTAAATGCAACCAATTAAAGCATATGGTATATAAAGAATAAATTACTAATTATTTTTATTTTTTCTATATCAAAATGCATCAAACTAAATTAACATTTTAATATTTATTTTATGAACAAATTAAGTATCTCAAAATATAAAATTAAGACAATTCAAAACAATTAAATAATAATTTATGATTTGATAATATAAAAACTGATTATTTTATGCAATGTGGCATATAAAGTAAGAATTATCAAAGACACTAATACGGGTAGAATATTCATACTCTTTAGATTTATTGAACAAGGCTATAAGATTTCATACAAAAATAACTAAAAGAAATAAAAGACCTCCAAATATAGTACCCATCTTTCTAATTACAAAATTTTATACAACTCAAAAAAAGAGAAATCACTAAACATCTTCATAAATGCAAATATTTTTAAGATGTGGTTATAACACCTCTAAGTTCGTTACACTTTTAAATTTCATAAATTTTTAAAATGAAGTACAAAATTTTCAACTAACTTCACCTTCAAATTACACAAACCTCAAAAATATGGTTATCAAGCCTTTGAGAAATAGGTTTTAGAGCTTCTTTTTATTTTTTCTGATTAAATTTGTATGTAGAAAAGGGGAATATTTATTTCCTAATTGATCTTTTGTAGTCTTTATAAGAGAAAGGTATGCTTGGAGAACATAAAATTTGCATTTGAATTTTACCTATTTAAACAAGCAAAATGTTTTAAATATTTATTTTTTCTGCAATAACCAATTGCATTTATACAAAAACACATATTTCTAGAAAAGTAAATGATTCGATATTCCTTATGTGAAATTTGAAAGGTCTGGAGTATTTTCTGTTTTACCCTGATATTTTTATTGAGCACCAATTACACCACAGGCTAACTGAGGGAAGCTCCACCGAACAAGTATGAGGTCGGCCACAGGGAATATAACTTCCAGTTGTGCAGATATAACGCAGCTGACGGCGCACGAAAGAGTGCGCATGATTGCGGTGGGTGTAGCTAACACGCGCAACATAGAACCGTAGTGGAAATTGGGGAAGAAACAAATTTAAGGTGGAGAAAAGAAAAGCAATCATGTAAACAGTGCAAAAAGGAGTAGTGGAAAAAAGGAAGGGGTTGACATTTTTGATCACTCAGTGGAAGGAAGAATCTTATTTTCATCAACTACTTTTGCTGTATCTGGAATTGTTTTTTCGGAGCCAAGGCTCGTTCAAAAAGACAAAAAGTGTACTTAATACTTATAGTTTGAAATTTGAAAGTAAAAATATATTTGAATTTTTTTTAAAAAAATAATAATTATATTACACATATAGAGATGAAGATTTAGATAATTTATATTTTTTTCTGTTTAAAAGATATGTTTTTAAAAATGTGTGTATTCTAATTATTTTAAGTGATAGTAGATATTTTATATTAGATTGAATTTGAATTTGATTAATATGACAATATAATTGTAGAATAGGTTTTAAAAAAATTAGAAATAAAAATAAATAGTATTTTCAATGAAAATGAATAGAAATAAATAGTTTTCTATTTTCAAATAATGTTAAAATTAGAAAGAGAATTTAAAAATAAAACCAAATAGGACAGTAATTTATTCTTCAAAAGTTGGATCTATGTACGATTTCATCCGAATTGCCTCATCTATCCCCTTGATGAGGGGTTTGATTTCGAACCCCAGTTCAAACAGGGAAAGGATGCCATGCTAGATGATTTTCCTCATGAAAATTAAAAAAATAATATGGCAAAATTGTAAGATTATATGACTAGAGAACATAATAGAAGGTAAATGAGTCGAGCCAAGCCCGAGCCTAGTAGGCTTAGGCTCAACTTGTTTACTAGTTCATGAGCTTAGGCTTGAGCTCGACCGAGCTTAGACAATCGAGCTCAAGCTTGGCTCGTTAGAATAGATAAATGCTCAAGCTTGGCTCGTTAGAACTTGAGCTCAATAAGGTTCAATTCGTATATGTTTAGATGAACTTGAGATCGAATAACCTCAAATATGGTCTATCTTGTATAAGCCCAAATGAGCTCAAGTCGATTTAAGTTTAAACAAAATTTATAATAACAATCATCATACCACAAATAAAAATATTGTAAATATTAAGTAGCCCAATAGGCCTAGGCCCATTTAACATGCACAACCCAACATCACTTCAGAACACAGTTGGGCCAGACCACTCGACCACAGCCGTCTGGTCGAGCGAACTATTCTCAAACGCATTCAATTGGAGATTTTAAGCCACTTGGCACATTCAACCATCTCTCTGGTCAACTGTCCCGTCAATTCGACCATTATCGACTGGATGGCTCACTCTGGCACTAACTTATATTCTCTACGCATTTAATGTTCTATCAAGCAGCATGCTTCTGCATTAATGGTGCATGTCAACCGATACAGTATCTACCACCAACTTTGATAGGGAGGCGCCTACCTAGAGTACTATTCATCATGAAAAACAGGATATGATGCCATCTAGAATAATACCGGGGTCAGGAATGACCATTAATCCCCTGACAAAGACAAAAGCCCTCTACATTTGATAGAGACACCTTTGACATATTACACACCAAGAGAAGGCTATAAATACCTCATTGCTAGCCACATTTCAGGTAATGCCAAATACACTATAAGCTTCTAATATTCTGTTTGATTATCTTTTTTCGATCAGAACTGACTTAAGCATCGAAATACCTTTATTAGGGGCACTTCGGCTAGTTTAATATTTGCTATAATTGCATATCACAAACCTAGAGAAATCTTGCTGTTAGATCATTCGACCTTCCTCATCGAATTGGCCTAAACACCACCCTTTTCACTATAAATGACTTTCAACCTCATCATTTTGGCACCGTCTGTGGGAAATTCTTGAGATTGCAATAAAAAAATGGTGAACACACGTAGAGCTGCATCTAAAAAGGAGGAGAATAGGAGGTTCGTATCCCCACCTCCCTCTCCGCCCTAACAAGTTTCACACGCTCCAGGCCCCAGCACCCCCCAAGAGCAAGTTGTGACATTGACTATACCCCAGTTGATGTAGTTAATAAGTGAGCAAATCTCTACTTAAATTTTTATCTAGCTCTCCGCTGCATTAAACAGACACACCACCATGACAACCCCAACTGGCAATACCATCCCACAATCGTCTCCATTGGAAGAAAGGTCTCCCAGGGACAGTCATGGTCACCAAGAGTCTAGACAGCCACCAACCAGATGTGAAGCCAGTTTTAGACTCCCCCAAGGAGAGAGGGGGCGATCGGAGTTAAGGGAGAAAATTGTTGACTCCCTTGATCATCATGTTTGACCTAATTGAGCTTCGTAGCGATGGGATCGAATGCTCCAAATGTGACCACCATGAGGAATGGAAGAATCCGCAAACCTCGTAGCCTGACCTATTCGAGCTACGTAGCACTATAGGGCCAAGTATGCGAGACCCTATTTTGATCAAAATGCCATCCAATCTGATCGAAAAGAGTGGGAGAAGTTTTCCACCAAATTTAACAATTAAACAGATGCCTCAATGAGATCTCGAGGGAAAATATTGAGAGAGCACCCAATATTAAGAGCACTCAGAGGTCTCATTGAGAGAGAGGGGCTCTCCCTTCATCCAGGAGATTATCAACAAGTGCGTTGCTATTAACACAAAAGTCCCAACCAAATTGCCCAGATATGATGGCTCAATAGGCCCTAATGAGCATTTGATGCAGTTCGAGCATATGATACAGCTGCATGGGCATAATGTGTATATTCATGCCAAGATGCTAATGACAACTTTTCAGGGTATTGCGCTCGATTAGTTTGTAAAGCTGGAGCACTCATTGATATACTTCTATGATTAGCTTTGTGATAAGTTTTTGCACCAGTTCGCTTGCCAAGGAAAAGCAAAACTCCTTCACACCCACCTCCATACTGTCAAGCAGAACAAAGAAGAGTCCCTGCATGACTTTTTCATGAGGTTCAACATGGAGGTCCTCAAAATAAATAATCCTAGAATCGAGTTCTTGATTGATATGTTGTTCCTGAGGCTCAGACATAAGAAATGTGCCAATGCATTAGTGCGTAAACACCCCAAGTCAATGGAGAAACTGCTCGGCTTGGCAAAGAGGTACATGTACCAAAAGAAGATGAACAAGCTTAAGTTTGAATCCTCCAAGGTCGACAAAAAGAAGAAGGAAAGAGACAATCAAAAACACAAAGAAAGAGGTTTACGCCTAATAAAATACTTCCATGACTACACACCATTGAATATTTTGAGGAGAGAGATCCTATATGCTATTCAACATGACAATCTTCCCTAAAAATTGAGAAAACTGATAGAGATTGAAGTGATGAAAAAATCAAAGAAGTACTGCCATTTCCGTAAATAGAAGGGGCATGATACTAATGAATACTTCAACCTCCAAGATGAAATCGAGAGGCTCATCAAACAGGACTATCTCAAAAAATATGTAGTCATGGAAACTCAGGTCGAAGAGGGAAAAATTGATCGGACTCCTTATAGAGAAATGTCGGTTAGCCTTAGGAGAAAAGGTAAGGAAAAGAAACCCACCCACAAGAATCACCCGTCTATTTGAGAAGTGATTGATATGATCACGAGAGGTCCTATTAGGGGGGACTTAAATTCAGCAAGAAGGCAAACTCAGAGGATGCCAGAGTCGACCAAAGCCTCATCCGTCGAAACAACATTCCACTTATCGATGAGTGCGGAGCCCATTTCATTCATAAATGGCGACTTAGCCCACCTTGAGGGAAAGAATATCAACCACAAAGTTGATTGTCCTATGGTAATTTCTCTTGAGATTGCCAACTTCAAAGTGCGGAAGGTCCTGGTCAATAATGGCTGTTTGGTTAAATATTATTTTCCTTTCCACCCTCAAAGAATGAACATGGGTTAGCTGAAGTTCGAGCCTGTGAGAGCACCTTTGGTTGGATTTAGGGGGTCAAAAATTATTCTAGAATGATCTATCAACCTATTGGCGTCATTTAGGGAGGCACCCCAAAGAAGGACATTGATGGTTAACTATCTAGTGGTTGATGCCCCATTTGCTTATAATGTTATCATTGGTCAATTAGCCCTAAATGATTTTCGTGCTATTATGTCGACCTACCACAGAAGATTAAATTTCCAACCGTAGTAGGCACAAGGGAACTGTTGTGCAACATCAAGAAGGTATGGAGGTGTTACAATATTTTGTTCGAGTTAAGATAGCAAAAAACTTGATCACAATTGAAGACCTTAAGGAATGCCTCTATAGCAGAACCCAAGGAGACCCAAACCAATAAGAAGAGAAAGTTGGAGGATACTTGGGTGGAGTCCATCGGGGAATTTAAAACTATCAAGCTAGAGCAAGAAAACCCCAACAAGACAACTCGCATCGGAACATACATAGGCCCCCACCTAGAATGCCTTATGATCGATTTTTTGAGAAGAAACATTAACATCTTTGCAGGAAAAGCATTCAATCTCCAAGGAATCAACCCTAATGTGATCGCGTACCACCTCAACATTGACCCTTCATACAAATTGATCAGATAAAAGATAAAGACGATTAATGCTAAGAGGACTCAAATCATCGAGAAGAAGGTCAAAAAAATCCTAGATGTAGGTTATATTGTATAGATTCAATATCTTTCTTGGTTTTGTAATGTTGTACTTGTCCCAAAAAATGAGGAACAATGACGAACGTGTAATAATTTTATAGATTTAAATAAAGCATGCCCTAAAGAGCTTTACCCCTATCTCGAATAGATTTATTAATTGACTTAACTGCGGGTTGTGAGTTGTTAAATATGATGGATGCGTTTCAAGGCTACCATCAAATTTTTATGGCTATCGAGGATAGGGATAAAATTTTGTTTGTTGTCCCCCATAGGGTCTATTACTTTTTGATCATGCCTTTTAGACTGCAAAATGCTAGAGCAACTTACCAAAGGTTGGTCAACTTTATGTTCAAAGATGAAATTGGCAAGTCGATGGAGGTATATGTCAATGATATGATTGTAAAGATAGAAAAGGCCCAAGACCACTTACTTGACCTCAATCATACTTTTGCAATTTTGAGAGCATTTGGTCTAAAGCTGAATTTGAAAAACTGTTTGTTTGGGGTTCGTTGAAGTAAGTTTCTGGGCTATATGGTCAGTCAGCAAGGTATTAAGGCCAACCCATAGAATATTCAAGTCATTCTCAACATCGCTCCTCCACGAATAGTCAGAGACATGCAGAGGTTGGTCGGAAGGAATATTGCCTTAAGTAGATCCATTGCAAGATTAGCAGAAAAAAGTTTACCTTTTTTCAAAATTCTCAAAAATTCCAAGAAGTTAGGCTTTCAATAGAGTGAACAATGTGATTAGGCGCTAGTCGAGTTGAAGCAATATTTGTCCTTGCCCCTTATGCTTGCTCAACCCAAACTGGGAGAGGTACTTCAGATACACTTGGCGCTCTCCAAAGCATCGATCAGCTCGATCTTGGTCTTGACCAGAGAAGGTAGCCATCGACTAGTCTATTATTGCAGTAAGTTACTCTAAGGATCAAAGCGTAATTACTTAGAGATCGAGAAATTTGCCTTGGCACTAGTCACCGTGGCTTGAAAGTTTGCGCACATACTTTCAGTCTCATGCCATTGTAGTGTTGGCCAACCAGCCACTGAAACAAGTGTTATCAAAGCTCGACACATCCAGAAGGTTAACCAAATGGGCCATTGAGCTAGGAGAATTCAATATTACCTTCCACCCGAGAACAACTATCAAAGTATAAATTCTGGCCAACTTCATCGCCAAGTGAGTTGACTTGCCAGAGAAAAATGGCAAAGCCCCTCTTGTTTGGACTTTGCATATCGATGAATTATCGATCATATCTAGAGGGGGAGTAAGAGTGGCTCTCCGATCCCCAGCTGCAGAGGAATATGATTTCGCAATAAAATTAGACTATGCAGTCACAAACAATAAGGTAAAATATGAGGCTCTTCTCGTTGGAATGAGGATGACGCTCGACCAAGGTTTTAAACACCTAATTATGATTACAAACTCTCAGCTGATGACCAAATAGGTTGATGAAAATTTTGAAGCTAAGGACTCGATGATGAGCTGGTACCTGGCAGAGGTTAGAAAGTTACAATAGTTATTCAAATGGTTCACCCTTAGCTAGGTACCTCGATCTAAGAATGGGCGGGCAGATGCCCCATCAAAATTTGCAAGCTTGACCAGGGGTACAAAAGACAGTAAAATAATATTTTTAGTTATCGATAGGCCATCTATCGGACCATTTGATGAGAATCTAGTAGCAAGCATTGAGGGGATAATTCCTTCTTGGCTGGACCCAATCAAACTCTACTTGATCCATGGCATAGTCCCTGAGGATAGGAGTGAGGCTCGACGCCTTCGAGGACAAGCTGCTAAGTTTGCGCTCGACAAGCATGGTTAATTGTAGAAGAGGTTGATCTCTGGACCCCCTCTGAGGTGCCTAGACCCCGATTAGGCTCTCAAAGTATTATAAGACATCCACGCAGGTATGTGTGGCAACCATTTTGGGATGAGATTCCTTGCACATAAAGTAATAAGGTACAAATACTTTTGGTCAATATTATTGAAGGACTCAGTAGATTTTACTTGAAAATGTACATTATGCCAAGTCCATTTAAACCTGTCACATCAACCTACTGCACTTACAGTCAATGTCCAAGTTTCTTGGCTGTTCAACCAATAGGGGATTGATATTTTGGGTTTGCTATTGAAGTTGACAGACTAGCGTAAATTCAAAATCGTAGCGGTTGAGTACTTTACCAAATTTGTTGAGGCTAAAATAGTTCCCAAGTTAACGGATACAACCATTAAGAGTTTCATTTGGAAGAGCATCATTTGTCATTTTAGTCTACCTAAGATCTTTATTTTAGATAATAGAACTCAGTTCCAAAACAGAAGTACTAGACATTGATGTGAAGCCTTAGGGATCACCCGACATTTTACTCTAGTGGGCAATCCTCAATCGAATGGCCAGACAAAGGTAACAAATAGAATGATTTTTGACCATCTAAAAGTCATGATACAGGATACTGGCTTGAACTGGGCAAACAACCTCCCCGTAGTGCTATGGGCATATAGGACAACTCCCTGAACAGCCACAGGTCACAACCCTTATAGTTTAGTCTATGGGTCTGAGGTAATCATTCTTTCATAGCTCATTTAACACATGGCTCGAGTCATTCACTTCTACCCACTCAGAAACATGTCAGAGAGAAAGCTCGACCTTGAGACTATCGATGAGTAGAGGTAAGAGCTTAAAATACTATGCAGTGCTACAGGTCAAAAATGGCCGAGAACTATAATAAAGGGGTCAAGCTATGCTATTTTAAGGTCAGAGACCTTGTTATCAAGAACGTTGGCAAGCTCGACCCGAAATGGAAAGGACTTTATACTGTGGTAAAAGTGTCAAAGCATAATGCCTACAGACTTGCTAATATGGATGGTGGTGAACTCTCTCGCCCGTGGAACGCCATCAACTTAAGGAAATTTTACATCTAAAAATTATATTGTAATCGTCCTCATATTCTGACATATGAATAAAGTTTCAGCAACACTGCCATAATTGGTTTACATTGTCACAGCCGTATCTACCTTGCATCCACTCAAGTTCTTAGTTGACCCTGTAGTTGATGAATAAACAGCTCCATGCTGCCACTTAAGTTCCTAGTCGACTCTGTATTTAACGAATAAGCAGCCTTATGCTGCCACTTTCACGTCGACCTTGTAATCGACAAAAAAATAACTTCACGTTGCCTAATTAATTTTGAGTTGACCCTATAATTGACATAAAAGTAGCCTCAAAGTAGCTTCATACTGCCAAATCAAAGTTCTAAATCGACCACGCAGTTGACCCAAAATAGCTACATGCTACAAACTTAGCTTTTTAGCCAAAACTATATAATCGATCCCATAATCAATCAGCAAGTCAACCATACAAGAATGAGAATCGACTAAACAGTTGCAAAAAATAAAATGCTAAACACGCTTTGGCAAAACCATACATATGTCAACATTAAGCAAAGTTGACGACAATGTTGTTAAATTTTCTTAATAATGATCTTGATAATTGACTAGGTTGTCAACTATTCCCTATACTATCATGAAAATAAAGTTGCATTCGACAAGAGGCACAAAACTCATTTCATTTGACAAAATAGATATGAAATTTTTTTTTCATTCATTGAAAATTTTATTACAATTCTATTACAAAAAAAAAGAAGGAAAAAGATGAAAGTAGCAAGCTCTAGGATCAACTTTAGCTGGACCCGACATGGTCACCTTCTAGCCATTCTAAGTCAAGCTCTGGTAGTGTGGATGCAAGTGGCACAACGGCATGGGGTAGTCAAGAAGGTCTCGTGATGTCACTCTTAAAGTTAGTTTAGCACAGCATGTACTGCGCCACATCGACCTTCTCCTTCCTCAATTGGACAACAAGGTCTTTAGCAAAAGCAAATTCATTCACCAACTCCTCTAGCTTCACATCAACCTCAGCCTTCTTTTGTTGAGCTTCAGTCATGGGCTCAACGGGTGCATTTGTCGCGGTGTCTTTCTCTCTGGTCCCATCAACTCTGCCCTCCTCAAATTCAGGGTAAGGTTACAAATTATCATTGAATGCAGGGCTTATTCTACTCTTGTTATCGGGTTGAAAAGCATAGCCCAAGCACTCAAGCTACTTGACAGTCTTATTTAATTTGTCTTGGGCATCATCAAGGGACATAATCACATTTGTATTCTAAAAGGTTCAGCTCAAGATGAATTGCTCTACCATCTTCTACTGTATTGTAGAGAGATGTTGAGTCAAAGCCTTCTATGCCTCATTGATTGCCTTCATGCGACTCGCCGCCCAACCTGACGAGTAGCTCACCTATAGGTCCAAGTGAGTCTTTTTAATTATTATGTCCATCTAGCTCTTCTCCTCGAAAACATGAATGAGCTACTGATCTTTAGAGTTCAACTGCTCATTGAGCTCAGCTACCTATTTGGTTAGCTGGTCGACCTGAAGCTGGAAAGACTTGAGCTGGACTTTAAGGGTTTCCACATCTCTTTTCCTTTGCGGCTCTTCCTGATCCACCAATGCCAATTCTATTCATCGAAAGAGATTGTATCCTAGTTGGCGTACCTGCAACATAAGAGTGTCAAGGTATAGTGCAATTAGTTAAAAGTAATTCAACGAGAAATTATTAACCTCATACTCACCAGATTGTAGTGGTATGCTAAAGCCCTAAGAGCCTTGACCTGACTCAGGCCTATCAGTTTACGTTAATCCATAGAGAACAACCCAGTTACCATCCATTTAAAGGTGTCAGTGCCCGTCATTCTCTATTGAAAGATGGAGGTCGAGTCGATTACCTCCATGCTGGCGTCAGCACTAAAGCGAGGTGATAGCAATCAAGGGAGTTGGAATAGTACTCGTTCCCTACACTTTCTAAACAGGTCGTAGCCTGTCACCATCTTTTGTTTCTCCTTATCATTAGCTATCCTCTTAGGCGTCGAGCCTCTCTACTTGATCATCTATTATTTACCTTGACTCATAGGGCTGTTTCGTACAAGCTCTTTCAATCAAGCAAATTGGGGCTCGGGGGCTCGTAGGGCTGTTTCATACAAGCTCTTCCAATCAAGCAAATTGAGGTTTGGGGGCTTGTTTGATTTGGAGTGCCACAAGAGTAGAGATTGATTAGATTGAAGCGGCTGGCTCTGCAGTAGAGGCCTTTCGCTAAGCAGCTGCTACTCGACAATTCTCTTCATTTCTCAAAACTTTGGCTTGAGCTTCTACTCGACTTTTGGCTATTATCTCTTCTCAATTTGCCAACAAAGATAAAATAAAAGATATCAAAATTAAGCATAATGAACAAAAATCACAGTTAACATAATCGATGAAGATCTCTACTTAGTTGATCGCATGCAGGCAGGTCGAGCTTGGCTGGTGATAGGCCAGCCAACACCAAACACCTTTTTTCGATCAAAATTGAGGCCTCCATATGCCCGAACTCGACTAGATCCCTGATGAAGGTAGTGGGCCAATTAGGTGTCTGGTTCTACGGCATTTCTATAGGCCCCCTCCACCATCCCCTCAAAATGTTAAAACCCCTCGACCCCTGAACAAAAAAATAGTATTTTTTCTACTTTTGGCTATACGAGGAAGAAGGGGCTACTAAGAACTTTTGACGCAGGTGCATCGTTAGGTAATAGAAGCTAAACTCTTCTGTGCTGCTTGACTTTTAGAACATTGATAAATGAAACAAGTTTGAAAAGTTGGCGAAGGACGCTGGCTGGTCAAACAAATACATCAACACAACAAAGCTACAAAGGATAGCGAAACAGTTGGGGAGCAACTAGGTTATGCAGACCTTTAGGCCCATTAGGAGGTCGACTATTGTTT
The DNA here is from genome assembly GCA_014898725.1 of Jacaranda copaia. Lineage (NCBI taxonomy): Eukaryota > Viridiplantae > Streptophyta > Magnoliopsida > Lamiales > Bignoniaceae > Jacaranda > Jacaranda copaia. Next base: position 544,340 of record JACGDI010005394.1, read on the forward strand.
GGGTTAGAGAAAATCTAAGGCCATACCTCAACCCCTCCTTAAACACAGTTATGCATCCCTTAGGAGGTCGATGCATCTTATCCTGAGCCCCCAGTACTAAAAGCTCATATTTTTCAGAGATATAGTACATCTCCCTAATTCGCACTAGGTCTACAAGGGATATTTTGGAGACTATTTCAGTATAGTGATTTAGCGTGAATAACTGACCATGAGACACAGATGCTTCTCTGAGGCTAGCCTTATCCCCAGAGGCAGCCCTCTTAGTGCTCGAGCTACTCGAGCCATCGCTTGACAAACTGTCAGGACCACTCTCAAGCATACTCTCTGACGCACTCTCAATCTCAGTTTCCCCTTGGAATGCTACACCCTCAAACTTAGTATTTTCGCTATTTAATGTACTAAACATCTTTGCAAAGAAAAATATGAGAGAAAATATCAAATATGTAGAAGAACTTATAGCAAATATCCTGAAAACTCTAAGCTCGCGAAGGATTTAGAGAGCTTGATAGGCAAGAACTCGACCAGAGATGATTTTAGCAAAAGTGTAAATAGATGTATCCACCCCTTATATTTATAAGCATTTGGACGCGAGAACCTAAGCGGCAGCAATAATTGCACTGTCGCCCCTTGGCGCTTCATATTCTGTGATGTAACTGGTGCATTAAATGCACAAAAATCATCAGAAACCCTGGTTGAAAATTCAAAAATCCTGGTCGAATATTCAAAAACCCTGATCGAGTGGACAAAACCCTGGTCAAATGTGCATAACCGCCATAAAACCATCGTAACCGCCAAAACTGTCATTCAGTTATCTATTCCTTGCTCATGCTTGTTGGTAAGCTCAATTAAGACCACAAGTAGGGAGGACTCATGCTATGGGGTAACCTAACAGGCCCAAGCTCATTTAACATGCACAGCCCAACGTCACTTCTGAACCCAGCTGGGCCAAACCACTCAACCAGAGACTGTTCTTGACTGCATTCAACTGGAGGCTTCAAGTCACTTGGCCCGTTCAACCATCTCTCTGATCGACCATCTTGTCTGTTTGACCATTTTCAATCAGATGGCTCACTCTAGCACTGACTTATATTCTCACCGCATTTAATATTTTGATAAGCAGCATGCCTTCGTATTAATGGTGCATGCCAATCGGTACAATCTCTACCACCAACCCTACCATCAACTTTAGCAGGGAAATGCCTACCTAGGGTAATGTTCACCGTGGAAAGCAGGAAATGATGCCACCTAAAATAGTACTGGGATTGAGAATGACCATTAACCCCTTGGCAAAGACAAGAGCCCTTAACACCTGATAGGGGCACCTTTAATATATTATACACTAGGAGAATGCTATAAATACCTCATTGCCAATCACATTCCAGGTAATGCCAAATACACTACAAGCTCCTAATATTTTATTCAATAACCTTCTTTCAACAAGAACAAACTTGAGCGTCAGAGTGCCTTCGCCGGGGGCACTCGACTAGTTTAATGTTTGCTATTATTGCAGATTTTAGACCTTGAGAAATATTATTGTTGAATCATTCAACCTCCCTAATCGAATTAACCCAAACACCACCCTTTTTACTACAAATGACTTTCAACCTCATCAATTGTTATTATATATTATTATATAAAACATATTATTATTATTATTATTATTATTATTATTATTATTATTATTATTATTATTATTATTATTATTATATAAAATATATAAATATATGTAATAAAAAGTTTGTTTAGGCTTGTGAGCCTATTGAGTTGAATACTATTGAACTTGGCTCAACTTGCTTGACTAGCAAGCTTGGGTTCAGCTTAGCTCTTTTAAGTTCTGGCCAAATTCGAGCTTTTATCAAGTCAAACCCGAGCTTTTCACAAATAATCTCATTTCATTTACACCCCTTGAGATAATCTGGAAAGACAACAAGATAGTTGCTTTAAAATTTAATTTTCCTTCTAAAATATTAACTTTAATTATTTCAAATTATTACATTTAATTAAATAAATTTGTATTGTCCAATAATTATTTTAATAAATATATTTTAACTTATTATATCACTATAAAACTAGTTGCGAGATTAGTGGGACAAGATAGTTGAGAGGATCATGGAGATAGAAGAGAACGAAGGAGGGACAATTCCTTGCTTGTCTAGAACCCTTCTGTGTATATCTTGGGTAGTAATTGGCATGCATGAATGGAAATAGATAGAAGTGGAATGAGGTTGGAAATGTAATAATGTTGGTATAGTTTATTCTATGATTAGTATATACAAGAAATGAGAAAGGAATGGAATTGTCATTCCCTCATTAATTCCATTCTAATAATTGATAAATAGGAATGATTAGTAGGAATGGAATAAATTTTTTAAATGATCAAATTATCAAGTAAAAAATTATCAAAATAAAAATATTTTAAGTGAAATATTTTTTATATATTACTGTAGATATTTTTTTATTTTTGAGTAAGTCTATAATTATGCAATTTTAATTACTTTTAATGTTATTTGAATTAAATCAGTAAATATATGCAATTTATATGTTATCAACAAGTTATATATGTTTACGCAAAAAAGTAGAAACACAATTTCTTTAAAATTATTATTTTTTAAATTATAATTTAGTAAGCTCTTTTGAATTTTTGGATAAAATATAATTAAAAAAATTATACAATACTTTATAACTAAAGTGCTTAACTTTTTGGCAATAAGGTTAGAACAATTTATTGTATTTTTTTATAAGTTTAATTTGAAGAATTGTTTATAGAATGGACAATTCTTCATTTATTAGTTTTGTATATATTTTTTAGTTATTCGAAGATATGCGAATATAAATAATATTTTAAACTATATATATTATTAGCATGGACTAAGTCCATGAAACTTCTACTTTTTTTATTATAAAAATTAAGATGTGCATAATTATTCTTATTTTGATTATTTATTATTTTTTTAATTTATATAATAATTTATAATAATTTAATAATTTTTATAATATTACTAAAAAATTTATGAATAAAATATATATTTAAATAAAAACACATAGCAATCAAATAAGTTGGAATATAATATCAAATATTTACAAAGTGAAGATTTCTTTTCTTAAATATAGAAGTATTTTGTTAAATTGTGGAGTATTATTTTGTTAAAAAATAAAAAATATAGATTCATTCTTGATGGATTGAGAATAGCTAAACCATGGGGGAGGGAGAGAATGGCTAAACCCATCATTTTGGGAATGGACATTCCCATATTTAAATTATACCAATCATGATTTTAGGAATGGACTTGGGACTATCCATTCTATTCCCATCTCATTTTTCTCTCTTTCCATTCCTTTGGCTCATTCTTAGTCAACCATCAAATAGTTTACTTAAACCATTAATTTCTCATTTATTTGAAATTAGTTTTGGCAAATTAAACACATTATTGTCATCTACCCATGACGTAATTTATGACAATCACCAATTTCTTAGAAATTAATGCATTGAGCCAATTTAAATAGTTGGTAAAAGAAGACCAATTTCCAATAGTCCCCCACATAAATGGAAATTAATGCGACTGATTGATGTAGATGCAATGTAGACATGAGAGAGTTCAAGCGAACAATTATTGCATCAGGAGCGGTAGCTTGTGGCTTTGAACCTTCCTTAGTGTAGCACTATCAGGTTTACTTGACTAATTAGTGAACATGATGTCTTGAACTATTCAACCATTGGTGTAAACCAAGACAATAGTACTCACACAATAATTGTCCTTATGCTTTTTAGTCCTTTCGATTGTGTTCGTTTTGGCCATGGACACCTATCTTAGATTCAAAAATATTTATAATGAAGCGGCTCATCTTCACACTTATATAAGTGATCTCCCACAAAGAGTACCCCACCATACTCCACTATTCTAGCTTTAGGAATCATTCAGAGTCAAGACTCAACTTTGTACCCACTCAACAGGCTACACTTTCATGTCATAGGAATAAGTTGAAGTGCTCACATGAACCTTCATAACTTAGTTGTCCCACTGAACCAAATTTTAGGTTCTCCAATCATCATGGTTGGGTGTCCGCTGTGTCGATTCTCAAACTTATGGGTTTTATTCCCATTCCTCTCAATAGACGCTTCACTTGATCTCTGGGTAGATCTTTTGTTAACGGATCTGCTAAATTCTCTTTGTACTTCACATTGTAAAGTGCAATTATCCCATTTGAGATCAATTACATTATGGTATTATGTTCTCGTCTCATATGAGGAGATTTACCATTGTAGATGTTGCTTTGAGCCCTTTGGATTATTGATTGACTATTACGATAAATTGTGATGGCAGAAATTGATTTAGGCCAACAAGAAATATCCTCCAGGAAATTTTTGAGCCATTCTATTTTTTCTCCTGCTTTGTCCAAAGTAATAAATTTAGATTCCATCATTGAACAAGCTATACAAGTTTGTTTAGAGGATTTTCAAGATACTATAGCTCCACTTAAGGTGAAAATATACCCACTTGTAGACTTGGTGCCTTTTGTATTAGATATTTAGTTAGCATCATTGTAGCCTTCCAATACAGCTGGATATCTACTATAGTGTAACCCATATTCAATTGTGTACTTTAGAAATCTAAGTACCCTAGTCAATGTTTTCTAGTGTTCATTGCCAGGATTGCTTGTAAATCTACTTAACTTATTTATTGAGCACGTAATGTCGAGGCAAGTAGAGTTTGTTAGAAATATCAAACTGCCTATTATTCTCAAGTATTCCACTTGAGATATGGGTTCACTAGTGTTTTTGCTTAGATGTTGATTGCGATCTATAGGCATTTTTACAGGAGTGTTGTCATACATATTAAATGTTTTGAGAATTTTCTCAATATAATGGGATTGAGTTAGAATTAGTCCATCAGGCATTGTAGTTATCTTAATCCCCAGTATGACATCAGCTACACCCATATCTTTCATGTTAAAATGCTTGATATGCATTTCCTTGGTAGTCAAGATGATATCTTGATTGTTACCCATTATCAGCATGTCGTCAACGTACAGGCAACCATAACAAATTCATTTTGAGTGTCTTTGAAGTAAACAAATTTATCACACTCATTTATTTTAAATTCTTATTGACAACATTACTTTGTCAAATTTTTCATGCCATTGTTTTGGAGCTTGTTTGAGCCTATACCATGACTTAATAAGTCTGCACACTTTCTTTTCATGTCCAAGAACAACAAATCCTTCAGGTTGTTCTATATAGATTTCTTCATCTAACTCACCATTTAGAAAGGTAGTTTTCACATACATTTGATGTATTTCAAGGTTATTTAGGACTGCTTTTGCAATAAGCAACTTGATGGATGTGATTCTTGTCACTGGTGAGCACATATCAAAGAAATCAATCTTTCCTTTTACTTGAACCCTTTTGCTACCAATCTAGCATTGTATTTATGTATAGAACCATCTGTTTTATATTTCTTTCAAAGAATCCACTTGCAGCCCAATGGTTTATGGCCTGTTAGGAGATTAACGAGCTCTCACGTGTAATTTTGCATGATTAACTCTATTTAACTGTTACTAGTTTCTTTCCATGAAGGTGCTTTTGGATTAGACAAAGCTTCACTAATTTTCTGTGGTTTATTTTCTAACAGATAAGTTTGGAAGTCTGGACCAGATGTCTTTTCTTTTCTGATCCCCTTGCTTCATCTTAGTTCTTCCTTAGTTTGAGAATCACTTGTTGATTCCAAAGTTCTTTTAAGAGAACTTTATTCTTTTTTATCTTTGCAAGGAAAGATATTTTCAAAAAATGTAGCACATCTAAATCCAATGATCATTCCTTCATTTATATCAGGAACTACTGATTTATGCACCAAGAATCTATAGGCATTACTATTGTGTGCATATCCAGTGCAAATGCAATCAACAATTTTTGGCCCTATTCTTAACTGTTTTGGCTTAGGTACCTCCACCATAGCCAAGTACCACCACACTTTCACATATTTGTAAGAAAGTTTGTGAGCTTTCCATAATTCATAAGGGGTTTCATCTTTTCCTTTATGGGAATTTTATTCAAAATGTGGGTAGCTAAAAAAATAGCTTCCCCTTACATGTTCTGAGGTAACCCCAAATTATTCAACATAGCATTCATCATTTCCTTAAGAGTTTGTTTTTTGATTCTAGTAACTCCATTTGATTGATGTGAGTAAATAGCCATTATTTGATGAATAATGCTAAAATTTGAGCAGAATTCTTCAAACGGTGCTCCATATTCACCACATCTATTACTTTTGATAGCTTTAAATTGTTTGCTAAGTTGATTTTCAACCTCAGTTTTATAGCACTTGAATGCTTCTAGGTTTCATCTTTGTTTCATAACAAAAATACATAGCAAAATCGTGTGCAATCATCAATAAAAGTAACGAAATACTTTTTCCCACCTCTAGTTCACACAAACTTTAAATCACATATGTTACTATAGATTAATTCTAGAGGCATTGTGCTTTTTTCAACTGAGTGAAAGGAGCTCTAGCCATTTTGGTTTCAACACATATTTCACACTTATGAGTTGTGTCAATTTAAAATGGAGGAAACAATTCTAAGTTTACTAATCTACACAAAGTTTTGAAATTAACATGTCCGAATCTAATATGCCATAATTCACAACACTCAATTAAGTAAGTAGAACCAGAGATGTTATTATTATTACTAACTTGAACAATTTTGATTACAAGCATTGTATTGAACTTGAACAACCGATTCTGCACATAGTCTCTACTTGGAAACAAGCCATTCTTAGAAAGCATAAACTTGTCTAACTCAAATATAAGTTTAAAACCATTTTGCACTAACAAGGATCTTGACACTAAGTTCTTGCAAATGTTTGGCGCATGAAGAACTTTATTCAAAGTCAGCTCTTTGTAGAAGTCATCTTCAGAACAACCTTGCTCATTCCAACAATATCAGAAGTTAACGAATTGCCCATTTACAGTTTCTTTTTAGTGACAGGAGCATCAGTTGAAAACATATACTTCTTCGAACAAATGTATCAAGTGGCACTAGTGTCAATCCACTACTCTCTCGGAGTATCAATAATGTTGGCTTCAAAAACTACTATTGAGAGGTTTAGTTTAGACAAGTCCAATGGTACAATTTTTCCTTAGTCATATGGGCTTGATTCGATTTGTTTTTCATAGAAAGTCAACAATCTTTGGCATTGTGGTTTGGCTTTCCACAATTGTAGCAATTTCCTTGAAACTTCATAAGTTTCTTGCCTTTGTTGTTTGAGCCAATTTCTTGGTGCTTTATCTTTTTACTTGCAGTTATGCTTGGTTCAACCAAATTAGCTTTAGCCTCTATTTTGATCCTACTTGTTTTGACATTAGACATCCGATTGTCATTCTCCATCCTCAATCGAACAATCAAATTTTCAAGAGTCATCTTATTCCTTTTATGTTTGAAATAGTTCTTGAAATCCTTTCACGATGACGATAGCTTTTCAATGATTGCAGCCATTTGAAAGGATTCACTTGAAGTCATATTCTCAACATGAATTTTGTGTAGAATAATCTTCAATTCTTAGACTTGGCTCATGAAGGATTTGGAATCCATCATCTTGTAGTCCAAAAATTTGACTAGTGCAAATTTCTTCAAACCATAGCTCTTTAGATGTCTTAATAGGGCTGTAAACATTATACAGTAAGTCATCCAATCCATTTAGAATGTAGTTCTGGCATAGGACATCACTTTAATTCTAGGTATCTAAAGTTGCCTGTTTTTGAAAATCAGTGTCATCTTCAAGTACACTAGGTGTATCTTCTTTCAAGAATCTAACAAGGCTAAAAGTCATTAGGTAAAACAACATTTTCTACTGCCACCTGTTAAAGTCAAGTCTAGTGAATTTGTTTGGTCCTTCTCCAGGAGCATGAATAGGTGCAAAAACTAGTGTAGTGACTGGAGTTGTAGTAGTAGTTGATGGAACAGTAACTTGGTTTGATGCCATGATCACAGAAACTATTAATTTGTCTTAAAATTGTTATTTTGGTTGTATAAATTTCTATGATCAACTAATCAAGTTAAGAGTGAAGCTCTTTGTCTTTAAAATAAATTAGTCCCGCACTGGTGCTAATGGCAACTGGCTATCGTTTCCTAAGATATACAACGACTAATTTAGATGGTAGTAACACTGCAAACCGTCCGATTTTTCAAACTTTTAAGCGTACTAAAATTCTCTTTTTAGACTATGCAGAAAATTTTGTTATATGCAATAATATTGACTGGAATGATGCATTTAGGACTAATATATTGAGCTAAAGAAGCAGCTGAAAGGCGGTTAAATGGCTACTATTTTATTAATGCATGCAGGTTGAAAGTTGCTTGGCTAAGTTCATCTATTGCCTACTCATAATTGGAGGTTTGCATTTTCCATACACTATTTATGTTTTCTAGAAATTTTCTTGTTTTCAGCAAATGCTAAAAATTAAATTCTAGAGATTTTTCAAGGTTTTTGTGGGCCTAATCAAAATGAAATTGAATTTTGAACAAAACAATTAATATTAGATTGAAAACCTAATTTAATTTTATCCAAGCCCAAGCCTGGCCCAGTTGGATGGGTGGGTAGTGGAACGGCGCCGCGTCGCACATGTGGATTGGATTGAACCCACTATCATGTAGGTTCTCTCCCTTCCAAACACTTGTAGTACCCCCAAGGGGCCCATCCTTCACCTCCATACTTAAGATATATATTCAAGTCCACTTTTTATTCATTTTACAATGTGGGATGGAGTTTCACCCCTCTCATTTATTTGGCTCATTTTTAGTTTTCTTAGTCAATCATCAAGTAACTCATTTTGACAATTAATTTCTCATTCACTCAAAATTGATTTTGGCCAATTAAACACATTATCATCATATATATATGCGGCGTAGTTTACGACGATCACCAATTTCTTAAAAATTAATACTTTGAGCCCGCTTAAATAGTTGGTAAAAAAAGACTAATTTCACAAGCTTGCCCATACTTTGCAAGTATCCAAAATCAATCATAGCCCTCAAGCTTAGTAAACCTCAAATTGTGACTAGCTCATGCCCACAAGTCTACTTTGTGCCAATAGTCCAACTTACATTGTGCAAACCTACACGATGCATCCAGTAAGCTTGTCTGCATGCTTCAACTTATGCTATCACTTGACAGGGCACGGGTCAACACATCCAAATGAATTTGTCTAGCTTGAATTGACTCTATAAAGACATGATCTAAGCTACAATGCATCATTTAGAGCCATTGTGGTTCATGGATAATGGGACAAGTGGAGATCTCTACCAATATTTTCAAAATCGGACTGGACAATGAACAGGTGACCTTACTGGTTACTGGTTCAATCGGTTCAACCAATTCAACCAGTGGTCGAGCCGTTATGATGTCATAATGACGTAATAATTATATTTAATTTTATAAATATATATAATATTTTAATATTACAAAAAAAATAAAACCTTCAATTGATATAAAAAGAATATTGTTTGAAAAAAAATTCAACTTACTTAATTTTAAGTACATTTTTTCATAAAATAATACTATTTCATAATTTATCAACTATAAATAAATAAAACATAATGCTTCATATTGATTTAAGTAATCATTTGTTTCTTGTTTCAACTAAAAGTAAAAATACATTCTTCTACACTAAATATTCAACATAATTTAAGAGAGATTAAACAAAATAAAATAACAAATTAAATATAAGCAAAACTACCACTTCATTAAATTTTAAAAAAATAAATTCATGTTTCAAAAAATTACATGTCCAAAATCTTGAATCATCATCTTTAACTCATAATTTTTCTTTTTTATTTTCAATTTTTTTTCTTCTTAAAAAAATGTAAAATTTAAAAAAGAAAACAAGTGAACTAGTTGAACCGGTCTGGTTTTGACTGGTTTTGAATTTTACTGGTTTTTATGCTTCAATCGGACCAGATTGGCCACCGGTCACCGGTCTGAACGGTCGAATCGGCTAGTCTGGTCCGATTTTTAAAACATGGGTCTCCACACATCTTTACCTCTTGTCAAGGTTTTGAAAACCGGATCGGATCGGTGATCGGAGGCCAATTCAATCTGGTTGAAGCATAAAAATCGGTGATGGTTAAAAGTGGTACCGGTGAAAATCGGTTCACATTTTTTTTGAAACTTTAAAAATTATTTGTTCAAAAAGAGAAAAAGTTAAAAAAAAGAAATTACGAGTTGAAGATGATGATTAAAGATTTTAGACATGTAATTTTTTAAGACATAAATTTATTTTTTTGAAATTTAATGAAGTGGTAATTATATGTGAATGCTTATATTTAATTTGCTATTTTATTTTGTCTAATTTTTTTTTAAATTATGTTGAATATTTAGCATAGAAGAATTTAATTTTACTTGAAGTTGAAATATGGAATGAATGATTACTTAAATTAATGTGAAACATTATTTTTTATTTATTTATAATTGACTAATTGTGAAATAATATTATTTTCTAAAAAACATACTTAAAAATAAGTAAGTTGAAATTTTTTCAAACAATATTGTTTCTATATCAATAGGAAGGTTTTTTTGTTAATAATAGAATATTATATATATTTATTAAAAAATATAATTATTACATCATACTGGTCCAACCAGTAGTCCAATCGATTGAATCAATAACCAATAATGTTATCGATTTTTTGTCAATTTTGATTTTGAAAACATTGGCTATTGCAATAGGCTTAATAAAAAAATGATTTATGATAATGGTCAAAATAGAAAAGCTAATGAAGTACGCCCGTCTTATCTCATTTTTTGGGTATCCAATTGACCGCCTACTTATTCTTATGTGATCCATATCATGTGAACTTTCATTTAATAGCCCTTACTCAAAATTATGTTATGACTACGCGACGTGTGTCTAGTGTTGACCTTAAGCTAACACTGGTCTAGAACTTCTCATATCCAAACATTCATAATCAAACCAGACACCATAACCAGATTTTGGATCAACTTTTAACTTCACTATACCAAAAGCGTTACACTTTGTCACTTTAATTGATTAAGCCAGCTACCTCCGACTTGGCAAATGCTAGCACTATACCAATGTTGTTGTAATATAACCTTGTCCTAGTGTTGTATTTAATTGTATAATGCCAGTCTTATTATACTTGGATTAAAAAACTTATCCTCATAAATGATAGGCAACAATCATTATCAAGCATGATGTTTCCTAAAAAGGTATCGCCATTGCCTTTGTTATAACAACAAAGAAATCATAGCCAATAACCCGTTGAATCAGACTTAATCTTTTTATATTTTCATTCTAGTTGATTTTAAGGTGCTACACCAAGACATTACCTATTTGGATATTTCACTTCTCCAAACTTTTAATTCATCTACTAAGTCTCAATGAATCTTCAACTATCAATGGATTAACTCTATCTGTATCCTCTCTATGCAACAGAACCTAACCTTTGAGGTACATGGGGCGTTTCTTTAAGATTTTGCAATTTAAATGCACCCCTCTTTATCCTTTGTCTCAGACTAATCCTGTCATTGTTTTGGCTCATTTATTAGCTAACTTTCTCTTGCTTATTTGAGGTCTCTATTCCAACATGAAACCTTCCAACTTAACCTACAAGTTGACATTTTTAGGACATGGTAATGAACTCTATTCAACTAAGTAAGATGCATACATGTTGGCATGCAAAATGAATAACATAGTCACAGCAACTAATAAAGTGATGAGAAAAGTATTGATCCCAAGATGAACTAAATTATTTGCTACTAATTATTAATTTATCATACACTTGTTTTATTCAAACAAAAATCAATTAAGTAGGAATTAGAATTAAACTAATAAAAATAAGAAAAGTATACTGATTAAGTTTTCTACTAGGATATAGAAGCCTAGAATTATGATTTCATCAATTGATTGGGTTGATTACATAAGTTTCTTCCCATGAAATTAATAACAAGTTATTAATCTTAAGTCTTATGCAATTACGGGGTTATACTAAATTACGCGTAATCAAATCCCTAATTTATGGATGGGGTTGTACCACTTGACTAGCTTCCTAGTGCAAGGAGGTATATTTCTATTCTACTCATTAATTAATTCATCTATTCGAATAATTAGTCCTAGACTTTTCTATTGTCAATCAATCCCTAGATTTTCTTTTTTAAGATTCCTCTGGGGGCTAAAGATGTACTTGACTGTTAATCAAATAATTAAATAGAGAAAACACACAATAGAAGAAATAACTTAAAATGTTACTAATTTCATGGGAGAAAATAATGCATCAATTTATTCAAAAGAATTCATCATAATCCTAATATAATAAATTAGTTTATGATTGAATTGTCAAACAAAACATGAACAAAATGAAATATTATCTCAAATCTAGAATAAAAAAGAAAATCAAAGGTGGAAGAGGAAACTCAATTCCTAGATGAATCTGATCTTCATTTTGTCCTCCTTTGAACCACTAGCTCTCGCGAAACTTCTAATTTTCAAAGGCCTATTTGTATTCATTAATAGAGTCTTCTAATTAGAATAGGACCCAAATAAATAAAAAACCTCTTTTGCCCATCCTTAATTAGATCATGAAGTGTGATTCTATCAGCATTCCCACAAACTTGTATCAATTTGTCTATTTTTGTAAGTTCTCCACTTGTATTCTCACAATTCCAAATGTTCATTAATTAGTAAGAGAATTATAATTTTTTAAACAAGATAATTATTTGTTAAGTCCCAAATATGATATTAAAATTTTTACTAATAAGGACTAAACAATACACAATGTCTATTGCATCTCGCCTAATGCTGAATTCCTAACAAAGTCTTTCCCAATTAATAAGTTTCTTGAAAACCTACTTGCCCTTCACACACAGTGGGTCCTTGTTATCTGCAACAAACATGCCACTCAATGAGCAACTTTACAACCTTAACCAAAGTCTATAGATTGCTACCTAGTATAAATTTAAGTGTCAAGTGGGATAACCTTTTTGTTGCACTACCTCTACCAGGGACCAACTCGAAGTTTAACTTTGGCCATTTTCTTAACTAGTTTTTACTTAATATTTGTAGTCATACACATGAATGCCTCTGGAAATCCAAACTTAGCATTTGGATTGTCATTTTAACAATGCCTCCACAAGAGTGATCTCTATCTAGACTGACTTTATTATCTCCTTATTGTTGAGCATTCCACCACAAATAATTAGCCTCTTTTTTTTGGTTTTTTTTTCCTATCTAGTACTGCTAAAAACATTTTGGTTCAAAAGCCCACCACAACATGGACCCAAAAACTATGTTATCACTTCGTTGTCACTAACAACGTTTTGCTAAATGCCAACTTCTTGTCTGGAAAATCTGTTTCAAGATTAATGACATCTGTCACCTCTCTAGGATATTCAAAAACTAACTCAATTTGTCTCTCAACAAATTCCTTTAACCTGGCCACTTACTCCTACAATTTTTTTTAGTCTCTTTTGAAGTCCCACATTTGATAAAAGATTACCACTATTATGGTTGTCTAAGTATTCTCTTGATCCACTATATCTTTAATTCCAAACTAAGAATACTATCACACAACAAATCTGATTATCATGCCTAAGAAATTTTATGAATAAAAGCTAATTGAACTTCAATACCACTTGTCAGAAAAGGCAGAATAGGTAAAAAAATTTCATATTTTCTCCATCTCAATATGGCTTGGCTTTTGCACAAAGCTAGTTAGCCTTCTTGTAAATACACCCATACGTGTTTATTCTCTAAGTTTAAGTGAAAATTCATTATAAGAAACAAAGACACACAATATCAACACACATGGAGCAAAAATGTAATGACACATGTTGTTGCACAAAACTCCAAACAATGAACTGATGCTATGTATGGATTGCCCATAAGTTTGTCTATATTTCAACACACTCTGCAAGTGCCTGAAGCCAATCTAACCCTCAAGCATAGCCATCACATTGAGCCTAACTCGACCATAATATACCTATTGGTCAACTGTTGTATCAATATTCCATCATATGGCGCCTGATGCCTACAATGCATTAGCAAGTTTGACTTTGCGCCTCAACAACTTAGTACTACCACCTAATGTGACATGAGTCAACCTACCTAAATAAATGAGATATAACTAGGATTGATCATAGGTAAACATGGTCCTAGCCATAAAGCATTTTCCTAAACCATCTTGATGCATTACTAGGGCAAGGGATCATCAGATGGTTTGAGCCTCCAAACACCCTTATCCTTTTTATAATAGGGTTAACAAAAAAATTTCTTATAACAATAGTAGATATTCAAAAGTTGAGAAAGTATATCAAACCTCTCTCTCTCTCTCTCTCTCTCTCACTCTCTCTCTCTCTCTCTCTCACAGCATCCAATTGACCATCCTCTTGTTCGTATTTGATTCCCATGAAATGAATTTATCTCATGGCCTTCGTTTAAAATCATATTTTGACTACCCAATGTGTGCCCAACATTGCACACTACTATGCCACCTGCTGCTTAGTATCACCTACATGGATCATTGCCCATCCAATTCTCTAACAAGTAACTAAAACCTTTGTCATCTGAAACATCCCTTAAACATTACACCATGTGCTTGCTTTACAATCCATGTCATGGTGCCAATACTTGGCCAATTCTAATGCATCATACGAAGCCAACACTCGTTGTGTGCCAATACACAAGCCTCTAGGTATGTTTTCAGTAACTTGATGGTTCAATACCTAAGTTAGATAAGATAGTAAAATAGTAAATAGGGCCTAAAATCTGCATTAAAGTACCTTCTCAAAAAAATAATTTTTTTGAACAAAGCAAATAAGTATGATTAAATTAAAGTAGCAATCAATGAGGATTCAGACCATTCTAAAAGCTTGAGTTTGAGTACAATCTATATAGGTGTTTATTTTCTTTGTTAATGATTTTAAAATATTAATAATAGTTTAAATTCTCAAATAATATCCGCACTATCATTAGAAAAAATCCAATATCTCAAGTGTTTCTAATTGTCGAAATACAAAATATATGCAAAGCCCACTCCCAGAAAAAATGTTCCAGAAAATGCTCCCAACCCTCAATAGACTAAAAATACACTAACTTCAATATTCCCATTAGCAACAGAGGTTTGTATTGCCAGTAATGCTATAAAATAGTTTTCAATTTTCATTATTGTCATCTTTCTTTAATTTTAGTTAATAGCTGTTGCAAATTCACTTGAATTCTTTAGTTTCCAAATAAAGAAACAGAAAATTAAAGTGAAATCGCTGATAAATAGGATTTTCTTATAATATGAGCATGAAAAAAAATAGTACACTCAATACAGTTAGTACATCACGCGTGTGCGTAAATTAGAATTAGGCCATAAAGCAAAGCAAGATTCTCTTTCACAAGGACTCCACGCCTCCGGCAAGATTGGAATTCTATCACAGCCATCATAAAAGAATTTCTTTTTCATTTGAGAAGAGGCGATTTTGTTGGTGCAGTGTAGACGGCAAAATCGATGGATGATCTGGTGGTGCAGCGAGTATTCCAAGAAGGTGGGCGTGATTTCTACCAACAGCAGCCTTCAACTTCTTCTTCTTCTTCATCGTCCATTCTCCAGTCTCTTCCCCTACATGTGGTATGCTTTTTTCTTGGATTTGTTCACTTCCTTTTTTCTATCAATTCGGGTTTTATTTGGAATTGTTGGATTGGTGAAAAAAGATTTATTTTTAGAAGTTGTGAAAGAAATTTTACGAATTGAGATGCTTGATTAAATGTGCTCCTTTGTTCATGTAGGTTATTTATGGATGGTGTTTTATTGGGTATGACATTGTTGTGGATGGTCCCCTTGGAGTTACGGTTATCTTAATATCTGCATTTAACTTTAATTTATGAATCCAATTAGTTGGGAAAATTCTAAACTTCAAGTTCAGGATGACGCAGAATGTTTTTCTTTGTTATCTTTGTCCCCCCGCCCCCCTCTCTTTTTTTGGTTTTTTATTCTGTATTTGTTTGAAAATTGGAGCCTAGTGGTTCTGATTTGGGTCTTAGCATCAGTACAAAAAGTACCTTGTGCAGTAGATTTCAGTTTCTAAGAATGATGAGTTTTGGTATTTTGCAGTCTTTTGATCATGGGTACTACTTGCTGGTGAAATCCATTCAAGAACTCAGATCAAAGAAAGATGGAGTGGTCACTATTGGAATTGGAGGTCCAAGTGGATCAGGAAAATCGAGGTCTTTGTCCTGTTAACATGCTTTAAAATTTTTAAATGCCAATCTGAATTGTTGACGGGCTTTTCCAGAAGTTTATTAGCATTATCTGCTTTATGGATAGTCTTTTACTCAAAATGTGAAATTTTATGGTTCTTGAAGCTTAGCTGAAAAGGTGGCATCTGTAATTGGTTGCACGGTTATCTCAATGGAGAACTATCGCACTGGAATTGAAGATGGCCATGATTTGGATTCAATTGATTTTGACCTTCTTGTGCAGAATCTCGAGGTGTGCTTTTTTCTTTCATTTGCATTTCACATGGGTGAAAAAACTTTTCTTGATTTGGTTAAGAACTTAATCAAACATCTTTGTCTACATCCTGAAAGGAAGAGATTGAGTAATTCTATCAGAATACTTGATGTTGACTTTCTGGCATATTCTTTGAGTAAAACCAGTGTTTTAAAAGGTGAAAGGTATGGGTGAGGCGTGTCACTTGTCTTGGGGTGGGTTGTGCCTTAAGAATTATCATATATATTATACATAGATAATATTAATCAATATAAATGTAAGCTATAAATGAAGTAAAAAAATGATAGATTGTGGAAGGGACCTTGATGTTTGTTTAAATGACATGAGATGGTGTAACTAGGTAGATTTGACATTTCTAACTCTGGAATAGAATAAGAAAATTGTTTTATGAATATCAATCCGTGAGATATAAAAGATGATTTTTAGAGGAATTTTAAAATGAGTTTAAATTTTAAGAAATGATGATAACTAAATTTGGCATCTGGTTACTCTGAATACTTTTTGATTCACACCCTTTTGGAGTATATGCTCGGTGAATTGAGGCCAGAAAAGGCATACGCGATGACCAGCATATGCCCTGTAAGAGAAATTCTCCTCAATATTGCCTCAAGGCAATTTACAGCTGCCCTCCATCCCAGGGCGTGCTTTGACTCACCCAATGAACGCCTTTAAAACTCTGGGTAAAACCTTATATGGTGTTTGGCTCTAGGAAGATATCTTCTGTAGTAAAACATAATAAGCTGTTTGTCATTTACTCCATTCAAATTGAATAATATGCGTTTTATAACTGGGTTTTTGTTACAATAGGACTTGATAAATGGCTGCGATACATTGACCCCAGTATTTGATTTTCAAGGAAGAAGACGTATTGGTTCAAATGCTATAAAAAGCATTTCAACTGGGGTGGTAAGTCTGCTTGTGATTACTGTTTCATGGAACTTCTTATAAGCCTACGGAGTTTGATTCTCCATGTTTTGATTGTAGGTTATAGTTGATGGCACTTATGCCCTACATGCAAAGCTGCGCTCTTTGCTAGATATACGAGTTGCTGTGGTAAGTTATATATATATATATATTGTATCAAGTTATTAAGTATATATTGTCACCTGTATAGGTACTGTTTCCCTGCGATATTGCTTGTGCTCTAGTCATAATAAATACTTAATCAGTTTGATTGAATTTCTATCTGTCTGGGGAATCAGGTTGGTGGTGTTCATTTTAGTTTACTTTCCAAAGTTCAATATGATATTGGAGAGTCGTGTTCGTTGGACTACCTCATTGACAGCATTTTCCCACTCTTCAGAAAGCATATTGAGCCTGACCTTCATCATGCGCAGGTTGACTTTCAGTATCCTGGTAACCTACTTGTGGTGATAACAATTCTTCTTGTTCCTGATTGGCTTCGTTTCTTCTGTAGATCAGAATTAACAACAGTTTTGTTTCTTCATTTAGAGAGCCAATTTACAAGCTCAAATGCAAAAGTGAGGTATGTTAATGTTGGCCTCTATGGACTAATTCGTAGGATGAAGTTTGAAGAATTGTGCACAGTTCTTTACTTTGTGGAAAAAATTGTTCTTTGTCTAGAATCTTCTAGCCTAGGTTTTGAAAATTTTATCTCATTATATTTATCCCTACGATTTGTCTAATTTATCTTTCAGAACCTTCTTAATTTGGAACTCATTGTTTGTGACAGTCTCAAAGTGGACATGCTGCCTACATTTTCCATGGAAAGGAAGCACAAGTTGACAAGTAAGTTATTCAGTCCATGTAATTTTACTGCCTTAGCTGTCCATGAAGATGGTCAATTGCCAGTTCATTCGTCACCTTCTTTATGTTAGTAGAATCTGAGCTTATGGATTTTTGCTTCAAGTTTTATTGAGATGTACTTGAGACCGCCTTCAGCAAGTGAAGAAGCGCGAATAAATGATTGGATCAAGGTGCGACAATCTGGTATCAAATACTATCTCTCACTGGGTGATCAGAGGATTGTTGATAAAAATTATATCATCCGGCCAAGGGCTGAATTTGAGGTAAAATATTTCCAACTGTGCTTTTGTTATGTAGTACTCTATGAATGGAAATGTGTTGTTTGCCCCTATCATCAGAAATATCTCTCTCAGGTACTTTTGAAAAAGAACACCCTGGTGTTGAATATATGATTTCTGTTTTCATCACCAATCTTGTTTTTGTTTTTCTAGGAACTCTTGAATGTTAAAAAAAGAAATACATTTCATTTGCTGGTGGGTGGGAGAAGAATGTGGAATAAAATTGAAAGAAGCTTTTTGTTGAATAAATTTTAAAGAAATTTGCATGCTTCTACTGTTGGTGCCACTTGCACATATCTGAGACAATATGCACTACAATATTGAACATGGATTTGCATTTGCTTGCTACATTCCAGTACTCATCTTTTTCCCCCTCTCCAGGTAGTTTCTCATAGCAAATACCGTAAACATACAGACTTTATCTCTCTTTCTGCACTATCCTACATTTTGTGTGGCAAACAAATTTTTGTTTAGCTATAATATTTTGGAGAAAAACTCACAACCAAATTTTAAAGTCATCCATCTATCTGGAATGAACTTCATTTGCTATATTGAAATATTTTAGCTGGAAGAGAATAGACTCAGCAGGCAGCTGGGTGGCTGATTCTTCCTAACTTATTGAGCAATGATTTAACTAGAAGCCTTCCTCCACAAAACCAACTCATTGTTGAACTAGTTTAGATAATGCATCATATGGTAAGTCATTCAGAACAATCACAAGCTTATTAAAATATCCTGTAATTTAATGGCTGCAGAGTTGACTTATGGCACTGACTTCAATAACGCCTCATAGCATGGTTAAATTAGCTGGCCTTGTCAACTAAAGCAGGACATAATAGAGAATTCAACTGAAACGATCAAATTAACTAGAATTTCAGCAGCAGAGATTAATATACTAAAGTTGATTACATGATATCATAATACTGTTCATCAGCACTAATATCATTCATCAACCCATAGAATAATGAAAGAGCTAAAAGTGTTAGATGTGCAATGATTCTCTTTTATCTTTCTTGTTTGTTTGTTTGTTAGTCTCAAACATGTATTTTAAGAATAAAGAAACACATGAATACAGATATATGCTTAATATTCTCTATTTCAATTCTTGTATGGATCTCTTGGTGAATTTTGAAATATTTAAGCTTGCACACTTGTTTATCCACTTCTCTTATTGCTGGGGAACTTTTAGTCTCATGAATGCATATTAATTTCGGTATCTTGTTCACTTTATATAGATGTGAGGAAGTATTGCTAAGAAAAAGTATAAGAGGATACACATTAGTTTATTTCATGACCTATTTAGCAGCTTTTTTATTAATTTCTCACTTAAAGGAATATGAGTTGCATTTTTCATTTTGCATCTATTTATTCATTTCTATTACATTTTCTAGTTGTTGTAATAACTATAAGGGGATCAAATCCAGACGTCCCTTAAAATTTAAGTTCATGACATTTTTGTTTGCTACTGCTTTTGCTGTTACTTCTTTCATTTCTTTTTCTACTTATAGTATTATGTACTTTATGCCGGCAAATCCATGTAGAAATCAACTGAGGGAGTAATTATTCGTTGCTTGTTCGTTTAATTTTTCTTTTTGGTGCTCTCTGAAGTAACTCAGCAATTAGTGGGCTTTTTGATGTAGTTTCCATGCCATCGAGTATGGTCTGCTATTTTAGTTTTTGGCTTCTGAGATTTATTTCTTTCCGTCCTTGCTATTACTTTCAACAGAACTTTTTATATGGTAATATTCTTCTGATGTTTTAATTTTAAGACCCATCCTTAATCCTCACAGCTATTACCTCTAGCGCTCCTGACATGGAGAAATATCTGCATTACTTATCCTTTGTACAATGTATTAGGTTGGGCGGATGACTCTGGGTGGTTTGCTGGCCTTGGGATATACAGTGGTGGTCAGTTATAAAAGGGCATCGACCTCAGTTATTGATGGCAGTCTTTCAGTGTCATTGGAAACTATTGATACTCTAGGAGAGACCTACATGGTACTCAGGGGCTCAAATAGAAAAGTATGGACTCTCTTTATCTTCCTTTAGCAATCTTAATGCATACACCATTCACTGAACTGGAAGTATGTCTTTTGTTAATTTCCACTGACTTCTTTCTTCCTTTTAAGAATTTTAATGTCCCTCAATTTTTATGGCCAAACTGGAACCTTTGAATTTGTTCTGTACCATGTTAGCCGTAAATCTCTTAACCATTTCTGCAATCTTGTGTCAGTATGTGCTAATGCACAAATGTTCTTGAAAAGTGGTTTGTTTGGATATACTGATGCTGGTCCATTTGCATGTTTTCGCATATCATGGCTGCTGCTATTTCTTTCTCAAGAATGATTACCATGATATGTCTAAGGATACCTAGAAATCTGGCATGGATTATATTTCCAAGGCATGGTGATAAATGCTTGTTGTGGGTGGGCAACTGCCTCAAGGCCTAGCCCCACCCAAAGTCAATTAAATGGTGTACTTCATCCCCACCTCATTCCCTACCTGGCAATATGTAATGCAACAAATGAAGATGTCTTTCTTTCACATACAGTTAACTACAGATTGTGTTATTCCTCAAATCATCCCTTGTGTTATTGTCCTTCCTTTAAAAGTTATATAATACATAGGACCACAATTTTTTCTTTTTATATGTGCCTTCATTAGATGGATGCCAGTATTTTTATATTTGCTCTTACTGCATAGTCGCTGATTGTGGGGATCTGTCATCTTTAACAAATGACTTGTTATTTTCACAAGATATTATGCTGTATTCAGTGCCTGATTTCAGATTTCGTATAGTTAATAACCTTATTGAATAGTGAGGCTCAAATGTTTGTGTCCTTATGAGCTCATCTGTTTATATTCTCTTGTTAATCTCAATGCTTTATTGTTTAGCCTTAATTGCCAATCTGATGATATTTTTTGTGCCTATTTTGATTCCTCATGGCATACCATGTAAAATTTTTGTCGTTCATCCCTTGACCTCAAAATCTGTTGTCTATTAACTCTTGCTAATTCATGTGTATGATTGTTTAATTTTAGTTGCTATTCTACACAATATTCACTATTGTTATGCCTTTCTTGGGTCGCATACTAAGTAGCAGAAGTTGGACTACTGGTAGTCCTTTAATAACCAGGACAACTGTGGAGTTGAACTTATGTTTGATGCAGTCAATCTCTTCTGTAGATAGTTGGGACTGAATCATCAAGGATGGGTATAACTGGACCGTGGATCACAAAATCATATCTCGAGATGATACTTGAGAGACAAGGTTTGAACTTGGAAATGCATATGCACACACACATGTATATAAATACATATACATATATATACATACATATAAATTCTCTGATTTCAGCTGCTTCTTGTTATATTTCATATGCCACTAATTTATCCATAAAATGATTTTGATGGTTTAAACTCGTGGTCAGCTACATTAAGCCCTTAATAAGCCTGACTACTATAAAATTGAATGTAGTAATTATGAGGGTTTACATGGTTATGGACTGGTTCTTAATTTGATTGAAACTAGCTTTTGTTGTGCTGTGTCATATTGCAACCATGTTTCTGTATTCGGAGATAGATTTTTAACATAAGGGGTTAAAAATGACATAAAAGTGGATGACCAGATAATTTAGAAAATTAATTGCTGGCACCAGCTAGTCTCAACTTGGAAAATGCTAAATTTTTCTGTTCCCAGTGGCTTCTGATCAAGTTTATTTTTTTATCAGCCACATTTCTCTCTAAACAGATTCATCCAAGTTGCAGGGGTCCCACGGCTTAATACGCCTCCGCCTTTGTCTAAAGCATCAGTACCCATTACTCAAGAAAGTATGATTGCAGCTCCAAAACCACTTCGTATAGCTCCCGACTTGGTCAACCCTATAGAGGATTTATCTCAGCCATGGACTCGGTCACCAACCAAGTCTAAAATGGAACCTGTCCTGGCAACATGGCATTTTATATCACTAGATCCTCTTATATCTGATGGATCTGTCACTGGTATGTCCCTTTTGCTATTAGTGAGCAAAAATCATCTGTCCGAAAAAAATGTCCGTGCTAGTGAATTAAAAAGATATTGGTTAACATGTCGTTGTATTTTCTCCTCTATGGCTCGATTCTTCTCATAAAACAACCACAGGTCCTGCCTCTTCCAGGGATGTCCAGCAGCTTGCTCCAATGCCTGACTCATATGACTTGGATAGAGGATTGCTTCTTGCTGTACAAGCAATACAAGTAAGTATTCGTTTTAAATGATGAGATCATTTCCTAGGCCCTAGCTTATTATACTACCGGAGCTTGTTTTGTAGCCTGCCAAAATCATTATTGAGCACAGCCTTGAATGCCTGTTATGACTGTTGCAGGCATTGTTGGAGAATAAGGGACTTCCAGTCATAGTTGGAATTGGTAAGATGGACTATTCTTTCTCTCTCTTCTGGTAAACTAAACAATGATGTCTGTCTGTACCAATTCAATACTACTGAAGTGACTTATACAAGAGCATGTAGACTGACCACTGAGAATATTTGTTAAACAATTCCCATATGGAATAGAAACCATGAGTTCTTAATATTTCTAATTTAGGTCTTCACACTTTTGGGAGGCAATGCATTGTAGTTCTGGTCAGGATTAGTAAGTTCAGTTTATTCATAGGTAAAATTCAGAGTTGCTCAAACTGTTTTTTGTTCTTATCAAGTCTTATCTGTTCTATAAGGTGAGTGGAAGGTCCACAAGGTCTAGTTGTTCTTTTCCAAATGTCTAAAAATAGTATGTTACAACTTGATAGTTCTGCTAGATGTTTTCTTGTGTGTGCTGTCACCTAAATTAGTTGAAAAGAGAAAAAGTTCCTACAAAAAGTTTAACAAATTGAAGCTATTTTATGAACACGAGATAATTTAAATGAATGGTGAAGTGTTCTTTAGCAATTAGAATTATTTTTTTCTTCTTTATGACATGGTTCACCTTTATAGTATATTTTTAATCTGTCACCACATAACAATGGAGAAGAGTTACACTTGATTGAGTTGCATAGATAACCTATGTCCTATTTATTTGCACATACTTCTGTATTGATATGAACGCATTCTTAAATCTCTCGAATAAATTTTTTTGAGAGGTAAATATTTCATCAATGATCCCATGTTTTTCCATGTATTAATTTTTCATTTATTGTTCAAATATTAATTGATGTTTACTCTTCTAATTCATCAGCTGTTGTTGGTTTGAATTTTTTAGCCTGAAATAGATTCTTTATATTGATGGACTCATCATTAAGACTTGAGGCAAGGGGTTCTGTGCCAGGTCATGTAACTAGCTGGCCAATCCCACTGCTCCGGCACTCAAGTCGGTGTCCAATGACTTTTGGACAGGAGCTTTGACTAAAGACATTCCAAAGTACACCTAAGTGTGCACTTAAAATTTCTGAATCTTGAAGTGAAAAATTGCTCAGAATCCAAGTGGCTACCAAATTGTATTAGGTATGGCCAAAAATACAACATTAATAAGGATGCTTTTGCTCCAAAATATTCCAAGTTTGCCGCTATCACACTTGGCTCCCCCCTAGCTCCTGTTTTATCTGACTTGCGTTGTACAAAATTTTGGTCCCTCCTACACCTGCAAAGACACTTCTCCAGGAATTCGTTGTTCCATTTTTTACTGTAGCTTTTGAATGAATTTGTTTCAGGGCATATGTCATCCTTGCACAGCTGATAAAATCAGAAGATGAATTTTTTTTTTTTTTAAGTGTCTTAGGATTTTCTGGAGTTTAGCTTTTATGTCTATGAGTACTACTCAAACGTAATTAAGCTATCAAACAGTTTTCATCTAATATCAGTGAGATTGCATCTCCATTCCTTCTTACTCATTGTGCTGCACGCTTTCTGTTCTAAAGTATTATGGGGCCATTTTTTGTGTGCTCCCTATACTAACTAATTTTTTCTTGAAACATATTCGAAGGAAATGCCCTGATTAAAAACTTGATGCATGAAAAATTGAGTTGTTCTTCTGAATGCACTTAATTATAGTCCATTCCGAAATAAGGTTATTGTGCACTTAGGTCATTGAATGGGTGATGATAAGACATTGGATTGTTCCTAAATGTGATCTTTAGTTAAAGCATGTGTTTGAGTATGACGTTTAAGTATGACCCAAAACATGTAAAAGAAGTGGAGATAAGGAATATAGATAAAAGGGTTGTAATTGATGGAATCAATATAATAATTAGGAGGCCAGTGAGCTTCTTTGACTATGAGGTGAGAAAACGTGTAAAGATATCGAGGGCTATGAGAAAGGGTAATTTCTTTTTTACAGCAGAGCTGGTCTGGGGTTGTTGCTCATTTGTGGTTGAGGATGCATATTTTCTTGTTGGTATAATGATGATACTATTCAATTTCTCGAGCATATATGCTTTATGGTTTGCTCTTGAAGAGCTGTACCACACATCTTTTCTCTTTGGTTGGTACATAGTGTGTCTGTTTGCTTTGAGTCAACATTGGTTTTCTAAAGTACATCCTTTTTCAGTTTTTCTTATTTGGAGGCAATTCTGAATCCATGTAGTTTGGGTTTGAGCCCAGTTTCTTATAATACCTTTTCTCCTCTTCATCTTGTTGTAGGAGGTCCAAGTGGATCAGGAAAGACGAGTTTGGCTCGTAAGATGGCAAATATTGTTGGTTGTGAAGTCATTTCCCTAGAAAGCTACTACAAATCTGAACAAATGAAGGACTTTAAGTACGATAACTTCAGCTCTCTTGATCTGGCTTTACTGTCAAAAGTACGCACCTTTTATTTTCTCTTCCAATATTTTATGTTTCTACATTTATTAAATTTTATTAATTAATTATGCAGAAATTGTCATATGATAACGTAATCCGGACATAGATGCATGAATTATATGAAACTTTGTGTGAGTCTTTATGTATTCAGAAAATTTCATTGAATGGATTGATTTTGAGTTCATGTTCTGAAGATCTTGAACCTCATGGATAGGGCTAAGAATTGATTGGAATCTTAAGATTAATATTTAAAGACCATTACTCATGGATGCGTTCTCAATAAGAGTCTCTCCCTTGGCTTTGCCTGCCGTCAAAAACACTTTTTATTTTTTATTTTTATTTTAAAAAAAACCTCTGTAAATGTTAATTGCAATTCTTCATTTCTGCCCAGCATCACCACCACAGTGTACCACCATAAGCTACCTTAAATGTATTAGCTTCATCTAACAGCTGCTGCAGGATACCACCTCAACCTTCATCAGCAAGCCCTAACCACAAGACCAACACCAACCATTATGGGTTCGCCACTATAAATCCTTCTGACCCTAGACAATCTTCTTATGTTTCAATTTAAAGAAATCTGCCAAGCAAATAAGAATGGTTTGCGTATTGAGGCTTGTGTTTGTGGTGGTAAATAAGGCCAATGGGGCTGGAATTTGGAAGTGGGTGATAGTCAAGAGTGTCATAAGGGCTCCATTTGAGTGTGGGATACTGCAAGCCTCACTGAAAATACCATCTAGAAGGGAGAGATGGAAGTTTTGGTTTTTGGAACTTTTCTATGGCTTATATTTTGTCTACTAATCATGGTGGGAAGCTTAATATAACATAGTTATATAACCACTGGAGAAATTATGTAGTTATGAAGTCGAGTACGGCGGATGGTGAATCGTGAATATTCTTCTTATCATTAATATTATATGGTATAACTGGCTTTCTATAGTGCTTGGCCAACACCTTTGTCTGGAATTATGCCATATTGTGTAAAATTTGTTTCAAGATAAGAAGCCTGAAAGCATTAGATGGAGAAATGTGTCTGTGCTTGTTGGTAATGGAGTAGATCTTACTACCTCACTACTATGATCTTTTTCTCATTTGTTTAACTGTGTCGTGATTCTGGCTAATGTAGAACATTGACGACATAAAAAATTGTCGAAGAACAAAGGTACCTGTATTTGATCTGGAGACTGGTACTCGGAGTGGTTTCAAAGAGCTTGAAATATCTGAGGATTGTGGTGTGGTATGTCACGAACTTGCTTTGCCACATTGTTATATACATATATTGTGTGACCTGTATCACTTGTTTGTTTTCCTGCTCTAGTATTTAAGACATTTTGCTCGTAGAAAGAGAAGTAAAAATACTGAAGACGAGTTATCTTTCTAGTGGCAGGCATTTAAAATGCATTTTCAAATGATTGCATTTCAACCTTTGCATTTGGTCACTGACATATGTGATCTTCTAAGGAAACTGCTTGTTTTGGCCAGGTAATTTTTGAAGGCGTTTATGCTTTGCATCCTGACATAAGAAAACCTCTGGACTTATGGATTGCTGTTGTAAGTTTGATGAGGCAATTATACTACATTGATTTCACTCAGTTTCAAGACCACTCACTTTTTGAGTAAAATTATCAGTTTGAAAGTAATTGCATTTCATGAAACAGGTTGGAGGGGTCCATTCACATCTTATTTCTCGAGTTCAAAGAGACAAAAGTAGAGTTGGAAGCTTCATGTCTCAAAATGAAATTATGATGACTGTGTTTCCAATGTTCCAGCAACACATTGAACCACATCTTGTTGAAGCTCATGTTAGTTTCTTATTGCATTTTAGATATATGACTGTTGGCAAAATTTGCAACATTTTAGTCACTCAGAAGCATTACAAAGTGAGCACTAGGGAAATTCATGCTAGTTGATTCGAATTTTGAAGTACCTCTTGGGAAAAAGTTAGCTTTTTACATGCCACAAACTGCACTATTCTTTTTTGAATGATCTCAGGCAATACAAATGTAAACAGTCTGATGCATTCATGTGTGCTGGGTACACTCACTACCATATATAAGCTCATTGACAATCCTTGATTGTGGACTCTGCTGCATAATATCCATAAGATATGCATTGTCACTCAATATTATTTTGCTAGAGTCCTTATTTACAGCTTTCATCTTCTTGTGTTAATAAAGACTTTGCTATATTAGAAGAGGAAGACAATGAAAAGTTTCTAGTGCTGCACTAGTTTTGATTGTGATTTGGGAGCATTCACTCTGATGCAGCTGAAGATCAGAAATGACTTTGACCCAGTGCTTTCACCTGAGAGCTCATTGTTTGTGTTGAAAAGTAATAAGCAAGTAAGTTGTTTCTTTCTTCCCCCCTGTTGGACTTTTGCCAATGTTTTTGTTTTAATGGGTTTATTCTATTCACAGGTAGCTTACCAAGATATACTGAAAATTCTTGATCCAACTAAGATATGCAGTTCAGTTCAGAATTTCACTGATATATATCTACGGCTGCCTGGAATACCTGCTAATGGACATCTGACAGAGAGCGATTGTATAAGAGTCAGAATATGCGAAGGTAGATTTGCGCTGCTGATCCGAGAGGTTTGTTTTAAATGGAGAAATTATTTCTTTTCTAATAGCTTTTACATTTTGTTTTTGACAAAGTTTGATGTTTACTTGAAACAACCCCCCACCCCACTAAAGCCTATTAGAGAAGGAAATTTTATTATTCAGCCAAAAGTGGATTTTGATATCAGCATCAGTACCGTAGCGGGTCTTCTTAATCTTGGGTATGTACATTATCTTTTTAAGGCTGATTGTGTTTCTTATTCTCTTCCTTAAATTTCTATGTTTTGGTTTGCTGTAAATGAGATATTCCCTCGAATGCATATTCATTTTAATTCATCCAATTGTTGTCTTAATAGTACTTCTTTTGGAGTTATAATATCTGATTGTTCAGCTTTTGGTGCCTATCTTTACCTATCTATGTTTGGTTATAAAATCTTACATGAAAGTGTTTTTGTCACCTCACTGTATGCTGATAAATATCCATGAAAAATTCTCAGTTGTGAAATTGGAGTGCATTAAAATATTGATGTCACCTGCAAACGTCCAAACTATGCCCTTTATCTTAAAGAAGCAATACAGGAATGTTAGGGGAGCAAGGACCGGATAACGAATGGATAACTGTGCTCCCGGTGTATTAATCTTCACTCCAAGCTTTAAGAGGGAAGTCAAGCTCAGATGAGCTGCAGATTACACCTTTAAAGACTGAAAATATTCAGGTCAGGGAGTCTTGGTGCCTAAGACTTGCACTTTTCTGCTCAAGTCCAACCTTAGACATGATCTGATGCTGAAAAAGGTGGCATGCACTTGAGGGAAAATATTTAGCTAAAAAACACTGAGAAACTAGAAACTAAGGCAACTAGATATCTTGTAATTAACTTGCAACCAGATGTTTCTCTAAGCAAACACAATGACTAAATGACAGCTTATGAAACCTAGCAACTTCCCTAGGGAAATTAATTATCTTGTAATTAACTTGCAAACCAAATGTTTCTCTTAGAAAACTCAAGGACTAAATGACAGCTTGTGAACCTAGCAACTTTCTGGAGTTGTCTTTCTTGAGGAATTTTTATCTGGAGATACTGGTCTTAAAAAATGTTGAATAGGGCACAATAGGTTCAGCAGGTGATTCTGGGCAACCATTGTCAATTGCAAAAAGGACGTAGTGCATGAGGGATTTTATCCGTATTGTTGAATGGGATATGGCTGAAAGTCAATATGAAGGACTTGTACCCTAGTACTGATTTGAGGATACCACTTTATTTACGTGTGTGTGTGTGATCTGTGTAGTGAGAATGAAAAATCTTGATTTCACTCGTTGATCTTTTATAGATTTTGTTGTCATTTCTCTCATAATGGTTTGATTAGCTGATAACTGTGCTAACAGTTGGTTGGCTCAAATTCTGAAACTCTTTTTTGTTGCATAACTTTGTCAACCTGTCATGTAATAGGACATACCGATTATACTCCAAGCTGGCCCTTCATGTGATATTTCTCTGTTTCTGGTTGATGTTTTATGTTATAACTCTGATTTCAGGTATCAAGCTGTGGCATGTATTGAAGCATCTGCCTATATTTACCAAGATGGAAAGGTTATATACCTTTTCTTGGGATATCATTTACTTTGAATAAAATTTCCAAAATTGATTCAATTGAATGTTTAGAACTCTAGTGATGGATGACTCATATAATTTGTTTTGTATTTCTTCTTTAATTCCAACCATCTATTGGGCAATTGTCTCTTTATGATTATGGCTTTTCAGATACGATTATCAAAATTGGATTTTCATTATTTGTGCTAGTCTTATGCTGGGGAAGCCATTAATTTTTCTGGTCTCCTGTTTGTTATAGAACTTCTGCATCTTTTCTCCATTTTCTACTTTTTTCATAAAGATTTCGCTTTGCCTACTACCTAGAATGGAATTTTTTTTTGAAACCTTTGTATCCAGAAATACCTTTTCTTTAAATTGCTTTTCCAAGCCATTCCTAATTGAAATGTATTTTTCTCAATGCTAAACTTGTCAGACACTCTATTGATTTGATTAACATGTCTTTAAGTTTCTAATTGGTTTTGCATCTGAAAAATGTTTTGGTTTCTGTTTTAGTTCCTTGTGATTGCTTCCTGGATACTCTTTACGGCTTCCCTATTGTACTTTCATGACATTTATATTCATATAGCTTTGTCATTGACAAATATAATCTCATTTTCTTCTTACTTCATGTTTTTAGATTCTTATCGAGATTGATCATTTGCAAGATATCCCAGGCGCTTACCTTCAAATTAAGGGGGTCAATAAAGAAATGGTGTTAGCTGCTGGCTCAACTCTTAAGCTGGACGGTTTATATACCACAAAGGTTCTGCATAGTTGCTTCTACATTGACGCTTTATAATGCTACATGTTGATGCCTGGGTCAGTTAGCATTCGGTCAATTATTTCCCAACTTCTGCTGAGTTCACTCTTCTCTTTTCTTTCAGAGTTATCTTGAGATAATTCTTGATAAGTTACCTGCAGTAGGGAGGAGTTCAAGTGGGATTCACTCTCAGCAAGCTGCAAGACTGCAGGAACTTGTCGAATACATACAATCTCAGGTATCTTCTATTTTTGTTAGGTTGAACGTGCATGCTCTATGTAATTTGATGCTCCTTTTCATTTTGAACTAATAATCCGCTGCAAATTAGCTGCTTGTTATCATCACAAATTTATGCTTTCAGTTTGTATCTAGAACACCAGAAAAGAGGATGCTCATGGGAATTATCAAAAGTTTAAAGTTATTGCTCAGACTGTTTCTAGATGATGAGCGGATAATGATGCATGGTTAATGAAACTTTTACCCGTGCTAGGATTCAAGATGCTTTTGTTTTGGAATTATGGGTTTTCAACTAGGAATCTTCCATTATGTAATTTTTCAATTTGACTTGGCTTATAAAGTCAATTCCAACCAAAAAGGAGAAATTGGATTACATCAGATAAAGATTAATAAAGAGGTTGAATGAGAAGCATGACATTTTGATGATGGCAGACCCAGCAAGAAAAGTTCAGCTTCAACAGTCACATTTTAACTCCATCTTTATATTAGTCCAAAGCACGCGTATTTGTGCTTGTGGAAATTATTGAGTAATTGGTAATAAAAAGAAAACCCAGAATTTTTGTGAGCAATGAGGAGTCAAGTTTGTTGATTCTTGGATACAAAATTATCAAATGGGCCAATCGAATTAACTCATTAATTTATGTATGGTATTAAAAATGTCTTTCCAATTATATTGCTAATCTTTTAGATAAACCTCTTAAAGAATTAAGTAAATTGAAGTAGTGAGGAGAATATAATAATAAATCATAAGAGATTTTGTACTTTGTCATTTTCTGGTGTGATATTATTTTGCTGAACAGGGTAGCAGTTCAGCTTCAGAGTCATCACCGAGTAGAGAAACTTCTCCACTCGAGGGCGTCATTGAAGACATGCAATCAAGGATCAAACGTCTTGAAAGATGGCATGCAATTAATACCGTATTCCCTCTTAACTCTTCTCTAACTCCCCCATGTTTTGATGTCATTTTTGTTTGAAGACACTTACTTGTATCTTCGTTCTTTTTGGCTTTGCTTCAGAAAAGAGACCGTCAATCAATTTTGTTAACCAGTACGTTGTTGCTGTAGGTGCTTTGGACATTTTTAATGTCTGCGTTTGTTGGGTATTCACTCTACCAGAGGAAGCGCCAATGATATATAGAGAGAGAGAGAGAGAACCTCACCTCATTCAGTGGAAATCCAAAATCTACTTTACTGAAAGGCATTGAAGAAAGCTTAGACAAAACATGGTGGTGTTCACTTGCTGGCTATTCAGTTCTTCGAAATTTGCTTTGACAACCTAGAGCTTCACAACTGATAAGCCTAACCCCCAAAGTTATTTCAGGTAGCAAATATATGCCATATATGAGCATGAATTTGGCTTCCAGAAAAAAGGAAAATGATATCATTACAGTGTATAGCGGACAAAACATTGTTTTGTAACAGCACTCAGATTATAGTTCACAAAGACTCTTTAACTGTTTCTGGATATAGATTATAGCTTCGATGGGATCTAAATTACACAATGCATTCTCTTGTGGACAATGGGCAGGATAGCTATCCTGTGCAATGCACTTGTCATACTTAAATTTTCACTCCTATGAACCAGCTCTTTGCTTAGCAACAGCAAAAAACGGATATAATGATTTCAAGGAGCTGGTAGCCATTTGGCCTACCAGCACAAGTCTTACAGGTCAAAGATTCAAACCTATCATACCTATAGCGTGCATGTGTATAAATAGATTAAAAACAAAAATACTTTGACTCTACAGAACTACTTTTTTCCAGCCAATTGACATGTTATATAGCACATACAGTTTCCAAATCTACTATTAAGGAGATTCATCATTGCTCATCTTTCTGTAATTCCTGCCATCATTCGCTGTTCAGGCCTACATGATTATTAAGTAGTACATCCAACAGAAACCACAGAACATGCTGGGGTTACAAGGGAATTTTACACACTCAATTCTTGACATTAAAGACCCTGAATTCCAATATGAATCTATTAACGTGAAGGTATATAATTGTATGGACTAGCGCCATGTGAATGCTATAGCTCGCACAGGAAGACCTTTAACATATAGTTCCAAAACTTGCAAGGTAGGGATAGGCTTGACGACACCATTGCAAAATCATGGTTTCAGAGGAAACAGTTCTTTGCTTTTGGCATAATATACTGCAACTGCTAGTAAAATGATCAATAGAATGATCCACACGCTCATTCCTGCAAAATGATACAAAGTGATAAGCAAGCGGCAAAAATTATTGTAACCAGAAGATTGATAAACACAAGAATTTATGTGTCCTTATTCATAGAATTGTGCTAATGGAATAGTTGCCCACACGGTCAATTTAATTTTGAAAACAAGTAGTTATAATTCCTATATCAATGCTAGAATTCTCTGATACCAAGCAATATGGAAAACATGCAGTGTGCTTCATCTAGAGAAATTGCACATGCCATGGAATCCCAGGGAATCGAGATGAAAAACCTTTGTGCGAGTGCCAACTAAAATTTGTTAGAGGTAGGCTCCTAATCAATTTGTCTGTTCATTTGTTGCATGCTTCCAGAGACAATTAAGAATCCCACACAGATCAAATCTCCATCCCCTACCCTCGGAAAAAAAAAAACAAGAAAAGAAAAAAGTCCCTTTCAACAAGTGTCAGCCCTTCACATGTGGTGAAGAGCATTTTTTTCCACTTTTAACTTGCAGCTATATAAATATATCATGTAATAGCTGTGTAAGTTCTAGATTATCCTGTTTGGTGGAGGATTAAATGGTAGGAAGGGATATTAACAATTTAAATGTCAAATTGGAAAACCAAAACTGATGAGATAGACGAAGCAAAACACTGATGCTGGTTATATGAGGTGTTCAGCTGTTGCTAGCACGCTAGTAACAAACCTAAGCCAGGTGATTACTAATTTTAGTCTTGCAATTATGAGAAAGGAGTTCGTACCATCTTTCTTCTTATCCTTGATCAATGTCACCCTTGCACTTGAATCTAGGGATGCAGACACCAAAGCCCTGATGGAAACACATGAGTATTGGTTATGCTTATGCATCCAGGAGCTAATACAATAGTATAACAAAATATACAAGAGTTCACAACCTTGAATCAAGTGAGAATGCCAAAGCTGTTACGAGGCCAAGATGTGCTTTCCTGACAATAGTCTGCACCCGCATGCTGGCAGAACTCATAATCAAAACATCCCCTTGAATTGTTCCTCTGCAATATCATCAGTTGGAGATGGAGAAGTTAATTAAAGATGTCATGACTATGGTAAAGAAATCTTCATAGGGGTTTATAACCATGAGTGGCTTAGTTTTCTTCCAGGTGAGAAATGAGGAACATAGCACGTAAAGGTGGCACAACTAGCTCTAGCAGTCAGAGCTTGAAAACGGGTTGACAATACCAAATAGTTTACCTTCAAAATAGAAGCAATGGAAAGGTTGTAAAAGGAAAAAGTTATCATATCCTTACATAGCAAGGAGCTTTCCATCAGGTGACACATTAAAAGCAGAAACTGGATCTCGGACATGTGTTGAACTTATCCTTGTCCATGAAGTAGTATTCCACTTCACAATGCTACCACCTTTGTCTGTGGATATAATACAGAAATGGCAAGTGCTACTAGCAGAAACATTTCTTTTGAATGGAAAAATGTATTGTTAGGAGATACTAACCTTGCATTGCTGTTATATACAGAACCTGATCTCTGTCAGTAGTCCGTGAGAACCGACAAAAGCCAAAAATCTCGTCCTGCATGGTTAAAAGAAACTTAGAGAATAGAAAAATGAAGGGATGTAATAAGTTATCATTCATAGAAAACAAACACATATTTTAATTTGCAGCTGAAACGCCAACTTTGTATCCAAATGTGCATTATAGAAAGTTACAGGACAGAGAGAAAAATCAATAAATATTGAGGAAACATGTCGTGAGATCAGCGAACACACTCTGCTTAAAGCACCAGACAACATAAGAAAAGAAATGTTATGGGACCATGTTCGCAAATCACAAGCCAAAGCCAGATGCTTTTATTATATTCACAACAGAAAACATTTTTACTAGCCCAAACTCTTTTTAAGAAAAATGTTACATTTTCCTTTGGTAGAGAAGCTACAGATGTTGATGTTGCAACATTCCAAATCCTTCCAGGGCCACTCCCCACAGAGACAAGAAACTTCCCATCAGGGCTGCATGAGACAACCAAGGTAATCAAATCAGAACTTCATTTTTGTGAAACAAGTTGTTTCCTAGCATTGAACTTCAATCAGTGTGTTAAATAATGCAATTGTTTAGAGAACCTGAAATCCAAATCCTTCACAGAAGGATGAGCATTCTCTTCATTGAGAGTACTTTCCACGGCTGGCCACTTAAAAACCCTTAACTTGCCATCCTGTGCTGCACCAATATAGGATCCTTAAAAAGATGCAAATACAACAGTCTGCCCGCATAAAGAAGAGGCTTCTAATTCAATGTTTCAATTTCTTTGAACAGGTAATCATAAAGGGATCCAAACCCCAGTCAACCCTGCACTCAAATGACTCCTAGAAAATATAGCACCTAAAACAGGAACCAAAACAATATCGCGGGAAATAAGAGAAATCTGCAAGCAAATTCATTATCTACTAAAAGATATACCACCCTGATTAAGGAATTGAAATCTCGATCATGCATAAGATATATTGCTATCCAC
Organism: Jacaranda copaia; assembly: GCA_014898725.1. NCBI lineage: Eukaryota > Viridiplantae > Streptophyta > Magnoliopsida > Lamiales > Bignoniaceae > Jacaranda > Jacaranda copaia. The sequence continues at coordinate 579,492 of JACGDI010005394.1, forward strand.
AAACAACATAATCTGACAACTCCTCCAAGAAATGGTTCCAAATAAAAAGATACTTGCAAAAGAGATTTGGATATTCAAAGCTTCACAAAGCACATAATAAAAGAGAGATATTTGATTTCAACAGTAATTTTAAGGTGCTGAAACTATTATTGCTCTAGCAAGGACAACACAATCATCCCACACTTCCCCACCTGGGACACCAAGATAATCACTATAATGTTATGTCCAGAGTATCTTGAACTTCCAATAGACCCCAAACAGTAGCGAAAATAAAATTTCAAAAACAGTAATGAGACATTATAATGCATTTGGAAACTAGCTATAAAAATAGCTTGAATTGACAAATGAATATGCTACCTATTCTATTGATTAGTCATCTAACCTTCAATTCTTTGAGGGGGGGAGGGGGGGTTATTATTTTATTAACATTATCAGCGAATAGCAGATCAACTTTTTACTTTTTCTTTTAGTTTTAAGGCTCAGACCTTAGCTTGAAAAGCAGTAGAAAATGCTGGTTTCAGATTGCTCTCTTGAAGAATAAGAAAGATGAATTATGAGTATCAATTACATAAAATTGGAAAATGCAACTGCGAAAATGAATAAGAAAATCATTAGCCAAAACCAAAACTCTGTAGCATGATGCCTTGCACAGCTTAGCTATGCATGCCAATGGCCATCATCATAACAATAATAACAATGTCAATGATGAGGATGATAATAGCATTGTTAGCCCAATGCTTTCTTGCAATAACATTCTACAACTTTTCAAATATAAACCTGAATGAAGCATACCCAGCCATACCACCATAGTATATTTTGAGTTTCACAATGTGATTCAATCAATAAATTTTCCTGAATTGATGTATCGTAGTTTTTTTACTTCTATTTTTTGCAGGAAACAACAGAACCTGTTATACAATTTTCATCAGACATTGACTGGCAATGACTAAACACATAGCCAGTATCTTGCAAGACTTTTGAGGGGTAACATAGTCAGTAATCTGTTAAACTTGGTTTCTTTTTATTGACCTAAAATTTGGTTTATATCCAACAGCATGACATAATGGTGATCTATAATTTTACCTCACCACCGACAGCAAGTAAACTTCCCTCATTGTTAAAGGTCATAGCTAATTGTTGTCCGACATCTTCTAATTGCTCGAGGACTTTCTCAGATGATCTCAAACTCAAAGTATGCTCATCTGTGCTTGTGGCCGAGTCCCACTCAAACCATCTACATGGTAAAGCAATGCATGTGAGATTCTCAAAAAAACTTCAGCAATGACTCTCACACAAAAGTAAGCGCAACAGAAATTGTCATGTGAATGAAAAATTTAATATTACTCTCACAAAATATGAGTTAAACAGCAGAGTAAATTTTAAGAGCATCCAGCAATGGAAATCATTTTAGCTAAACTTTTGGACCTACTTATACTCTTTTGGGTAATTGCGTATAATGTATGCATACTGAAATAACAGGGAGGTGAAATCAGGTACAATGATCAGAAACAGTGCAACTTGTGCCACTGATAGAATTTATAATGCATCTCAAACTCAGGGTCCATTCCCACAATAGCCAATAGAAAGACAGCCAAAAGGATACAAAAAAGAAAAAAGAAAGAAAAGACTTAGCATCAGACAAGAAAACCATCTGTAATACATAATTCTCCTGCAGGAAGGAAGCTACAATAAAAACACAATATAAGATTCAGGTTAGAACTTCATAATTTCCCATCTGGACAACAATGGAATCAATTCCTCCAGGCCTAGTAAAATAAGACGCTCAGATGACTAGATGAGACATTAATGTCAAATTAACTAACATAATAGGCAGAACCTACCTGCAACTTTTGGGAAATGAACAAATAACGCCTTCTCCTCCAGGATGCACTGCAATTCTGTATGGCAAATCACTTCCAGTTCCAAGTTTTGCCACCTTATTTAGTGAAAAATCATAAAATCGTAATTAACCCCAAAAGGGAAAAAAAGGAGTAGGAGAAGAACAACAAAAGAACATTCAGGCAAATAACCAGGTAACACTTTAAATCTTTTCACCTGCATTTTACCACCATAAGCTTTAGAAAGTGTACAACATTCTTCTCCATCCCAAAGCACATATATGCTTAAGCCCAAAACAGAAGAGTAATAATTGCTGTTACCAACAATAATAGGCATAAATCTTCTTCCTTTATTTATAATAAGATTTACATCAAACATTTACCACCAATGTGTTGCTCGAGTTTTCTTACAGCTCTTTGCAATAAATTTCTAAGCTGAAATTTTCGGAGCATTCTAAACAGCAATAGCTTCAAATTTCATTTCGTTCGATCAGATCGAAAACCATTTACTTGACACCAAAGTTAGTGCATTTTCCCCAAATTACAAATCAATCCCAAAGCCAGAGCACAAGTAAATCCAAATAAATTGAATAAACTATGTGAATCATATTCAGAGATACATAAAGATTATTCATACACACGCAGAGACACATGTGCCTGTAAAAATGAGCATATGTGTGCATGTGGATCAATGATAGGAAAGCTCACAGGCCGATCGGAGAGGGAATTGGATTCGAAATCAAAGGTAGTGAGCAGGAGAGCATTCGGTATTCCGCTGTGGCCTTCTCCGCCGCCTCCTGCCAGGACGACGTGGCGGCGCACGGAGTAGGAAGCGGGAGTTTCCGAATCTGCGGCGCTACCTTCTTTCACGGCGGCCAAAGGTGGAACCCACGCTGCACCGTACAGTGGAACGCCGTACTTCTGGCAGCTTAATTCGTCGTCGCTTTTGCTGCCCTTCCCCATTCTTTTCTCTTCCGTGGAGAGCGTTGTTTTGGCTTCGGATCTGAGGATGCCAAAAATGAAAGCTAATTTAAATCCCACTCCTTTAAGGCGAGGCGAATCGGACCTGGCAGATGGGTACACGGGTAACTCAAGAGCCGGAAAGAATGAATTGGATAAATTTACTTACGAGCAAAATTATTTATTTTATTACACACGAGATTGAAGACTTATTATCTGTGCTCATGGTGATGGGTGATCTACATGTAATCATATTAAATTTTTATTTTTTATATTTAAAAAAATATTTTTTTATCAATCTATATAATATTATTTAAATGTTACCTAAACAAAATTAATAAAAAAGACAACAAATTTTAAATATTATATTAAATAAATATTTTAAAGCATGTCAAATGTTTTAACTTGAAAACTACAACTTAGATATTTAAACATATATTAAATTTAAGTTATATTGCATTTTGAAGTTTAAATTTAAATTTTATTATATGTTAGAAGTTTTTTAAACTAAAAGTTTAAATACTATTTAAATATATTTGATATCACTAACCAAATAAAAGTGTTACACCTTCCAAAATAGTTGTAAACATTAGAGAAAAATTAAAATAAAATATAAATAATTATTCACGGATTATCCATGGGTACTCGCAAATTGTGACAAAAACGACAAGTAAAATTACTTGTATTTTTTTGAATACCCATAAATACTTGCGAGTTTGGATAATTTTTTGCCAAGTCTAGTGAATATTGTCGCACCCCGGTTAGACAATCCTCAAATCCAAATCTCTCATTTTCATCCATGATTTCATATGGGACATTTATTCGCATCAAGAAGTGTTTATATCATTATTTTGAAAAGTAAAGATTTGAAATTATTTATATTGCATTGCTAACGTTATAATAAAATGATAGTTTAAAAAAGTATTTTAAAAAAATAACTTAATTGTAAGATATTTTCAGAAGAGAATAAGAATAATGAAGTTGGTGCATAAAAAATACTTGCTTATTACCTCCATTTACTTTATACCTTATAGATAAGCATTTTAATTATGTCAATACAAGCTCGAGTAACGATATAAGACTAACAATGCGCCATTTATCGAAGTCTATACATAACTTAATAAAACTAAGGGGTTGTAAGTTGAAGCCCACGTGATTATTCTAATATAAATTAAAGGATTTCACAAAATTAAACTCAATAACTAAACATACTTAATAAACTCAGTCAAATTTTATGACCGTTATTATAAATACCTAGGTTTGACATAATAACATAATAGGTACGCAATCTTTATTTGTTTCCCATAATTCTCTTTGTGCTCATTTGTTTACTTTAATATTACATGCTACATATACAATTCAATTCAATTTTAGTATTTGGTTCATTTTAAGAAACCATGTATCTGGCATGCATTTAAGGCTAAATTTGGCTTGTGTATCAAAGCCTTAGTGTAAAACCCCGAATTTTAAAATCCTGAATTATAAGAAAATATGAAATCGATAAGTTTGACTAGATTAATTTTAGGTTTGATTTAGTTACAATCTGGAATTAAATGTTTATAATCTAGGGTTTGAACTGTAAATAAGAGAAGAACTTGATTGTGCAAAATTATAAAATTTAGGGGGTCAATGTATGTGAATCAAAAGTTTGAGGAATTCAGAATAATTAAATTTGGACCCAACTGCCCAGAAATAGAACTGTTAGGGGTCAAAGTGTGAGAAATAGAAATCAAAGAACTAAGTTGAAGGCGGTTAGAAATTTTGGGGGTGAGATTTTAGTTAGTCAGTAAGTTTTTGGTCCAATTTGTAAAAGGCTGAAAAATTGGTTATATAAATACATTTGAGGACAAAATTTTCTCAAATTCTCAAAAGTGACCCCAGACCCACCCATGTAGCAAATTGCTAGAAAATCACCAAGAAATGCCAAACCAACTCAATAAAAAGTTTCTCCTCAACTCAAAGATCACCTTCACACCAAACTAAACCAAAAACAACCGATGAAATCGCCATAAAATGAAGCTCACAGCGAAGCACGGCAGAGGTGACAGTTCCGCCACTGAAAATAGTTGGTGTTGGTAGGTTTTGGTCACAGCAACATGGGCAGTCTAGTGGTGGTGTTAATTTGGGGTTTCGATGGCTGGTGGTAGAGAAATTTACGAGATGGTGCGATGGCAGCAGGTTAGGGTTTGCAACGGCTTTAGATGGAAAAATTGGCCAACATGTAGGTGTTGGAAACCAAAATTGATTTGGGGGTTTGATTCACCTCAACGAGGTGCACCGGATGGTGGCGGCGGCGGCGGTGACGGCATGTGATGGCAGTTTGGACTAGTTTGTGCCGAATGACATCCCAGACTCATCTAGTCCATTCCCTACTTGAGATTGGATCTAGATTCAATCCAATTTTGGTAAATTTCATATCAAATATTAATTCAATTAATTTTTACAATTCCAATCAAATGTTCATTAAATTGGGAGTATCAAATTGTAATTTAACTCAAGCTAATAACGTAATGTTGTAAGTGCTAAGTTAAGAATTAATTATATGATCTAGGCTTAGTAAGTTAAGAAAAATTGATTTAAATCTATGTCCTTGGACTAGATAATATGACCTATTATTTTATGAAAAGGGATTAAGTTTAAATTAAGTTGTGTAAATGTTAGAACAAGAATGAATTATCCAACTTGGGCTGGATCTGCTCATAAAACCCAACTAGTTTAAGAATTTGGACCCTTATTACGTATTATAAAATAAGTAAAGTGACAAATAGAGCTTGTTGGGGGTAGTTTGAGGATTTGAGTTGGCTAGAGCACATAAAGTTGTTAAGACGGTTAAAACGTTAAGACGATAAAGTGGGAATGTTTGGACCCAAGTAAGTAAAGTTTTGTAATACTGAAAGTATCATGTATCTAAAGATTTAGTGAGACCACAACGAGTAGGTTGTATCAGTAATCTATTCATCAACTAATTAGTTGAGGATTATCACATTTAATTGTGTTGAGCATTTAGATATGAAACCAAGATTACAGGAATTGTATTAGAATAACTTTAAGTTTGATAAAGACATTAACTATATTTATACTTAAGAATAAGAGGAATGATAGAATGATAACTCAAGTTATCTTATGACAGCTCTCGATTGACTAGGAAGCCGGAGCTTGAGTGTCCGTATAACTAGGAATTCCTTTGCATTTTCCAGGCGAGTTTATACTCGATAGTATGAGATTTCTTTGTTGGGGAAAGAACCTATATACTTATTATATATCATGAGTGCTTGATTCCATTCAATCTATGTGTTGATAGTACTCCACATTGCCTTTTTATACTAAGTGCTTTTGTTGATATTGATTTATATTGCTTTACTTGAATTTGGCGATTGTGTTGAGAAAGCTGAAAAGTGATTTTGAAATATATGATTTTATCGCCATGTCTATTTTAGAATAAGCTTAGTGCCGATTTAATGATTGTGTGTCAATCATGGCGAATTGATGTGTTAAGTTATATGCTATTAGATATACTAAGCAATATCAATGATTATACTTAATACCCTTGGGGGTGGGCCCTAAGATTAGTTACGAAAGACGGCAGGGCGCAACGATCCACGGTAACAGATCTTCGGCTGAAATCTATATAAAGTTGTACATACAATCCTATCTCATTGCCAACTAGAGGTAGCAGACTATGAGTAGGATTAGACATACGGCTAGCCATGCATAGAATGTGATTAAGTATCCTAGCCGATCACTCGATACTTTGGAGGGATAAGGATTTTCATGTTCTTGAAAGTGAAGTGATAAGGTAGGAGAACCACCAACAGCTTAACAATGAAAGTGTTTGCTAAATTATATTTAGTTATTTGATATGCCTGATACTTATGCTTTGAAACTCGAATATTTGACAAAAAACTAGTGGTTGTTCAAATGGCATATTATCCCACCCATTTTGATCGTAGTTGAGTTTAAACCTCTGTAAGAAACAGTGAATGTTGTGAAGTCTCATAACTAGTATGGGATGGAGGTGAGATGGATCAATTTAAATTTTGACTAAAATCTTCTCTCACAACTTTTGAAAATTTTAATGCTTTTATTTGCTACATAGATAATGTTTCAGAAGTTTTCATTCTATTGTTATTGCTAAACTATCTTACTAAGTCATTCAGACTTACGTTATTTTATTGTTATCTTCTTTTCCTTACCCTAGATAAGAATGAATGACAATGACAGACTAACCGAAGCGACACATGAGGTAATGAGGGTGATAGAAGTACTAAGTGTGATTCATGATATTTCGGTTCATAGCCGAACATCTGATGAATGCTGCTCGTAGAAACTAAGTATTTTGAGTTTTGATAAATGTATTTTCTGTTATTCAAAAGACTTGTGGAATAAATTTGAGTAACACCTCGGTCGGAAGCAAGTGCCTCTTGATCAGGGCATTACACTTAAGGTGTGATATGTTTTCTTACTTGAATTGAAAATAAGTTGTAGTTTGTTAAATGAAATAGTCATGCCAAGCAAGCAATTAAAGTTGAATATCAAGTTATTTAAAATATGCAACCAAATATTCGGTAGGATACATAATAATTCAGTATTTATCCTAGTCATGTGTATCCTAATCCAAACACACCAAGCAAACGAGTGCCTTATATATTATCTTCCTTTTCGAATGTTGACTTGAGCATTGGAGGTTTTCACCTGGAACACACAATAACCCTAACAAATTGTCATTGATGTAGGAATAGATCCAAAGCGGATACTAGAAAATGTTCACTAGCGACTCTAACAATTTGTCATTAACTACAAGATTAAATTTAGAGTGGATACTAGAAGACATTCAGGTCCAAAATAAGAGCGAACTTTTTTTAAACTCTTATCAAGCAACATAAACAGACGATCACATGAAATTAAACCTAAATTTTTTTATTAAATCAAAATTACGCTTTGTGCATAACTACCTAAGTATATACTTTAATTATATGTCATTTTATAGTTGGTGCATTTCTAAATTAATTATTGTATATTATTAAGTTCAAATAGCAATTTTAAAGATTTGAATTTAGTACTTTCCAAGACATTTGGAAGAAGAAGGAAAGCTAAACAAATAAATTGTAATATTTTAGTTTCAGAGAATAAAGTTGTACATTTATTTTTTTCCAAGATATACATAGAAAAGACTACTAATTAGGAATTTAATTTATAAACTTTAGGAGTACTTGCTAAGGAGCACAAAGTAATTCTAATAATGCTTTTAGTAGTATAGCAGACTAAGGAAAACACAGCCGGAAAATAAACAATTCCCAGCCTTACACCCAAAGCAGATACATATGTTCCTACATTTCTGTGTTAGGACTCCCATCCAGAAAAGACTACATAGAAATGTCCCCAAGGAAGTTTTCAGGCCTATGTGTTTTGATTGTTGCCAAAAGGGAAGCTACTGCTTCACCCACTGTCAAGAACAGATAATGAGGTCTTAATGCCAACTCTTTAGGGTCGTCCTCAGCTCGCTGCAACTTCTCAATCACCTCACCAATCGGATTCACCAACACAAGCTGTATCATATGTGAAGTTGAACACATTATGAAAAAAAGCAGAAGATTGAGCAAAAATAACAATGGGAATTCACCACTAGAAGTAATTGTCATGTGTTTCTCTAGCCTCCAAATTCTTCTTTCCAAGTGCCATCCTAAGGTCCTTGAAGAATGACACCCCATTTGTATCAATTGCACTAACAGCTGAAAGGGTCACCAGGAAAAATTTTAAGAATAACAGAAGTTTTATATAATTAGCCATTTTCTCTTTGCTTTTTGAATGACTCACCTGACAACTCAAGTATCACAAACTTCAGTCCATATGGATTTTTGGTATTTTCATCATCTGATTCATATTCTTCCACCCATCTCATAATCCTGACAGAAATGGAACAGATGAAGCTCACAAGTCTTAATTTGTCTATATGTTGGTTAAAAGTGGGATGCAGCAGACAAGACAACCTTTCCTTTAGATAAGTGGCATTGGCAAAGTTAATTGGAGCTTCAATGCTCAAGATTAGGAATCCAGGGACACTGATGGCTTCTCTGTAATGGTGAATATTGCGATAAATATCTGTACCAGGTATGTTTCTCAGCATTACAGTCCTCAGCCTTGTGATTTGCAGGAGGATCTTGAAAATAGATACCCCCACCTGACATATTATCATGAGATATATAGAACCCCAAACCTGAGAAACAAATATAAGTATTCTCTGATGATATAGAAGAGCAAAAGAGTTTTACTGCAATGGCAAGGCCATCTTCAACAGAGACAAAGAGGACACCAAAGAATGCACATAGCATGACAATGAAGTCGAACTTGTCAATCTTCCAAATTTGACATGCAGAAGGAACGTCAATGAGGCCAACTACTGCAGTGATGATGATAGCACCCAAGATGACATTTGGTGTTTACGGGAAGAGAGGCATGAGGAAGAGGAGCGTCACCATAACCGTGACCGCCATTATTATGTTGGAAACTGCAGTTTTGCAGCCTGCATTGTGATTCACAGCTGATCTTGAGAAGGCACCTGTTAATTTATCCTTTCATTTTGAGTCAAAAAATCCATCTCTGGTCCAAGCATGATTGATTAACCCTTTTGGGATATCTGCTCACCTGTTGTAACATAGCAAGAAGTGGATGAGCCAACTATATTCATTAGTCCAATTGCAATCGTTTCCTTATTCCCATCCACCTGATAGTTCTTCAGTGCAGCAAAAGTCCTTCCCACTGCAATTCCTTCCTGTTAATTCCCCAATACATTTAACATGATCTTTTTTAACTTCGGAAATGATCCTTCAATTTATTTCTATGTTGAAGAGTTTATCAAAGAACTTAAAAGGTTAGCTCAAAAAAGAATGACTGTTTAAGGTCATATACAGAGATTACTATACATATACTTAAATTGATGTGGGAATTTGACAGAGTTGCTTACTGTAAGTGAAATGATGCCAGTGACTAGCCCGGTTTTGATGACTAGTCCTAAGTAGCTTCCATGAAAACGCAACAGGTTCCATGATGGAGGATTCAATCCTCCTTGTAGTTTCCCAATATGACTTGACAAAACAGAACAATACTAGAAAAATTTGAGAATGGACGCACCTACCTAAAACAGGTGTTGAAGCACAGAAAACACTTACAACACTGATGCCATAATCTTGTGCTTTGAATGCAAAAACCAGTAGAGTTGAGAGGATCACAGAGACTAAAGGGGCTCCGGCTGACACCCAAAATAGCTTTGGTTTCTTAATGCTCTACATAGTCACAAAAGGAATTAATTACGGAATATTTTGTCTATACATATTTATAAATTATTAAATAAAAATACGATTATATCTTATAATATCATGGCTAGTAAATAATGATTTATATTCAATTAAATAACATGACATGAGCCCATAAATCAGTTAAATAACAATTTCATGCAATATGCCTTGCCAAAAGAAGCAAGGCCAGGAAGCAAAAGCCCATCAGTATGGTTTGCCACGGCCACTGCATAGAAACAAAAAGAAGAATGAAAAAAAAGTTATAATGGTAATTATCGGTTCCTTATCCACAGAAAAATACAGATGAAATGAAATTGAATAAACAATTACCTGTAATCGCGTGCATAATTGTCTTGATAAGCTTTTGTATGTTACTGCGTCTTTTATTTTCTTGGCAAAACGCAACTATCCTACTTTTGCTAGACATGGGCGAGTGAACATCTGTCAATCGGTCACACTGCCATTTTTTACAGTCTACACAAGTTTTTGAAATTTTCTACTGAGTAGGGATTAATTACATTGAACTTCTGATTGAATTAAGTATTTATATATAACATATTTTATACGATTATTAGTTTTGGACAGTACTAGAAAAAGTTGTTGACTTTTTTTTTTTAAAGAAAAAAATGCAACACTTTTGGGGCTTAATGATAATTTACCCCCAATGAAATATAATATGTTAAAACACTCCCATGTAAAAAATAAATGTACAAAAAATTTTCCTATGTTTTGAAAAATTATGCACACTGCCTCTCCCTTCTCATTTACTGCTCATTTAACATAATTTTAATATGAAAAGATTGATTTACCCTTGATCATTTAATATATTTTTAGTTCAATTTAAATAACCTTTTGTTATCACTTTTTTTCTTTTCTTTCATTCTTTTCTTTTCTTTTTATTTCTCATTTCTCTCTTCTTCCATTATTTCATATATTTCTTACTTTATACATATATATAAATTTATCATTATTTCTCATTTCTCATTATTTCATATATTCTTATTTTATACATTTATAAATTTATTTATAAAATTAAAAAATTACTTTTATTTTTATCTTATCAATTATATTAATCTTTCTTTCTATTAATTCATTCCAAAGTAAATAAAATTTAAATTTCATAAAAATATATAACAAATTTTTTATTTATACTTAAATAATATATAATATATATGCATATATATAAATTTATCTATAAAATTTAAAATATATAAAATATATATATTTTTGATAAGATATTTATGCATATAGATATTAGTATATATGATGTTATTATCATATATATGTGATAATATATATAATAATTTAATTACACCACCTTCATGTAAATTTATTTATAAAATTTAAATAATTTTATTTATATCTTTTTTCTTCTAATTATTTATTTCAAATTATGTATTATATATTTATGAAAATATATAATATATTTATATACATATATATTTTTTATAAGATAGTTATATTTATATATTTATTATCATATATATGATAATATATAAAAAATATATACATTATAATACACATACAATATAATACATAATAATATATAGTACATGTATGATAATATATATCACAAAATCCTCCCTACCCACCCAAACTATGCGGGCTACCATGGCAGCATTTGTGGCCAAATCTGGCCAGATAGCCACTAGCCACCATGGCCAAGTAGCCATGGTGGTTTTGTTGCGGCCGCCATATGCTTCTGATTATTTTTTTTTTATATTATGTAATGCCGGCAGTGGTTGCCGACTACTAGTTGGGGCTACCGGCCGCCATTGATTTTCAAGTGTATATATATGATAATATGTATATATATACACATATAATATATATATATTATATGATAATATATTATATTGTGTGTATATAATTCTTTGGACGGCCAAAATTTTTGGTCCATTACTTGTGTGCCGTGTCGAGACCTGTCCCGAGCACAAAAGGTGTAGACCCCTTTTAAGTGTTTGGTAATTTTTTATGCTTTGAGGGACATTCTAGCCAATTTTCTTATTATTCCTCGTTATTTTGGTTTTGGCACGTTCTTTTAGTTCTCACAGCATATCTTTAAGACATGTCCTGGATTAAAGGTGTAAATTAGTTGAGATGATTCGCGAATAATTCGAGTTCGTTATTTAAATGAATCGAGTCAAACTCAATAATATTCAACTTGAATAATCTGCAAGCCTAAACAAACTTTTGAATATTTTGTATACATATATTAAGGTACACAAAAATGAGTAAATAGTAGTAGTAGTAGTAGTAATAATAATAATTTACTATTATTATGATTTTGTTTGTTATTTTTAAAAAAATAAATAAATTTTTTGAAAAGTTTATAACTATAGATTTTATTTTGAGTTTAAATGAGTTTGAACTAATCCAATCTATACGAGCTCGAATTCATCCAAATTTATATGAATCAAGTTTTTCTACTAATTTATGACAAGTTTTATCAAGTCAATCTCAATAAGGCTGTATATGGCTTACCCGAGCCTTTGTTTATCCAATAAACCAAGTTTGAATTTATTATATTCGGGCTCGGCTTGGCTCATTTACACCCCTACCTTGGATTGGCTGTGTTTTTATTATCATTTTTGTGTTTTCGTTGTTTTAGAATGTATTTTTATTTTATCATTGTTTTGCGTAGGAAAATGAAAATGTGATTGAATGAGAACTGTGAAAATTTTGAAAAAAGAAAAAAAGTAGATTGAAAATAATATTTGAAGGTAATATGTTAAATATCTTAATGTAATAGTATCAATTATTATTGTTTAAATAATTGTAGGGCCCATTGTCTTTAACAGATACCAAAGTAATTATTTAACAAGTTAGTAAATGATAATGGGACGAAAAATTAGTATTAAATTTTATATGGGTCCTATTGTCTTGAAATGATAGAAAAAAATAATATTCAAGTAGTTAGAAGATTTTAATCATTTTAAATTAGTAAGTATTATAGGTTTTTTATAAGTATGAAAATAAAAATAGATGGTGTTTTTATTGAAAATGATACAAATAATCACAATTTTTATTTCTAGAATAGTGTAAAATAAAAAGATATTATTTTAGAATACAAAAAATCCGGCAATATGTTTTTCCAGTATTTGATACGCCTTTTGGTGCTTTGGGAGGCATTGCAGCAGGTTGGCTGCAAGATGATGGGGGTAATTCTGAGTGAAAAGAAACCACGTGGATACTCTCGAAGATTAAAATATACAAGCAGTTACGGCTTGATAAACAGTTGCTTAACATCAAATATTATTACATTTTCTTGCAAAATTATTGAAAATAGTTCATCATATTTTGAATAGTTTGTGCTAATGTAATGTGTCGCTGGCTTCAAAAAGGTTAATTGAAGCACTTGATCCTCTGTGTGTGTGTGTGTGTGTGTGTAGATGTGGATAAGATTTGGGTTGTTATGACTTGTGTTTGGACATGATATTGATAAATATATATAAGTTTTTTTTTAATTTTTATTCAAAAAAATTTATGAATTAAGATTTATTAATTCTTCATTTTTATATTTTGATACATATAATTTTATTTTATTTTGTTTGTTTGTTTTTTGGCAGTCCAAATTGTGAGTGAGATCAAGTGACCAAAAGAATGATCTTTCAGTGGCCTTACTTTCTGGAATAACTTGTTAATGTTGCTCCTAATAACAAATCACCAAGGCCATAACTTTAATTTGTTGATAAATCAAATCAGTGCCTCTAATACATCAAGTAAAATAATGAGTGGAAGTGTCATTTCCCATACATTGAAAGCAAAAGGTTAAAAAATCTTCGCATAAAATGGGTGCAATATCATCAAATATTCAAATAGTAAGAATAAAGTATTAACTTTTCACAATTTAATAATCAATTTTATTTTGGAGGTTTATATTATGCAGTTAATTGAATACATACTTAATTAAATTATGACTCATTAATCTTTATATCCTAATATTCGTTATTTTATTTTATAATATCATCATATTTTGATGTAATAATTCATAATTGATTTAAATATATTTCCAACTAGACAACATGAAATTCTTTAGTTTTAGAGGGGGGAAAGTGTAATAAAATTAAAAAACCAAAAGTAGCGAGCAGCATGCAAAGTTTGTTAATTACAATCATTAGTGTGCTGTTGTTTGATGAAAGAATCCAATGTAAGACAAATTAGAAGATAACCCACAGAAAAAGTGAAGTAGATTAATTGCTGAGAGAAGATAAAAGGAAAAGAATTGTGAATTGTGATCAAGACTTGGGGAATAGTTCTAGCTGGAGCTTAGCTGCATTGCCTTTAATTTTTAGTTACTGGTGAATCCGGGCCACTCAGCCCTTTTTTCATGATGGCCACCGGCCCTCCACCAGCCATGGATGTGGTCTGGTCTGTATGTTGCCCATAATGCAGGGATGGTTGCTATGCGATGCCCATGCACCCAATTTTATCTATGTGCACTGTGCAATAAAGTTCGAACATACCAGTGGTTGAAGCAATTTTCTTGTTGCGTCCACTTCTTTTTAACTTAAGAAATCTAATTTTTAATATATTTATGTATAAATAAATAAATAAAGTATTTTGCTCATTGCAGCCAGCATGCCTAACTTGAATATGTAAGAAGTTGATAATTTTTAGGCCATTTCAAGATTGTTGAGGAGGGTGGGGTAAGGAAAATGAAAAATAGCAAGTGAAACCGTGGTCGGCAGGATTCGAACCTGCGCGGGCAGAGCCCACATGATTTCTAGTCATGCCCGATAACCACTCCGGCACGACCACGTGCGTGCTCAGGAGCCAACCAATGTTTGTATCAATGAAACTACCTGTGTTCTACCTTTTCATTTCCCAAATTTCTTAAATGTATTAATATTATTTTAAATTCAGTGTGCTATTGTCAGATCAAGAAGATTCTAGTGCACCAAATAATTGGTCCCACTTCAAAACATTCTAGTATATCAATAACCATAGAGAGGTCCCGATCCCATAGCTCACGACATATGTACATCTCAATGTGGAGTAATTAGATGAAGCCGCCCCATTGAACATGCTGACGCACTAAAATGTCAATATCTACATATATATACAGGACACAAAGACAAATTATATGCAGCTCAAGTACTTTTTCTTGAAAGTAAATTGACCACTCTGACTTCAAATGCCACTCATTTGTGACTTCTAATTACCATGCATGCCGAAAGCTGTTTTGGGAGATCTTGTGTTATCCTGAGGGATTGACTCAAGTGTTTGGTCCGGTGCTCATCATGTACTCATCATCCAAGCATGCTTGCTGCTTGTGAGGAAAAGTAACTGATCAAACTTACACTTTGTGGGCCGGATCCCACTAGAGATCCTCTTTTAATCAGGATTAATTGGATTATGGGGGTTCGAGAATGTTGTGGAGTTTTAAAATTTCTTTAATTCATTTTATTTTCAACAAAGAGCGTTGATTCGATCAAGCAGTTAAAATAACAAACATGTTATAAGGATCATTGTAGTTTCAATAAAACCTTGCAACACTCAAGCAAACACCTGAAATAAATAAAGGACTAAAAAAAAGATAACTACTAGAAAAAAGCCCTATTGGGACGCCTAAATATGTCCCAACAAATGGATTTGAGTATACTTTCATTTATTGAGATACTTGATTAAAGTGTCTCATAGGTGGTTGTCCTGTTAACTTTTCATGACACTAGCAAATGTCACCAAATTATTTGTTTTTTGACACTTAGTAGTGTCTACAAATATTTTATATTGTGAGAAGTTATGAAAACACTTTTTGAAAAATGCTACTTAAAATGTGTCTCAACAAGAAAGTTGTGCATAAGATAAATGGAAATAGGATATATATATATATATATATACTCGTAATTGCGATGGAATGATATAATTATAATCATGGACTTAAATCTCATGTTCTCATGTACGTGCACGGGGTTCATTCAAATATTGTGTACTTCTTAATTCAACGATTGTTATTATAAATTGAATATTGTAATATTTTGAATCAATCATACAAGTATGATGAAACACAAATTCCAGGAGTTATGGGCATTCTATATAATTTTAAGAGTTATCCGCTAATACCATATTACATTTATAAACGACATGAATAAAATTGCCCACGAAAGACCAGGAAGCAAAAGAGAAATGAAAACTGGTCCTAGTAACCATGATTAAGAAATTGAGTAAATATTGTAAGTAGAATGCTTCTGTACCGTTCTCACTAGGAATATCCAAATCTAAAATGTACTAAATGATGCCAAGTTAATTTCTACTATCAACTTTTTGTACTTGATTACCTGACGGGCGCTGGAGTAAAACTGTAGAGATTTTGTATCAATCTCGAAGGGCCAGTTAGAAACAACTGCTAATGAGTTAAAAGATACATATGGAAGACAGAAATCAAGCATGGCCAATTTTTTCTGGTGTTATCACAGAAATATTCCTGAATATGTCAAGTTTTAAGCATAGTTATGGTTTAATGGTGTGTGGCCGCCACTAAACCTTTATTAAAATACTAATATGACTAAAACTCTCCCCAAACTCCTTTGTTATAATTAAGACAAACTATTATTCTAAACGATTGAAGTGTAGTGACTTAATTCTCCATCAATGTAAACTGTTAAATGATGTGGCCATCCAATATGGTACTAAAATATAGTTGAAGTTTTTAACCTTGAATTTTACCACCATTCATTCTTCACACACATCAAGTATTCATTAAGGTTTAAATTTAAGCCTCACACATATAAGTATTAGGGTGATGCCATTGAGTAGATTGACCACTCGACATCTCTCCACTATTTATTTTTTGAAATTTTTTTTTACAGAGTGTACTTCAAAAAAGAAGAATATTATCTACAGATAAAACAACAAATTAAAGATATTAAATATTTGACATATCGCCGTTTGAAAACCATAAATTTTTAAGGCAGTACCCGTTCAATACCAATCAATTGTTAGTACTAAATTTGGAAATATGTACCACTCAAATGGACATTTGATGGGCAATTTGGGATCAACATGAATGCGGCACCACAGCACTGTTTGAAACTGAAACCACATTTAGTGGAGGGCTGTCTAATGTTATATATCACACCAATATACAATATATGTGGACTTAATCGAACTCAGAATTCAATTTTTACTTTGAAATATTTAAATTCAACTCAAACTCAACTGAATAGTGTTTAATTAAGACAAAAAAATTCTCAACAATTTTGAAATCATATGGACATATAATTGGAAAACATCCTTCAAGATTTGGAAAATAAATCAAGCCACAAACACAAACGCATGATTTATAAACAATCATAGCGCATGATGCCATGTCCAGTTATAAAGATATCATGGATCATAAAAATAAATAAATAAACAAAAAATTAGGGATGAATATATACAAAATCTTGTCTTATCAAGTTAAGCAAATGGCCCTTTTATGATATAATAAAACAAGAGATTAGCCAAACCCCAAAAGTATAATCAAGGTTTACCGGAGTTATACCTCTTCGATATGCATGAGGTATACTTGAGAAACTAAAGATTTGGATAGATTCATCCAACGATCAAAAATGATTTTGGTTGATAAATGACAACGAAAATAATTAATTTTTATTTCATCCAATAAAATTGGATTTAGAATTTTGTGAAATTATAGAGCTAGAGCCGAGAAGTCATTTTAAGTGGAGAGGTTATGTGAGTTTCTCATAATAATAATAATAATAATAATAATAATAATAATAATAATAAAAGCATTAAAAAAATGATCACAGAGCAACAATTAAATTATGATTATATGTATCAAGACGAAATGTGTTTATAAATAAAAAAAATAGTTATAGTTGAACAAATCACATTTATTATGACAACATATGGCGCCAGACATCTATTTATTTTTAGAACACAAATTTAAATTACTTGATTACCAAAACGAGTAGATATAATAATCTCCAAATATGACCCTTTTTAATTGCAGTTTTGGTATCGAACACGAGTCATGAGTGTTTGCTTTTGAAGCCCACTATTGCTGGAGGAGTTTATTGTGTTTTTCCGCATTTATAATTCGTCAACTCAAATGGGCTCCCCATGATGCTAGCCCAAACAAGTTTTAACGCAAATATAAAATGGGTTTGGCCCAAAATAATGTCCTCCACATCTTAAACCTCACTGTAGCGCCAGGGGGTGGTTGCGGTGGTTGGAAGAGCTGGTGCGGAAAGAGGTCAAACAGCCGAGTTTCTTGAATTTATTGAATTTTAGCAAATTTTTCTACTTTCTTGAGTTTTGCGACTACATTTCTTGAGTTTCTGAGCTTTGGGCAATGGCTGGGATGCCAAGAGTGAAATTGGGAAGCCAAGGACTTGAGGTGAATATATGGGCATTTACCTTCGTTTTCCTTTTCTCATTTTAATCCTTACTTTCAATAATTACTCTGTCAGTTATGCACTTGAGGGGTTTTGAATTTCTTTGTCGATATATTTGGTTTGCATGGTTGGAGTTTGTTTTGCTAGATTAAAGGAATTCATTTAACGTTGTCGTAGAAGTTCACAACTACTTAACGATTCAGACCATGGATTTTGGGAAAAAGCAGGGTTATTGGTCATTGGGGGTCTATAAAATCTTGATCTGGTAGTTGAAGTTTCAGTTGGATTAATGTAGTCCTCAGCGTTTCGCCTTACCTAGTTCTTTGGCCCCAATCTTAGATTCACCAACCCCCACACACCCCACCAAGCCAAACTAAACCAAACACACACACACACACACACACACAAGGAAAAGAAATCCTTGGACACTTTAGTTTGTAGCAATAGCAGTACTTCATTCATTCTAGTGGTTCACGTGTAAATATCACTATATCGGCTTTGATATTTCTTAACTCAGATATCAAAACTGGGTTATGGTTGCATGGGGCTCACTGGACTGTACAATGCTCCCGTTTCTTTGGAAGATGGAATTGCAATACTCAAAGAGGCATTCAATCAAGGCATTACTTTTTTCGACACGGCTGATGTTTATGGGAAAGACTTTGCTAATGAATACTTGGTAGGAAAGGTAAGATCCTGAAATACTTATTGGGTGGCACATGTGCACTTCATTCTTGCAAGGACATGTTCTTTTGGTATTGAAGAAGTACTGAATAGACAGACAGAATGATTTTGCTTTGCTATCACGTGAAGCATGTGAGGCCAAAAGAATTTAATACACTTTTGTACTTTTAAGGGTAAAACAATCATTAATCTTATGGTAATACAATGAACAAACAATGCCATCTCATTTCAGCATTCTTACGTGTATCAAGTTCTGATAATTCCTTGTTTTGTTATCATTGGTAGGAGTGAGCAGTCCTCCTAACTGCTCTTCCTCCGTAATTTTAGCAAAGCATAGGAGGGACGTATGTCTTTTTGTTTGATTAGGTCAAATTCCTCCAAAGTCCATCCCTAGTCTTCTGTTATGTTTTAACCAAAGCCAATGTCAAGTTTTGGATGTATTGGATTTTTCATTAGATATTTTTTAATCTTCACACAAGAAAGTTTGTCAAACATGTTTGTAAAACTAATCAAATGATACTTTTCTCTTTGGGAAATACAGAAGCCACAATGAAAAGTTAGGGGGAGAAAATGTCTTATTGAAGTGGAAAGAAAAGACATAGAGTTTGGGGAAAGTCTTGCCTATACTGAGTGTTTTCACACCAATGGATTATGATAATGCCATGTCAGGTGTGAACCAACATTGCACTTATTTGGCATTATCATGACTCTTTGGTATGGAAAAACAAGTGTAAGCTAGTGTTTTCCATTTTATGTAATGAGTCAAGTTCCCTTAAATTGACCAACTTATCTGAATCACTTGTAGAATGGCTGAACCAATCATTTGTGTTAAGGGTGGAATATGTAGTTTTATTTTCAATGTTTCTAGTATGATTATAAAACTAAAGACTTTATAAGAAAATTAGAAGAGTCTACACTGTATCTTCTTTACATAACAGCGGAGATGCCATTTTTAGCTTCAACTTTCCTGCCTCAACCATTATTAGAGGAATGCCAATCATAGAACTACTAAACTGCAAACGAAGCTCAATTATATAAGTCTAATCTATTTAGTTGTCTGCATATAAAAACTGGAATGTTTCAGGTGCTGAAGGAGCTGCCTCGGGAAAAAGTTCAAATAGCAACAAAGTTTGGTTTTTACGCATTTGAGCCCTCTGGAATCATAATCAAAGGTTCCCCTGAGTATGCCCGCTCTTGCTGTGAAGCTAGCCTGAAGCGTCTTCAAGTGGACTACATTGATCTCTACTACATACACAGAATTGATACTACTGTACCCATTGAGGAAACAGTAAGCTTTTTTACAACTATATCAATCTCATTAGGCACATCATTGTTCTCTTACTTTCTATGTCATCATTTTTACAGTTATTTTCATTTATTGTTTACAGATGGAAGAACTCAAAAAATTAGTCGCAGAAGGTAAAATTAAGTATATTGGTCTGTCCGAAGCTAATGCAGACACTATAAGGAGGGCACATGCAGTGCATCCTATCACTGCACTACAAATGGAATATTCCCTTTGGACACGTGACATTGAAGAAGAAATAATTCCACTTTGCAGGTTTTCCCATCATCACCCAATACTCCATGACTTTCCGTATGTTAGTTAAACCAATTGTGTTTCTGTTTTAAATTTTTGATCAACGATTTTGAATTATTCTCAGTAAAAAATTTGTGAATGGATGTTCACATTTAAACTTTAATATCGAACATATATAAACTGCTTGTACTTTCTTGGATTAATGTTGCAACACTATACTATGATATGCATTTGTGAACTTCTAGTTTTTATTACTTCAGGTTCCTATTTTATAATATCTTAGAAAAAATCAAATATATATTTTCACCCCTTGAAACGGATGGCAGGGAACTTGAGATTGGCATAGTTGCATACAGTCCGGTTGGTCGTGGGCTTTTTGGTGGGAAGAAAGTTGTGGAGAGCCTACCTAAGGATAGTTTCTTGGTATGCATGAATTCTGTGAATCCTTCACCTCATATAGATTTCCTTCATTTTGGCTGTACAAATTTACTAACTGCAGAATTTTGTACTGTTAGCAATATCACCCTAGATTTACAGGAGAGAACTGGGAAAAGAACAAGGCCATCTATTTTCGCCTCGAAGAATTGGCTAAAAAGCACAATTGTACTCCCGCTCAACTCGCGCTTTCATGGGTTCTTCATCAAGGAGATGATGTTGTCCCTATTCCAGGTCAGTGACCCTTCTGGGGATCTTCCTTGCACCACACTTGAAATGAAAAAATTCATCATAAACAAGTTAAGGTTAAACAGACCTAAGAACTATACAATTCCATTATGTTTAAAACGCGACTTCTAAATTTTCATCTGCTGTCTTAAAAATAGTAATTCAATGAGAAATTTTCAGACTGCAACCATATTGAAGAAACATCTGTTTGTTTTTTGGGTAGTCCATTTATGGTAGAATTTTTATCTATTTTGTGATATTTTCAGGAACAACAAAGATAAAAAATCTTCATGAGAATATTGGTTCTGCAAATGTCAAACTCACAAATGATGATCTGAAAGAGATATGCAATGCTGTTCCCATTGAAGAAGTGGCTGGAATGAACCAGGGTGAGGCACTTCATAAGATCTCATGGAGGTTTGCTAATACCCCACCACCAAAATCCAAGTAAGAGCAAAATAACAAGTCGAGTTGCACAAGCTTTTGTCTATTTTTTGTTCTCTCTTAGGACACTTTCGAGGCATTTGCTGAAGTTTTCAGACAATTATAGTAGTTTGTTTTGCATATCTGAAAACCTATACTATTAAAATTTAAGGCCCCGCTTGAGTGGAGATGAATACCATACGAAATGTTTTTTGTTCCAGAATTCTGTTGCTAAAAAAAGTTACTTTTGATTGTTATTGTATTAGTTGTTGATGGTAAAGTTAGTGGTTAAGATATTGATAAATTGGTTGATTAAGATTGTGGAGATTGATCAAGACATCCACTGAATAGTAGAATGTCATCGAAGAGAGCAGCCTCCAATTCAACAGTGAGGTCCTCAATTAATTTATAAAGGCAGGAATGGTGATGAAATTCAAAAACTCGTTTAAACCGTCAACCAAACTAGTTGTCCAATGGTCAAATCACAAAGGTAATGTTTGGTTATGTTTTATGTTTGATTTTAACATGTGTTTTTGGGGAATGAATGTTGTAAGTGGGATCAGGAAATGTGATGAATTTTTGGTTAAGTTTTGGAGAATAGTTAAAAATTCGTTTTGGGAAATTTTGGCATGTTTATTTATATTTTGAAAGGAAATATTTTTTACCGTAACAGTCAAATCAATATTTTTTTATTGAATTTTTTTGGTAGAAAATAAAATTGAATAATTTTTTTATTATAAAAATAATAATAAAATTTATATGATATATATGTATGTATATATCGGAAAATGGAAAAGTTTTAGGAATGATAAAGAATATAAGAGAATTTTTTGAGAAAATTTATTTTAATATTTTGGAGAGAAGATGGAATTTAAATTTTGCATGGTGCAACAATGACACTAGAAATTAAAGTTCAGAAATGAGGGGCCAAAAATAAGATTGAACTGTAATGATGAGATAAGTTTGATTTTTTAGCAACATATTTTTTAGGAGAACATAAAAGTACACATTCTGGTATACCCTTCAAGATCCTAGGGGCATATAAGTTAAAAAATCAATGTAATTAACCATAAAAGGGCACCAAAAGTCCACCTAATTAAGTTCATTTAAGATGGACTATATAAGTTCATTTATATAGGGGATCTGTAGTCTATGTATTTGTTTATCTTGTGTGCAGAAGGGCTCTCAACAACCATCAGTAAATTCGTGAGTCAAGGCATGATCCATGGAATCAAAGTAGCTCGAGGGGCACCTTCGATTCCGCAACTTTTCTTTGTAGATGACAACCTTTTATTTTTCAGAGTTGACATTGTAGAGGCTTCATGTATTGCAAATATTATCCGCATGCCAAGCTATCAACCTTAGTAAATCTAAACTCTTATTCAACAGAATGTTAACAATCAATCCAAAGAGGATGTGTGTTCTTATCTTGGCATTCAAGAAGGGGATGAGAAGGAGTCTTGTCTTAGACTTCCAGCTTTTGTTGGCTGTAACAAAAAAGAGATCTTTGGTTTCATCGGGAGAAAGTTTGGAATAAAATTCAAGGTTGGAACAAGAAATTTCTTTCGAAAGTTAGAAAGGAAGTCTTTCTCAAATCAGTAGTACAAGCCATGCCAAATTATGCCAAAATATTTATCTCCTACCTTCAGAATTGTGTTTGGATATCGAAAGGATGATGAATGCATACCAATGGAAATTGGGCTTCGATTCGAGCAAAGGTATTAATTGGATGAGCTGGAAGTCACTCAATAGTAAAAAGGCATTGGGAGGTGTTGGATTTAAGAGGATTCATGAATTTAACATTGCGATGTTAAGGAAACAGTGCTGGTGTGTGTCAACTAATCCAAATTCCCTAATGGCCAAAATTCTTAAGGCGAGATTCTTCCCTTAGGGCTCCTTCTTAAATGCAAATTTAGGACATAATCCCAGCTTCACTTGGCATAGTCTGTTGGCTGCTCAAGAAGTCATTAAGAAAGGTTGTAGAATCCGTGTTGGTAATGGCAGAAACATCAGAGCTGTTGTTGATCCGTGGCTCCCTTATTGCATAGACCTTTATATTTCTTGCCTGAAGTTCAGAATAAAATTTGGAATGCCTCAGCTCTAGCCAAGGTAAAGATTTTGATATGGAGAGCGGTTCGAGGTTGTCTTCCGACAATGGACCAACTCTTGTTAAAAAAAGTGGAAGCAAATCCTTACTGCGCAGTTTGTGGTCTTATGAGAAACAGCTCTTCACATCTTTGTTAAATGTCCTTTTGCCAAGGAAATCTGGACTAAATCAGAAATAGGTTTGCTTTGAGGTTCAGCCACTTCATTTGGAGAATGGATTTATCTAATTCTAAAATCTGTTACACGGGATATTTATGAGCAAGTAATGATGATATGTTGGGGCATTTGGAATAATCAAATGATGGAGATAATTAATGCTTGACATGAAAATGACTATTCTGTCCCCATGAGGTTAATCAAAATGCCCAAACAGGCTAAGATCCACATCTTTTTTTACCTAGGTCAGACTCAACCTAGACAAACCCGATCCGAATTGGGTCGTAACGGAGATGATGGACCATTGATCGATAGAGGATCCAATGCTCAAAGATGAGCCACCTCGATCTGTATAAGCAAGTACAGTTTCTTCCTATATAAGGTAAGGATGCTAATAGTTCCAGGTCAAGTGATTCATTATTTACTGTACTGTTGATTATTCCGTTCATTACCTTGAATTCGTCTATCACCTTATTTGCTAACTTAAGCATCGAAGGGCCTTAGCTAAGAACGATCTCAGCTAGTCTAACGTGTGCTCTTTTGGTTAGATTAGAGACCTTTAAATCACTCATGTGGACTCAAGCCAGTGGCAAAGTTGGACATTTTAGGTCCAAACTAGGGGCAAAGTTGGACATTCTAGGTCGAGGTCGAAGTCCTAAGCCCGTGCTGCATCAATTGGTGCCATTTGTGGGAACTCTAATATGATTCATTGTGTATGAGCGAATAACTAGAGATGGACAAAACCCTAGGATGAATGGTAGATATACCCACCCTTATATCATCCATATCCCCATTACCACTTATATCACCTACCTCACCTATGCCACCTTCCGTCGCACGGCATGATGTACGTAAGGTTGGACAAGGGATCACAAACCCAGACACTAGTGGGATACAAGTGATGCAGCTTAACATGAATGATCTTGAACATCTGGTCTTCGAGATGAGTTAGAGGTTCTAGGAGGAGCATAAACGTAGAAGCCAATTGGCAAAGGTGACCCCAATCCAAGCGGCTCCCCTGGGCATGAACCGATCGTTGTTTCAAGATATGAGGTTGGGTCCTTCGCTGGTTGAAGGGGTGCAAGGCCTCTAAATCTCCAAGGAAGAGGAGATGGCAGATTTTGAAAAGGTGGGGAGTAAGATGGCAAGAAGACCAAATCACCCACTAGATGTTTATCAGAGAGAAGAGGGGTCGAGATTAGAACCACTAGCACTAAATCGAGAAGACCTCATACTTAAAAGACCCTAGCCTTCACTATCTAGGGAGGAAGTAAATGAAATCAATAACCAAGTTGAGTAGCTAAGCAGGAAAATAAATGAGCTCAAGAAAAAAAGGACCTTGTGTTGCAGAACAGGAACTCACCATTTTCCATAGAAATATTGGCCAAATCGATAGCTTCTCATTTCAAACTCTCGGATCTTCTAAAATATGTTGGAAACATGGATCCACAAGAACACATCATAGCATTTGAGAACATAATCAACTTGTATAGGCAATCGGACGCCATGAACTCCCGAATCTTCATAACGACGTTGACTGGAACGGCATAAGAGTGGTTTATGGGGACAGGTCCCTAGTACAATAGTATCATATGATCAGCTTATAAGGAAGTTTCTATACCAGTTTACTAGCAAGAGAAAGTTCAAAAGATTTGCAACTTACTTGTTTACTATATGGCAAAGGGAAGATGAGACCTTGAGGAGCTTCATGAATAGGTTCAACAATAAGATGTTGGAGGTGCAAGACTTGTGCATAGACATGATCACGAGCATCTCATCCATGGGCTCAAGAAGAGACACCTGGCTTCAGCCCTTGCTAGAGAACCCTTTGAAGACATGGAGCAGTTGATGGAGGTAACCTATTGATACATCCACGAGGAAGAGATCAATGTTAGAAAGACTATGCATGGTCTAAGAACGTTCCTTGAAGATCCGAAAAAGATCAAAGACCTTCGAAATTTTAATCTCAAAAAGATCGTCACCACTCCCCTTATCACAAATACAACCACTATGCATCGCTCAACACTACTGGATCTCATGTGCTCGTGGCAATCGAGGGGTCCAAGATATTGTAGTGGCCACAACAGATGTAGGACACATCAATAAGGTGTAACTCGAATAAGTATTATTGTTTCCACAAGAATTGGGGTCATGACATGAAGGACTGTATCCAGCTCAAAGACGAAGTGGAATAGCTCATTAGGGCTACTTGAGAGAATTTGTTGCTAAAGAGCTTAAGACTAAGGGGCAGGAACCTAAAGTAGAATGCGATAAGAAGAGAAGCCAATTTAGGTCATAGAGCAAATCCCGAATTAGGGGAAAAAAGGGGGAAAAAGTGGCAAATGACCCCATTGGAGATAATTTGCTAAGGCAAAAAGTCATATACACGATAACGGGAAGACCAACCTCAAAGGAGTCCCACAACAAGAGGAAAAAATATGTTAGGTCTATCAAGAACCAAGTAAGTCAGAAAAAGATGAACCCAGTTCTGAATATTGTTGATTAGCCTGCAATCACCTTTGATGGCACGGATTCCCAAGGAGCAGATGGACTATAGAATGACCTGATGGTGATCACGATATAGTTAATTTTTTAGAGCACAAGGTCCTGGTGGACAATGGGAGTTCAGTAGATATCATATTCCTAGAGGTTCTGAAGAAAATGGAGCTCACTCACACAAGCATCAAGCTAGTATATACACCCTTGATAGAATTCAGAGGAGCTAAAGTGACACTAGTCAAGATTATAGACCTCTCAGTCTCCTTGGGAACCAAGTTGTGCCGTAGGACCCTTATGCTAAAAGTTTTGGTGGTAGATGCCCCATTTGCATATAATGTGGTCTTCGGAACACTCGGATTAAATTAGTTCCAATCAGTAGTTTCAACTTTTCATTTAAAAATGAAATTCCTGATAAAATAGGGGATCGAAAAGGTGTGTTGAGATCAGAATAAGGTAAGAGAATGTTATCACGTGTCTCTAAAAAAGAAACATAAAACTGACGAGGCCTCGCAGTTAATGTCGAAGGGCAAAAAGGCAATCATGACTACCACGGCGAACATCGAAAGCTTGAAACCCCAAGAAGAGAACAAAAAGAGGCGAGTGGATGAAAGTAGGATAGAACCGATTGAGGGGTTCAAGGAAATTAAGTTGGTGCTTAGGGAACTAAGTAAGTTCACAAGGATTGGGACACAAATGAACCCTGAGCTAAAGCTTTTGACCATTGAATTTTCGAGAAAGAATGTTGATTTGTTTGCTTGGAAGCCCTCAAACTTCAAAGGTATAGACCCAGAAATGATCGTACACAAGTTGAATGTAGACCCCCAGATAAAACATGTTCAACAGAAGAAGAGGAACCACAGAGCAATGAAGAACCGAATCATAGAGAAGGAGGTGAATAAGCTCTTGGAAGCAGGGTACATAGTGGAAATCCAATATACTTAGTGGCTATCGAATGTAGTGGTCGTGCCCAAAATGGAGGAAAAATGGAAGATGTGCACAAATTACTTAGACCTAAACAAGGCCTGCCTGAAAGACCACTATCCATTACTTTGAATTGATGTGTTGGTGAACTCAACTGCAAAGTGTGCTCTTTTCAACATGGACACCTTTTAGGGGTACCATCAAATATTTACGGCAAAAGAGGATCATGATAAGACTACCTCCATCACTGAGAGAGGTATTGATGAGGTTGGAAGCTATTTTTAGTGAATTAGATTATGTTTAGGCTAATTCAACCAGAGAGGCCAAATGATCCAGCAGTAAGATCTTCTTGGGCTAAGATCTACAACCAATAGCAAACATCAGACTAGTCGAGGTACCCCGGGCTAAGGTACTTTAATGCTCAAGTTAGTACTGGTTGAGTGAGATAATCAAGCAGCAAAGTAAGAGCGTATAATGTATATAGCATACCTAGAGAGTAGCTGACAATGAGGTATTTATAGCCTTCTCCATGTAGGTGACATGTCCAAGATGCCTCTATCAAGTGCAGAGGACTTTTGCCCTTGTCTAAGAGTTGTTGGTCATTTTCCATCCTAGTACTATTTCAAATGGCATCATCTCCTACTTTTCAGGATAAATAGTACTCTAGAGGTGTACCTCCTGATAAAGTTAGTGACAAAGGCGATACTGGGGTGGCATGCATCATTAATGCAGAGGCACGCTAACTGTCAAAATATTGAATGCAGCAAGGATATGATTCAACGTCGGAGTGAACACTTTAGTTGATGGTGACCAACCAGATAAGGTGGTCAACCATAGAGATGGCCGAACGAACTAGGTGGTTTGAAGCTTCCGTCAGGTAAAGTCGAGAACTATTTACTCAACCTACAGTTGTGGTCAAGTGACTCGACCCAGCTGGGCTCGGAGGCATAGCTAGGCTTCAGATGTCAGGTGGGCCTGGAAACCCTCTTTGGAGTTGATAGTTTATTGAGTTGGGCCTATTGGGCTATCCCATATCATGAATCTCCCTACTCGCAGTCTTAATCGAGCTTGTAGATGAGAAAGGGCAAACAGTAACCAATTGAATAACAATTATGCACCTTCGACCAGGGTTTTTAAGTACTCAACTAGGATCTAGTGCATTTAATGCGTCTATTATATTGAGGTATACGAAGCGCCAAGAGATGGCTATTCAACTATTAATATCGCTTAGGTCCCCGCATCCAAATGCCTATAAATAGGTAAGGTATAAACATTCATTTTACATTTTTACTGAATCCAATCTGGTCGATTCTTGCATTTAGAGCACTTTACCCTTTCTATGTTTTAGAGCTTTCTAGTGAAAAATTTTAAGTTCTTCTCTAAGTTTCTGTTTTTCTTTGTTTGCTTTTTAAAGATGTTGAGTTCATTAGATAGCAAAGACACTAGGTCCGAGAGTGCACACTTCCATAGGGAGGCTAAGGGTGAGAGTGCTTTTGAGAACGCATCTAAGAGTACCTCTAATAGCTTATCGAATGATAGCTCGACCTCCAACAGCTTAAGTGTTGAGAGGGTTATTTCTAGAGGCGAGGCTGGCCCAAGTGAAGTGCTGGTGCTCGGGCCGCAGGGTAGGATGCATCGACCTCCGAGGAGGGGTTTAGATATGGCCTTAGGTTTCCTCTAGCAACTGCAATAGTCGACTTCCTTGGGGCCTCAAAGTTTGCATAACATAGCTCTTACCAAACTGCTTCGCTACTATGTATAATTTTGCTGTGCTAATGTATTTGTTTGGCCAGTCAGCTTCTTTTGCCAATTTTTCAAATTTATTCCACTTACCTATGTCTCGAAAGTGGGGAAGCACCAAAGAGTTTAGGTTTTATTACCTAATGGGGCGCCCGCATTGAAAATTCCTTGTCACCCCCTCCTCATTATATGGTTAAAAGTGGAAAAAATATTATCTATATGTTTGAGGGCCTTATGAGTTTAATATTCTAAGAGAGTGGGAGAGGGGGCACGTCGAGATGCTAGGGAACCAAATGCTAAGCTGGCCCAACACTTTCATTCGGGACCTGATCGAGTTTGGCTAGATTAAGGCCTCGCTTCTAATTGAGGTGAGATGTCTGGTGTTGGATGACTTGTTGCCGGTCGAGCTCAACTTGTCCGTAGGTGATCGGTTTTATATAAATCCTTGTCGATTATGATGATTATGTATTTTCACATCTTTTTACTTGATTTTAATTGCTTTTTATTTTGCCCTTTGCTAGAAGATCAAGAAAAAATCATAGCTTGCGATCGACAAGAGACATTAGCTAGGGCCTAAAGAAATGATGAATGTTGTTGGGCAACCGCTCAATGAGATGCAGTTTCTACGGTAGAGGTAACACCCTCGATTGTAGCCCTAGCCATGCCACAAATCAAGCAGGCGCCCTGGCCCACTCAATCAGAGGAGGATGTTCGAAGTAGCCTCACGGGTCGAGGCAAGAGATAGATGATTGAACAGAGAGGCTCGACGACCAAAAGAATAATAGGTAATAAAGATAAATAGAAAGCGGCCACTGACTATGACCTGTTCGGCAAACATAGTGATGGGATCTTATTTCAGATACCCAAGTTGTCGTTGCCCCAATTTAGAACTAACCCCATTATGGGGATGAAGAATTAAAGCTCAATCATTTCATCAGGGACGACGGGTGTAGATGCACTTAAATACATGGTGGCCGAGCTCTTTACTGCCGACCAGTAGAAGTTTATGGGCTTGAATTAGGTCGGTGCACTCAGGGCTCTAGCCTTCTACTGCAATATGATAAGTGTGACATTGATTATTTTCTCATTAAATTTTTCTTTTAGCTAATTACATTATTTAATGATAATCTCTGTTTTAGGTGAGCCAACTCAAGTACCATTTCTATAATAGGTCAGAGTTGGCTCTGGTTGACTATGAAGAATTGCGGGAGATAGGGGAGATGGAAACTTTGAAGGTTTAACTCGAATCCTCCCAACTTCAGATCGACCAACTGACCAAGAAAGTGGCCGACCTCCAAGAACAACTCAATATGAAAGACCAATAGCTAGTTGAGGCCATGGAAAAGAGGAGTCAAATGGACTCCGTACTAAAGAATGCTCACCTGGACATACAAGTAAGCTATTCCTTTGGTCAATTAGCAAACTGTGTTGCTACGCTTGAGGAGGCTTGAGCAACATTCTCTTGATAACTTTCTTTGATACAAAGGGAGGTGGTGAAACAGTTTATGCTCAGCTCTGCTTTCTAGGACGCGAGCATGGTTCTCTCAATCGATGATGCCTATGGCACATTTGAGAAAGCAATTAAGCAACTCAAACACCTAGGCTACGCCTTTGGGCTGAGAACAAAGATAAAATAAGCCCAATTTTGGATAAGAAACTACAACTTTATCCTGAGTCTAAAGAGGCCACAGTCGATGAAGATGGGGAAAGGGATACTGCAATAAACGCTCCCGTCAAGCCCATGACCAAAGCTTAGTAGAAGCAGGCTGAGGTCAAGAATAGGCTAGTTGATCTAACGAGGGAATTCACCTTTGCTGAGGACTTTTTCCTTTCAACTTAGGGATGGATAGGTCAACATTACCCAGTATGTGTAGCACTCAAGTGACTTTATGGGCAACATTGTAGGGCCCTCGCAGCCAACACGAGAAATTCTACCATTTGCATCAGTGATGCCCAAGCCCGACTAGGATGGTGCCCAGGCAAGTCGATCAAAGGGTGTTGAGTTGAGCCATAGTTGAAATTCCTACTCTTTTTTTTAATGAAGGGTAGCCTCCCTTATAATAAACATTTGATTTAATGAAATATTACTTTGATTCTGCTTAATGTGTATCCAATTAATTTTACAGCCTTCTTGTCGAATGCAACCATCTCATCACAATTGTGTGGTTATTAGGTTGATAACCATGTTAATTAATAACAAAACCAACAACTTTATCATCAATTTAGGTTACTATTAATAGATACATATGGTCTCATTGAAGTACATTCAATGATCTGTTTTTAAATTTTTTTTCAACTTTATAGTAAAGTTTTATTATTCTTGGTCAAGTTCAAAGTTTCTTAACTCTGTAGTGTTGAGCTGATTTATTGATCAACTATAGGGCTCATTGCACAATTTTGGCTAAGAAGCCACTTACTGGGTTGACAACAGGGTTTATTTCATAGTTTGGGCTAAAAAGCATTAAGTTGGCAGCCTATAGCTGCTTTGGGGTTGACTATGGAATCGACTTGATGCTTAGTTTAGCAGCATAGAGCTGCTTTTAGGTCAACTTGATACTTGGTTTGGCAGCATGGAGCTGCTTTTGGGTCGACTATGAGGTCAACTTGATACTTAGTTTGGCAGCATGAAACTACTTTTAGGTCGACTACAAGGTCGACTTGATACTTAGTTTGGCATTGTGGAGCTACTTTTGGGTCGACTATGGGGTCGACTTAATACTTTAAGTTATGCGAGATAGATGCAACTATAATAATACAAATGAATAATAGCAGTGTTGCTGAAATTTTATTTATATCACAGAATACAAAGATAACTACAATGCGCTCTTATATATAGAATTTCTTCCAGTTGATGGCAATCTACTAGTGAGAGAGCTCGTCCCCATCGACATTAGCAAGTCAATAAGCATTATGTTTTAATACTTTCACAACCGTATAGGGTTCTTTCCATTTTAGGTCAAGTTTGCCAACATTCTTGGATACTTTTACCTTTTTGAGAATGAGGTCTCCGACCTTAAAACAGTGTAGCCTAACCCATTTATTATAGTTCTCTGCCATCTTTGATCTATAGCATTGCATGGTGATGTAGGCTTCTTGCCTTCGTTCATCGATAGTCTTAAGATTGAGCTTTCTTTTTTACGTATTTCTGAGCGGGTTAAAGTGAATTACTAGAATTATATACTGTATGAGCTCTAATGGGATAACTGCCACGGACCCATAAACTAAGCTATAAGGGTTGTGACCTGTAGCTGTACAGGGGGTTATCTTGTATGCTCATAACACTCCTGGAAGGTCGTCTGCCCAACTCGATTCAATATCTTGGATTTTGATTTTTAGATGGTCAAGGATTATCCTATTTATCACCTCTGTCTAGCCATTCGATTGAGGGTTACCTATAAACGTAAAATGTTGGGTGATTCCCAAGGCCTCACACTAATTTTGAGTATTTTTGCTCTAAAATTGGGTTCCATTATATGAAATAAGGATCTTAGGTAGACCAAAACAACAAATGATGTTTTTTCAGATAAAACTTTTGATGGCAGCGTCAGTTATTTTTAGGACAATTTCAGTCTCGACCCATTTGGAGAAATACTCAATTACCATAATTACAAATTTGTGCTGACTCTTCGTCTTTGGCAGTGAGCCCAAGATGTCTATCCCTCACTAATCAAACGGCCAAAAAATTTGAACATTAACCATGGGCGCAGCAGGTTGATATGGGAGGTTTGAATGAACTTCGCATGATAGACATTTTTTAGCAAAGTTAACAGGGTCTTTCAATAGGGTCAGCCAAAAGTGTCCATACTTAATAATTTTATGAGCAAGGAATCTTCCCCTTGAATGGTTCCCACACATTCCTATGTGGATATCCTGCAAGACCTCATGAGCTTGGTCGGGATCTAGGCACCTTAAGGGTGGTCCTGAGATCAACCTCTTATAGAGCTAGCCATATTTATCGAGTGTAAATTTTGCAACTTGTCCTCAAAGATGACGAGTCTCATTTTTATCTTCAAGGATTGTGCCGTGACTCAAGTAGAGTTTTATTAAATCTTTCCATAAAGAAACTATTTCCTCGATGCTCCCTACCAAATTCTCCTCGAGAGGGCCGATCGATGGTCTGTCCATGACTAGAAAGGTTACCATCTTATCTCTTGTACCTTTAGTCGAGCTAGCAATTTGAATAGGGCATCTACACGCTAGTTCTTAGATTGAGGTACTTAGCTGAGAGTGAATTTTTTGAATGATTGCTATAATTTTCTAACCTCCGCCAGGTACCGGTTCATTGTTGAATCCTTGGTCTCAAAATTTTCTTCAACTTGTTCTGCTACCAACTGAGAGTTCATGATCCCAGCCAGGTGATTGACTTCTCGATCTAATGTCATCCTCATTCCAATGAGGAGGCCTTTGTATTCCTCCTCATTATTGGTAACTGCATAGTCAAGTTTGATCATGAAATCATATCCCTCTACTATCGGGGAACGAAGAGCTACACCTATTTCTCCTTTTGATATGGTTGATGATCCATCAATGTGCAAAGTCCAAGCAATAGGAGTTTTGATGCTTTTTTTCAGGAAATCAACCCGCTCGGCGATAAAGTCAGCCAAGACCTGCACTTTGATGGTTATTCTGGGTTGGAAGGTGATATAAAATTCTCCTAACTCAATGACCCAATTCGTTAACCTCCCAGATGTGTCTGGTTTTGAGAGCACTTGCTTTAATGGTTGGTTTGTCAGTACTATCATGGCATGAGACTAAAAATATAGGCGTAGCTTTCGAGCCGTAGTATCTAACGCCAAGGCAAACTTCTCGATCTTCAAGTAGTTATGTTCTGATCCCTGGAGCAACTTACTACAATAATAAATCGGTCAATGACTTTCATCTCTGGTCGAAGCCAAGATAGAGCTAATCGACACTTTCGAGACAACCAAGTATATGTGAAGTACCTCTCCAAATTTAGGTTTTGTGAGCATGAGGGCAAGGACAAGTACTGCTTTAATTTGATCAGAGCTCGATCACACTATTTGCTCCATTAAAAACTCAATTTCTTGGTATTTTTGAGAATTTTGAAGAAAGGTAGGCTCTTGTTGGCCAATTGAGCAATGAATCTCCCAAAAGCGATAATTCTCCCGACCAACCGCTGTACATCTCTAACTGTTCTAGGTAGAGCAATATCTAATACGGCCTAAATCTTTTATGGATTGGCCGCAATATAATCTAAGAATTTGTCTCCTCAAACCCCAAACGTACACTTGTTTAGAATTAGCTTCAGACCAAACGCTCTTAATATGGCAAAAGTGTGATTGCGGTTGAGCAAATGGTCTTTAGCCTTCTCTATTTTTACAATCATGTCATCGACATAAATCTCCATAGACTTGCCTATCTCATTCTTGAACATAAAGTTGACCCATTTGTGATAGGTTGCTCCAGCATTTTTAAGTCCAAATGGCATGACCAAACAGCAATAAACTCCATTGGGGACTACAAAAGAGGTTTTATCCTTGTCTTCAGGGGCCATGAATATCTGATGATACCCTTAGAATGCATTCATCATATTCAACAATTCACAACCAGCTATGGAGTCTATTAGTAAATCTATTTGAGGCAAAGGGTAAGGATCCTTAGGGTAAGCTTTATTCAAGTTAGTGAAATCATTACACATGTGCCATTGTCCCTCATTTTTGGGGACAAGTACAATATTACAAAGATAAGATAAATATTAAATTTCTATAATATAACCTGCATCTAAATGTTTTTTGACTTTCTCTTCAATGATCTGAGGCCTCTCAGCTTTGAAAGTTCTCTTCTTCTGCTTGACCAGCTTGTATGAAGGGTCGACATTGAGGCAATGCATGATCACACAATGGTCGATTTCCTAGATATTTGATGCCTTCTAGGCGAAGATGTTGATATTTCTCGATAGAAAATTGATCATGAGATACTCCAAGTTGGGGCCCATATTTGTTTCGATCCTAGTAGTCTTGTCGAGGTTCCCAGGATCCAACTTGACTATTCTGAACTCCCCGACGAGCTCCACTCAAGTATATTCCAACTTTCTCTTTTTGTTGACTTAGCCCTTCTCGAGTTCTGCTACAAGGACATCCCCTGAGGTCTTCAATTGCAGTTGGGTCTTCTGCTCGCTTAACTCGATCGAAATATTGTAACATCACCAGGCTTCTTGATGTTACATAATAGTTTGTCTGTGTCAATTGGGGTTAAAAATTTGATCTTTATGTGATAGATCGACATAATGGTGCAGAAATCATTGAGAGCTGGTCTATTAATTATAATATTATAAGCAAATGAGGCGTCAACCACCAAATAGTTTATCATCAATGTCCTTCTTTAAGGTACCTTCCTAAATAATGTAGAGAGATTGATGGAACCTTTTGAAATGATCTCTAACCCCCCAAACTCGACTAAAGGGGTACACATGGGCTCGAATTTCAGTTGACCCAAGTTCATCCTTTTCAGCATTGAGAGAAAGATAATGTTGGGCGAGCTGTTGTTATCAACTAAAACCTTTTTAACTTCAAAATTAGCAATCTCAATGGAGACTACCATAAGACAATTAATTTTATGATCGATGTTTTTCCCTTCAAGGTGGGCTAGTTCACCGTTGGTGAAAGAGATGGGCTCTACGCTCATGGATAAATGAAAGGATATTTTGATCAAGAAGGCTTTGGTCAACTCTAGCCTCCTCTGTATTTGTTTCTTTGTAGACTTTGAGTCCTCTCCAGTAGAACTTCTAGCAATTATGTCAATCACCCTTTGAATGGGTAGGCGATCATCCTAGGTAGGTTTTTTTTCCTTTATTCTCTCTTCTCGAGCTAATCAACATTTTTCTACAGGGAGTTTGGTCGGTTTTGCCAATTCAACCTATGCATCACTAGTCACATATATTTTTTAAGATGACTCTACCTAATGAGTTTCTCAATTTCATCTTGGAGATTGAAGCAGTCATCTGTGTCATGCCTCCTTTGTTTATGAAAGTGACAATAATTTTTTAATTTTTTCATTGCTTCAGTCTCTGTCAGCTTTCTTAGTTTCTTGAGAAGGTTGTCGTGCTGGATTGCAAATAGGACCTCTCTCTTTGGGATGTTTAACAGAGTATAATCATGAAAGCGCTTTATTGAAAATTGGCCTATCTTCCTCTATTTCTGGTCATCTCTCTCCTTATTTTTCTTTTTGTCAACCTTAAGATTTATGAACTTCAGCCTGTTCATCTCCTCCTGGGTCATGTATCTTTTTGCCAAGTTGAGCAACTCCTCTATCGATCATAGGCACTCTCGTACCAAAGTATTAGCACATTCTTTATGTCGGAGCCCCAAAAATAATACATCAATCAAGAACTTGATCCTGGGGTTATCGATCTTTAATACCTCCATGTTGAACCTTGTAAAAAAGTCACGAGAGGACTCTCTCTCATTCTGCTTGACGAAGTAGAGATGGGTGTGGGGAAGCTTCGTCTTTCATCGACTGGCGAACTAGTGCAAAAACTTATCACAGAGCTGGTCTTAGGAGTATATTGATAGGGTTCAATCGTAACAAACTAATTGAGCGTTATACCCTGAAAAGTGATCATAAGCATCTTCGCATGGATATATTTATTATGCTCGTACAATTATATCGTATGTTCAAATTGCATCAGGTGCTCATTGCAATTGATTAAGCCAACATACCGTAGGAGTTTGATTAGGACCTTGGCATTAACATCAATGTGTTCGTCGATAATCTCCTAAATAAATGATGAGTTTTTCTCTCAATGAGACCTTTTGGGGCCCTCTAGGTTGGGCCCTTTTAGTATTTTTCCTTAAGATCTTGTCGAGGCAACTATTCAGTTATTGCACTCAATGGAAAACTTTTTTCCACTCCTCCAGATCAGCTTAGGTTATGTTTTGATTAAGCTGAGGCCTCGCACGCTCAGCCATACTGCTCTACAGGGGTTGAAGGGGTCGAGTTGTGTGATCCGTTGATTCATCTATTTCTTCATGCTGGTCTAGTCTGGAAAGTTTGACCCTATTACACTATAAGGCTCGATTAGGTTGAATGTAATAATCTAGAGTCCGTAATTTCTTACCTTAACTCTGGCCCCCCCTCTTTCCTTGGGGGCGCTTGGGGCTCGCCCCTCGTCTGGCTAGTGGTTGCCTGGACTCCTAGTGATTGCGACTGTCCTGGGAGGACCTCTTCTCTGGGGGTGGCAGTTGTGGAGTTGCACTGCCAACTGGGGCTAACACGATTGCATGTCTGTTCAATACCTCAGAAAGCAAAATAGAGATCTGGGCAGAGATTTGTTCACATATAAGTTATATTAGCTGAGGCATGGTCAACGTTACAACTTACATTTATGGGGTGCTAGGGACTGGGGCATGTGTTTCTTACTGAGGTTAAGGGAGAGATGGAGATGATGTCTTCCTATTATTCTCCCTTTCGGATGTGGCTCTCCTAGTGTTTACCATTTTCTCAGTTGCAATCTCAAGGTTCCTACAGAAGGCACCAAAATGATAAGGTTGAAAGCTATTTTTAGTGAATTGGGTTGTGTTTGGGCTAATTCGACTAGAAAGGTTAAATGATCCAATAGTAAAATATTTTTAGATTAAGATCTGCAACCAATAGCAAATATTAGACTAGTCGAAATGCCTATAACTAAGGCACTCCGATGCTTATTTTAATACTAGTCGAGTGAGATAATTGAGCAATAAAGTAAAAGCGTATAGTATATATAGTATACCTAGAGAGTGGCTGGCAATGGGGTATTTATAGCCTTCTCCAAGTGGGTGATATATTCAAGATGCCCCTACTAAATATAGAGGGTTCTTGTCCTTGCCTAAGAGTCATTGGTCATTTTCCATCTTGATACTATTCCAAATGGCATCATTTTCTACTTTTTAAGGTGAATAGTACTTTGAAGGTACGCCTCCTGCTAGAGTTGGTGGCAGAGGTGGTACTGGGGTGGCACGCATCATTAATATGAAAGCACGCTAACTGTTAGAACATTAAATGCAACAAGAATGTGATTTAGCACTAGAGTGAGCACTTTGGTCAATGATAACGAACCAAATAAGATAGTCGACTATAGAGATAGCTGAATGGACTAGACAATTTGAAGCCTCCCATTGGGTAGGGTCTAGAATTATCCGTTCAACCTGGTGGTTGTGGTCGAGTGACTTAGTCTAGTTAGGCTTTAGATACTAGGTGGGCCCAAAAATTCTCTCTGGAGTCGATAGCTTGTTGGGCTGAGTCTGTTGGGCTGTCCCATATTAGGTATATTCTGTTATGATGTCATGCCATTTGGGTTAAAAAATATAAGAGCTATCTACCAAAAACTAGTGAACAAGATGTTCCACGACTAGATCAGGATAACTACGAAGGTGTATATGGACGATATGTTGGTCAAGAGCTTGAAAGAGCTAGATCACTTGGCGCATCTGGAAAAAGCATTTGCTATCATGAGGAGATACAAGTGAAACTTAACCCAGCCAAGTGTACCTTCAGGGTCAAAAGGAAAAAATTCCTGGGGTACTTGGTCAGCGAGCAAGGAATAGAAGTCAACCCTGAGAAGATCGAAGCCATAACTGACAAGAGCTAGTCAAAGCCAATAAAGGATGCCCAAAAATTAACTCAAAGGGTTGCATCCCTAAATCGGTTCATTTCAAGATCTACAAATAGAAGCCTACCATTTTTTAAAATTTTGAGAAACATGAAGAACTTCCAATAGGATGATGAATGTGAAAGAGCGTTTCAGGACCTTAAAAGGTATTTGGCATCACTACCCCTTTTGGTTAAACCTGTATATGGAAAGCTTCTGTACTTGTACTTGGCCACATCAAAGCATGTTGTGAGCTCAGTACTAATTCGAGAGGAGAACTCAGATCACAAGCTAATATTCTATGTGAGCAAGGTGTTACAAGGAACAGAGGGTAGGTACTTGGAGGTAGAGAAATTGGCCTTAGCCCGTATAATAACAGCAAGAAAATTGAGAATTTATTTTCAATCTCATACAATTATTGTCTTGACTAATCATCCATTGAAGTAGGTTATGGCTAAACCTAATGTCTCAAGAAGACTAGTTTTGGGCAGTGGAGTTAGGAAAGTTCGACATAAAATACCAAAGCAGAAGTTTAGTGAAAGCCCAGGTCCTGGTGGATTTCGTGGTTGAGATAATGGGGCAGGACCCCAAACTGAGCAAAGAGACATAAATGATGCATGCTGACAAATCAGCCACATTGCAATTTAGAGGGGCTAGGATTTTCTTTAAAGGACCCAAGTTAGTTGAGCTCAAGTTTGCAGTGAAGCTATCTTTAACAATCACTAATAATAAGATTGAGTATGAGGCGATGATCATAAGGTTGAAAGTAGCGAAGTATATGAACATCGGGAGATTAAATGTTTACATTGACTCGTGGCTCGTGGCGCTTCAAATTGAAAGAATGTTCAAGACCCAAGAAAAATCCATGACTGAATACCTGAAAAAGGTAAAAGAGCTCGTTGCGACATTTAAATTTTATCAAGTGCAATAGATCCTGAAGGAGGAGAACAGAAGAGTCGATACCTTGGATAAGCTTAGAAGTTTTATAAAAGGAACTAGAAGCACATCAATAACCCTATTGGTGGCCGAACGCTCAAAACTGGAAGGGGATACCTCTAAGAAAGAGGTAGTAATGCAAACATAAGTTGGACCAACCTGGAAGGATGAGCTGGTCCAGTTCTTGAGAACAGGGTCTTACCAGCGAATCTGAGGAAGGCACAAAGGGTAATCTTCCAGGGAAACTAGTTTGTTATGGTTAATGGAGAGCTG
Source organism: Jacaranda copaia (assembly GCA_014898725.1). Lineage (NCBI taxonomy): Eukaryota > Viridiplantae > Streptophyta > Magnoliopsida > Lamiales > Bignoniaceae > Jacaranda > Jacaranda copaia. The sequence goes on from JACGDI010005394.1 coordinate 619,451, forward strand.
TATAAGAGGTCTGTCGAAAGGCTGTTGATGAAATGCCTTAGGCCAAAAAAAGCCCATTATGTGATGAAGGAAATCCATGAAAGAAGTTGCAAAAACTATTACGAATGAAGATCTTTGCTACTAAAAACTCTCAGGTAAGGATACTTTTGGCCAACTATGAACTAAGATATGGAAACCTTCATGAGTAACTGTGAAAAATACCAGTTCCATGCTAATTTCACTCAACGACCAGCAATATCTATGGAGCCCATCCCCGTATCGTGTCCGTTTGATCAATGGGGGATAGATATATTGAGGTCGAAACTTCCATGAAGATCACTGAGAAAGAAGTTATGAATTTTCTTTGGAAAAACATTATATGCAGATTTAGCATACCTCAGGTCTTGATTTCAGATAATGGAACTCGGTTTAATGGGAAGAAGATAACTAGTTGGTGCGAGGAGCTTTGCATCAAACAAAATTTCACGTCAATTGGGAACCCAAAGGCAAATTGGCAGACAAAGATAAACAATCAGGATCTCTTGGAAGGTTAGAAAGCTCACCTACATGAGGTAAAAGATGGGTAGGCTAATGAGCTCCAAGGGGTCCTATGGACACATGGCATTACTCCTAAAGCAGCAATGGATGAAACCTCTTGTTATTTGGCATACAAGGCGAAGGCGATCATTCCGACGAAAATTAGGGAACCCACTAGAAGAATCTTGGAATATGAGCTTGATGGAAACAAGAAAGCTCGTGAGTTTGAGCTCGAGGTGATTGAATATAAATGTGACAACACTTATCTGAAGACATAAGAATACAAGAATAATATGGTGAGGTATTACAATAAGAAAGTTCAGCAGAGAAGTTTCAGAGTGGGCGATTGGGTCCTGAATAAGGTAGAAGTCTTGAAACATATAGGTAAGTTAGACCCAAACTGGGAAGGGCTATATAAAGTGATCAAGGTGACAAGGCAGGGGTCATACAGGTTGGAAAATGCTAAAGAGAAAGAGTTTCCAAGGTCATGGAACATGCAGAATTTGAAAAAGTTTTATGTTTAAGAATGTTATAGATCTTGTAAAGCCTTAATGTGGCTAATGACCTGTGTAATGCATTTACAACTTAAAGAAATGCATTCATTTCATTTTGAGAATTTTTCCAATACTATGCAACTCATGCCTTTATTCATTCCCATAATCCCAAGTTAATGGGATTAAGATCTTTAAAGGCCTGTGAAAGGCCCAAAGAAATGTAACGATCCCACCATGGGATCCGCATCACATATGGGATCTGCGCAAGATCCTCTCAAGCTAAAATGATCCCAAATTAATGGGATTGAGGTCCTTAAAGGCCTGTGAAAAGCCCAAAGAAATGCAATAATTCTACCACAAGATCCGTATCACATGTAGAATCTGCATAAGATCCCCTCAAGCCAAAATGATCCCAAATTAATGGGATCAAGGTCCTTAAAGGCCTATGAAAGGCCTAAAGGAATGCAACAATCCCACTATGGGATCCACATCGCATATGGGATCTGCACAAGATGCCCTCAAGTCAAAATGATCCCAAGTTAATGGGATCAAAGTCCTTAAAGGCCCGTGAAACACCTAAAGGAATGCAATGATCCTGAAATGGGATTCGCATCGCATATGGGATCTATACAAGATCCTCTTAGGCCAAAATGATCCCAAGTTATGGGATCGAGGTTCTTAAAGGCCTGTGAAAGGCCTAAAGAGATGCAATGATCCCACCACGAGATTCGCATCATATATGGGGTCTACGCAAGATCCCCTCAGGCCAAAATGATCCTACGTTAATAGAATCAAGGTCTTTAATGGCCTATGAAAAGCTCAAAGGAAAGCAATGATCCCGACATGAGATCTACATCGCATGTAAAACCTGCGCAAGATCTCCTTAGGCTAAAATTATCCTAGGTTAATAGGATCGAGGTCCTTAAAGGCCTATGAAAGGCTCAAAGGATAGAAGCAATCCCATCACAAGATCAGCACCGCTCATGGGATCTGTGCAAGATCCCCTAAGCCCATATGACCTGAGTTGATAAGATTGAGGTTGTTTTTCATCAAAAAAATAGAATTATTGCATGAACCAACATACTTAGAATAACAAATAGCCAACAAGCATTGTATTATAACAAACACTCAACAGACATTATATTTCATTGATAATCATGATAATTACAAGGATCTTGGCTCCAAATCAAGATACAATATTGAGACATAGGGGATATGGGGGACCTCAAGCCATTCAAAAACATATGCCCATTTATAGAATAATTATGCAGAGTTCCTATCACGGCATCTTGGTCTTGAAGAGGAGAAGCTTCGTTTGGGACCTCACCTCCCTCAGTAGTTGAAGGAGCCCCTTCGGCCTCCTTAGCTAGGAAGGCGAACTCATCCTCTATTGCTTCTTCATCAAGTTACCAGTTTGTGGGATAATCATTTAAGTCTGCATCTTTGGTGGGGCCAAGGAAATCAAAGTTAATTCCCTCAATGATCCCACATAATGTCTTCAATTGGGCTTAGCACTTAAGAAAGCTCATGCACGAGTACTCGACGGCCTTCTCATCAATTATGGATTCGAATGTGCTAGATTTTATAAAGGCTCAAGCTCCCTATATCTTTGTGTCATGCACAGCTTCTTATATTCAAAGGACTTCTCAAACTCGGCTTGCCCCTTAGCATAGCCCTCCTCATTTGTTGTCCTCTTCTCAAAAGCCAAGGACTTCTTCGCTTTTGATAATTTTGATTCTAGGTCCTTGATTTGTTTATCCCTATCCACTAATTCTTTCTTGTGTGAGGCAAGCTCGCTATCGATGGATTGTTGGGTTGACTTGAGACAAGCCTCAAGTTCTTCCTTAGCCTCCTTCAACTCTATTACTTCCATGTCATGAGCTATGATACGGCTTCTCCAATAACTACATTGTAGTAACAACTAATGCATATACATGACCCCTTGTAAAAGGAGCAAACAACATTAAGTTTAAGTACGAAATGGATACGTTATGAACAACCTAAAGAAAAATAGGGAGAACTATAAGGCGAAGAGCTCACCTGTGTCATGGCATAAGCACCATACTCCTCAAGCCTAGTAAAGTTCATTGGGGCAAGGGTGGCCTGATCTTGAGCCATCGAGCATCCCTTATACAACTCAAAAAATGTCTCACCAGATCAGGATCGCAACACCAAACTCTGATCTGTAATTTTCCAATTTAGGATCAAAGGAAGGTGCGAAGAATCACTTTGAAAGATTGAATTAACAGCTTTATAGCTCTTACACGCATCATTTAATAAAATCTCATGCCGAGCGATCACAATGAGTTCATGAGGAGAAACAAGAATGGCTTTTAGCTCGGATCTCCCTTTTTTATTTAGGCAGTTACCCTTTCTAAACCCCTTGCCCTTGGATTTTTTAAATAAGCTATTACTGGAATGGCTAGGGAAGGAATGCTTTGAGCCCTTGCCCTTAGAACTATGTTTGTATTTCTTCCACTTACCTTCTTAGACCTATTTAGATGCAGTCTCGAGCTTGGGGTCTATGCTCTTGACCCTAACCTTAAGAACTTAGTAGATAAGCAGTGCTTGTTCAACCTTAGTAGGGGAATGGGTGCGCTGGAAGGCAAGTTCATGGTAGAAGCAAGAGCTAAAGTTATAGGGACGGGTATGAGTCTAGAAGATTGGGCCTTAGCTAGTAAAGCTTTCTTCTGCACCTTTATCTTGTTAATAATCCTCAAGTTTTTGCTTGACATGACTGCAAAATAGAACACAAGCAATATTAGACCTCAAACTCAAATGAAAAATCAAAATGAGATAAAATCGTGATAATATAACAAGAACTATCACTAAGGGTTCGTTAAACTTGTATATTAGCTAGCGAAAGACTAGCAATCTTGGGAACCTCTTTCTTCAGAAGCTCCCTAACCTTATAAAGATGGTTGGTCAAGGCATCAATAAAGTTTCCCCCTCATGTGACCTCTTTAGATACCGAGATTTTAGGCTTGCTTTATCGCCAATCTAACCTGAACTTCCAGGGATAATAGGCAAGAGCCCAAATGTAAAAGAAACACTTCTTCCAAGGACTAAAAGAATAAAGGACTTTATCCAAGAATTTGCACATGGGGTGCATAATAAGGTAATAAAACTTGCACTCCCCAGTCCAGGTCGAGGTCATTATTAAGGAGAGGGACCAACAATGAGTAAAGGAGGGCTCAACCCTGAAGTAGGCCATTAGTATACAAAAACAAAGGATATGTCGTATAGCGTTTGGAATTAATTGTGTTGGGCATATGTCTAAACCTAACAAGATGTTTTCCACTGGATCTGGGATCGAGAACCTCAAACCCCCTTCCAGCAGCCCCACAATGAACGTGGCGCAGCCTCACCAGATGAGATGCATCCAGTCGGACTTATTAGGGAAGATAATGGTGTACTCAAGAGGTATATGCAACCTAAACCTGACCTCCAAAATGGTGAGAGAGCTAAGCTTGGGTTCAATGGATAACCAAGGTGAGGTGGCGAAGACATACTCAGTAGTTTTTGGGTCCCAATCAGATTCACCCCCACTGGGGAGAGAGGATCAATCGAAGTCGACCCCATTTTAAGGTTGTGATCCACTTCGTGATTGAGGTCATGCAAAGCAGCTTGGGAGGAGCTCGATTTTTTGCCCCTATACGAAATAAGTTAGAGGGAGGTCATGTCTTCAAAACTAGAGAAAGGGGATAAACTAGTACTCGGCCCCCATTGCGGGGGGCTACAAGTATTTTTGGAAAAAGAGCTTGAGTTCATTGTTAGTAAAGTGGATAGACCTTCCATTTAAGGAGTGGCTGGGAATGAAGAAACACTGATTGGAAACTAGGGAAATCATGACCAGAGAAAAGAACATGGGGACAAAAATAGAGAATTGAAAATGAAGAAGTGGGGCAATCCTGGGGTATATATAGAGGGCTTAAATGCAACAGTTCACTTTTTGAGGCACCATCTACAGTCCAGATCAACTGCGCCGATTCGACAACTAAGGTGGTTTCCCGCCTACTTTCCACATCATATTGCGAGCCAATATACTTGGAAAATGGGGGAGTTAATGATGGAGATAATTAATGTTTGACATAAAAATGACTATTCTGCCCCCATAAGGTCAATCAAAATGCCCAAACAAGCTAGGATCTGCGTCTTTTTTTACCTAAGTTAAACTCGACCCAAACTGGGTCATAACCGAGATGATAGACCATTGATCAATAGAGGATCCAACACTCAAAGATGAGCCACCTCAATCCGTACAAGTACAGTTTCTTCCTTTTTAAGGTAAGGATGTTAATAGTTCTAAGTCAAGTGATTCATTATTTACTATACTATTGCTTCTTCCATTCATTACCTTAAACTTGTCTATCATCTCATTTGCTAAATTAAGCATCAGAGGACCTTAGTTGAGGGCAATCTCAACTAGTATAATGTGTGCTTTTTTTGTTAGGTTAGAGATCCTTAAATCACTCATGTGGACTCGGGTCGAGATTGAGGTCCAAGCCAAGGGCAAAGTTGGACATTCCAGGTCGAGGTCAAGGTCCCAAGCCCGTTCCGCATCACCAAAATGACGTGGTTTGGAAGAATAAGAGTACAACAGGAGATAGTGTACTAGATTTTGTCATCTCTTGCTTGATACAATAGAAGAAGGCGCAAACCAGAAACAAATCTCACATCACATGTGAACACAGGAATCAAGATACTCAAGTATGGAAAAAATTAAACCCAGGTTGGATCAAGATCAATACCGATGTATTGATTTGTCATAAGAGAAATGTTTTAGGTATTGGATGGATTGCTAGGGATCATGAGGGTAGTTTCATCTGCGAGGGTTAAAAATGTTCAAGGGTGAACTTGAAGTTGCTATGGTGGAGTGTCTTGGTATAAGAGAGGTGCTTAGTTGGCTAAAAATGTTGGAATCCAGAAAGTTATTATTGAATCAAATGCTCAAGAGATTGTTCAAGCAATAAACAAAGAAGAGCATTTTCCTTCAACTTCAAGCCTTATTGTGGATGATTATATTTGGTTAAAAGAGAAATTTGATCAAATTTGTATCTCGTTTATTAGGCGATCAGCAAACTCGGTTGCTCATGCCATTGCTAGAGCGTAGATTTCTTTGACTGGTGGCGGCTTATGGGAGTTGAACTCTCTCCAGTTCATCGAATCTCATTTAATCAGTGATTATTCTCTTTAATAAAATTTTTCCCATTCAAAAAAACAAAAAAGTTGGACTATATAAGTTTAATGGGCTCAAGCTCATGAAGTTGCTTAACAAATATAAGTACCATTTTCCATAGTAAAAAAGGAACATTGAAGTACCAACTTTTTAATGCAAGCATTGTTTTTATATGAACACATTCTTAAAATAGAAATTCACTATTCAACCATTTACAAGAACAACCCTATATCCAATCTCACCCATCACGGTCTATACCAGAATTTGTCACTTGATAGCACCACTGTTCACATCTGCAAAATTAAATTGCAAGACAGAGAAAAATAATGGACAAATTAAATTTATATTAAAGAATATGTGAGAATTACTGTTCATAAAAAAAAATATAAATCCCCTAACAAAACTAATCATTTGATTCTTCTCCCAATATTTGATCCAAGGGCTTGAAGCTTGTTTTTAGATATACGGTATAGTATCCTTTGACTTGGTAAAAGACACTACGAAATTTCTTTAAAACTCGAATCTTGACTCTGAGATCAAATGACTTGATGATTTGATGTTTTGAAAAGATATAGGACTTTCGCAGTAGCAATACGTCGTCGTAGCAGAAACTTGAAGCTCGAAAACTTGAGTCTTGGAGTTTGAAAATATACGAATGTGTGTGTGAATATGTGAGTATATGTAGATGAGAATATGTGAATGTGTGAGTCTCTAGTCATCCATTTATATAGGTGTTTAATAAGAAACTTCGAAATAACTTAAATACATTTAATAATTATTTCTTTGATGCACATATTAAAAGAAAATATCAAATATTCTTGACTTGATTGGTCCACGTACATGGATGCGCTACATGTCCCAACTTGATTAGCTTAAGATTATTAGGCCAGCTAACTTGATTTTATTGACATGATACATCTCTATCTTGACACTTATCAATATTTGATTTGTATAAAATAAATATTAGAATATTAATTAAAATTTACTAATTATTATGTGGAATTTAATTCAATAAATTTTAATATATAAATAAAAAATTTTAAATTAATAACTAATATATTATTTACACACGAGAATAATTCTCTATGTTAATTCCGAAAATAAATTGGTTCACTCTTTAACTATAATTTAAAATTTCACGCGAGAGAAATTTAGAATGGGACTAGTAAGTTTATCGGCCGGAAACAAGAGTAAAATCAACTTAAGAACGCTTCTTTGTTTGGCCCAATCCAAATTTTTAGAGATAGCACTCGGCACGCCACGCATTATTAGAAGTCAAAAACCCTTGTAAAACCCTAACCCCTCGAACTGGAAAGCCTAGAACCTTCTACCATCATCTTAGAACATCCTCTTTCTATTTATTACTCCCTCAGGTTCTCACAACCAAATTCTACTAGTGTTGTACACTTCCATTGCGGCAAAATCCCATAATTACATATTTGAGCAATGGCCAAACGGTTGATCCCAACTCTCAACAGAGTCCTTGTGGAGAAAATCGTCCCCCCTTCCAAAACCAATGCCGGTATTCTCCTCCCAGAAAAATCATCTAAGGTATAATCTTGTTTTCCCTTTTTTATTTTTTTCTGGGATTTGATGTTTTGGTGGTACATCTTTTAATGCGAAGGAATTTTGATGTGTGACCTAATGGGCTTTTTCCTACAGTTGAACTCTGGGAAAGTGGTTGCAGTTGGACCTGGGCTGCGGGACAAAGGTGGGAATAATATCCCAGTTGCTGTTAAAGAAGGTGATACCGTACTCTTGCCCGAATATGGAGGGACACAAGTTAAATTGGGTGAAAAAGAGTGAGTTTTCTTATAATAAAGATTGTGTCTTTTTGAATTTTCCTTTTTCGAATTTTGACTGAATTATGGTGGGTTGCGGTGCAGGTACCATTTGTACAGGGATGAGGATATCCAGGGGACTCTGCATGACTGATTTATGATTGTAATCCTAGATTTGCCAATTGAGGTTTAATCTGGGAATTTTCAATTTCTTGTTTTTGAGGTTATGGTGCTGGTGCTTCAATTGTAACTGATTAAAGATGTGCCTGCCTATTGGTGCCGCTTTCTGAGTTGCAATGAGAATTGAGGGATTTCTTCGTTCTGTTTGTTTTGTAGTATATTTGGTCCAAATCTCATCATTTGATCTTAGTTATAATAACATGAAGTAACATGGAAACTCTCTGCTGCTAACACATGAACGCAAGGAAGTGTTGTTTTAGCATGTTGTAGACTTGATGTTAATTGATGTGGTTAAGTGTGTATGAGATTTTTTGTGTGATTGTGTGCCATCCACCCAATATAGAAAGCATAAACCCGGAACAGTTACCTCCTTGAATGTCAGAAGCATGGTGTGGGCTCTAATGGCATAAGTTTTTCACACAATGTCAAAGGTTACGGGTTTGGATTCAAACAAACTTTTGATGTGTGTTAGTGCTTTAAATTAACACCTCCTTGAATATTACAATTGTGCTTCAGTTGTGATCACAAATGATGCTTGCAAGAGGGGGAAAGAGTAAAATTAGACTTGCTTTTGTGTGCCATAAAGCTCAATCTGGTATTTGGATATTGGCATTTTAATTGTGTATTACGTGCATCTTTTGATTATTTTGGAACAGCTATTTATGTTTGATGCTATTAGAATCCTCCCTTCAATGTGTCTCTGTGTGAATTCAGTTTATCTATTTTTCTATCTCCTGGGTCTGATTAATTTTGGGTTGTCAAATCCCTTCTATGGTTGCAGTTGAAATCCTGCATGTTCTTTCTAAACTCTTCATGATGTAGTGTAGTTTCAAGAAAAGATGTTCATTGAAATTTTCTTGCGGTAATATGCTTTGAAGTGCTACTTTAGTGGTGGCAGATATCCGCTATTTGGTGTTCGTTGTCAGTCTTAAACCGAGGATTATTTGGGATCGTAATGTAGTTCAATTGAAGGTATTGGCTGTAGTTGTTACTGATGGAATATAATTTTACAGCACCAATAGAAAGAGGAAGATAATCTTCTTTCTCCCCAAAAAAATAATTTCAATCTACAGTCTCTCCAGAATCTCTTTTTTGTTTGCATTAATCCTTATATATATATATATATATATATATTAAATCCCTAAACCTTAGGGGGGAAAAAATTACCCACTCACTCATCTTCAGGTATCACTTCCGCTACAAGGAAGAGTCGTGGCGGAAACTGCGGAGAAAAACGAGCTTGATAAGCATTGAGCTTTTACAAGGACTACAAGTTGACTATATAAAGTAATATATTAATCATCTATTTACTTGAAAGAAATCTTTAGCCCGATAACAAGTTAGCTCAGCCATGTAACTTCAGGGCATCAGTTACCATTGTAGAGATATATCTAATTATATGTATTATCAATTTGGAAAGACAATAGAAACTTGTAAAGTTTGATTTACTTTTATAAGATTGTTTAAAAATAATTTTTGGAGTATCTAGAGAAAATTATCTCAATGCAGTTAATTATGCAAAATGTAAAATTTGAATAATTAAGTTTATTTTATCAGATTGTTTTTTCAAAATATTAGTCTTGTAAAAAATAATTCTCAAATTATTTATTTATTAAAATTTATTGAAGTTATGATTCAATACTGAATAAGAGACATAGGTGAGTCATTTGATTCTTTACCTCATTTTTTTTTTCCTTAAACAAGATAGTAAGAGCTAGTTTGTTTCGAATGGTGTGATTATAAATAATATATGAATAAGTAGATATATTTTAAATCTATTAAGAAAAAGTAATATAATTTTACATTTGGTTGGTAAGATTAATTGAAAAATAAATTAAAACAAAATATATAATTTTACGACTATAATATTTTTATTATTTATTTTAATGATATTTTTACATATTAATCGAGGGTAATTTGATCCTTTTGAATATTATCCAACTTAAAGAAAATGTATCAAATCTCTCATCTCTTAATACATATTCTAATTTAATATATGGTCAATAACTTATTAACGATTCTACATCAAGGCAAACAAATAATAAATTAAAAATGATTATGTATTTATTAAGTATAATTAACTAAAGTAAACAAACCTTAAACGTATAATTGAAATATAGAATCTTGTTCAACAAGAAGTCAACAACCAACACAACGTAACAAAAAAGAAGCTAAACAAAGGCTTATAGACACATTTAAACAAATGATACTGTATTTGGGTAAAAAATTCTGTTAATAAAATTTGAAAGTGAATACATGAAATAAGAGTAAAAAATTAATTAAAAAAAATCTTAAAAAAATAAATCACATATTAAAAAAAAATTACGCTCTATTGGCATTAACAAAAATTATTGAATAATAAAAGTTAATATTTTAACAAATTATTTTATTAATTATATAAATCCAACAAATAAAGTAAGATTAAGGGCCCTAAAAGTTTCGCAGCATGAATGAAATTTTATTTTGCAATTTTTACTATAATTTTATAATATTCTAAAAGGCGAAAAAATTAATAATTGGTTCTTACTTTACCAATATTGAGAAGTGAAAATTAAGGATGGAAAAGATAATTAAACTTATTTCCTATTGTTTGAATTTAGAAGATGGTGAAATTTCATCAAAAAATAGGAGGGAAAGAAGAAAAGAAAAAATAGTTCGAGCCAGTAAAATTTTGATGGGGCTTTTAAAATAAGAAAAAGTTATAAATTTTAATTTCCAACTAACAAGTTTTTACTTACATAAGAATTGCATGTGGCAATAAGGTAATGATATGGGAAATAGTTTTGAAAGAGTGATAGTTTGAAAATTATTTTTTATTAGAATAATATTTTTAAAAAAATTAAGTGTGAACAAATTATATATGTTTTTGGATAAAAAATACAAAATAATGAATTTTCAGAGTAATGATCTTCCTTAATCAAAAGTTCATACTTAGCCAATCGAGTGGTCGGGGGCGGGGGGGCGGCGATGATTGAACCAAAGAGCAGTCTAAATCAAAATAAACATTCATGGGCCCCTTTGAGAAAGTACTGTGCCTGAAGGAACTATGTGCATGGCCTAGTGCCTGACAGATGGGCCAACATGTAATGTACTCTACCGCAAAGCCCATATATGAGCTTGGCTAGCTTTCAAGAACTCCGGATGGTCAATATCTTGTAAAAGTATATTAACAAAGTCAAACACGGCTCATAAATTTGAGTAATAGAATGAAAAACAAAATACAGTCTCGTAGGGGCCGTTTGGTTCCATTCTCAAAGCCCATTTTCATTTTTAGATGAAAATACATAATAAAAAATTAGTTTGAAAAAATAAATTTAAAACTAAATTGTATTTGAATGCGTTGTTTAAAATTATAGATTTATATGTGTAAAAATGAGATCTAGTAGGATATTGAGTATTTTTGTATTAAAAATTGTGTAGTTTTTGGAATTGAATTGATAATGTGATGTGTGATTATTTGAAAAAAATAATTTTATAATTTTTATGTGAATTTAAATTTGAATTTATAATATTTTTGTTATGAATGATGTATGAAAAGTATTGGGAAGATAAAAAATTATTAAGGTAATGATAAGAGTTGAAAATTGTATGAAAATGGAGAGAGAATATAATAAAAAAATATTTTGAAAATGAAAATATTTGATAAAATGGTATAGATAGTGATAGTTTTTATTTTCATTTTCAGGTGAAAATGAAAATGGACTGTGAGATGAAACCAAACGGCCCCTTGCAACCCGTTTGGTTTCATTTTCTGGAGTTATTTTTATTTTTTAGTGAAAATGCATAGTAAAAGGTTAGCTAGAAAAAGTATTTTTGAAAAATGAGATGTATTTGGATATGTTGTTTAAAATTATAGGATTATATAGATGTAAAAATGAGATGTATTTGGATATTATGTGATTTTGTATTAAAAGTTGTGTAGTTTTTAAATTTAAATTGATGATATGATGTATAATTGTTCAAAATAATAATATTATAATTTAAATTTGAATTTATTGTAGTTTTTATGGTGAATGTTGTTTAAGAAGTATTAAGAAGATAAAAAAGTATAAATAGATAATAAGAAGGGGAAATAGGTATGAAAATGGAGAAAGAGTATAAAAAGAAATGTTTTAAAAATGAAAATGTATGAGAAAATGATTAGAAGTTGATAATTTTCTATTTTCATTTTAAGGTGAAAATGAAAATGGCCTTAGAAAATGAAAACATTTTTTCATTTTTTCTAAGGGCCTGTTTGGTTTCATTTTTAAATCCTATTTTTATATATTTTATTATTCCAAATATAAATATATTATATTTTACATATTTTTACTCAATATTATTTTTATTTTCAAAACATATTCTTCAATAACCTATATATATTTTCCCAATAACCTGTATATCTTCTCTCTCTATTTTATTATTTCTATCTCTCTCCACTTACAACCTATTAAAACCAACATAATAACTATTTTTCCAACAATCTATTCAAATACAAACTTATTTTCAATGGCTAAAATTTATTTTGGTTTATGGGGTTTTAATTCAATTGCAAAATCATTCATATTCTTTTAATTAACTTAAATCTCATCCTTCTAGCCATCATTCGGCAATATATCTGGCCAAATTAAAGGGTATTTTAGTAATTATCTATTTAATAATTAAACTAATAAAAAACCAAAACAAAATATGAGGCCATTCATTTTTATGGGACAATCTAAACCAAAAACCAAAGGCAGCATGTATGATTTATTTTCAAACTTTCTTTTATTTTTAATTTAGTTAAATTTATTTTATTATGCTCTAATTTCATTGTTAGCATAGGTTTCCAATCTTGAAGGTAAGATCTCTTCACTTTAAGGTAAATAAATTATATGTTTGTTCAATTGTAAGTAAATAAATAAGTTTAAGTTATTAAATATATTTATATTAGCATTATCCCTATGCTATGCACGTAATCTTTAAAATTACTATATATTGATTTAATTATTTAATAAATATAATTAAAGATAACAATATAAAAGTAAAAATATCACAAAAAATGGTCAAGTAATTAGTAAAATTAAATATTTACTTCAAAAAATGGTCATGTAAAATTAAATTTAGAACTTTAAAATTTAGTATTTAAGAGCTTAGAACATATAAAGATATCTCATATATATGGTGCCATAGAAAATAAATTTCAAGATTATTCGGTAAGAAATTAAAAGAAAATTCAAAACTTCCAAAAATATTATTGTGTAACATTAATATTATTGTGTAACCAAAAAAAATAGATAGTTGCATTAAAAAATAAAAATATATGAGAAGGATATAGAAAATAAGATCGGCAACTTAAAAGTTGTTGCACAAAAACTTAAATTATAATACTTTAATATTACTTTAGAATTAAAAATGATGAATATATATTAACTTAAAACTTAAAATGTAAGGAATTAGATAATATATGGATTGCTAAGAATTTAAAAAAAAAATCTTTTTTAATTTTAATTTTTTATTAGATATCAATTAAGCTAAGATAAAACTACGATAATGTTAAGATCAATATTAATATATAAGTTAATAAAAACCTTTTAATTTGACTCATAGCTTAGTTATCGAATAATTAAGTGAAAATAAAGATTTGACACTAGTAATACAAAGTTAAAATTATAGTAAATTGATAAGTACTTATAAACTCAAAATTAATTTTAAAATATGAATTAGTGTAGGATATGAAGATGAAATTAGAATGTGAAATAAAATATAGAAATTAATATAGTATATTGTCAATTAAGAACATGTTGGTGGCAAAATCGAATGGCAATTTGGGTGGGTTCGGGTTGGGATGAAGTAGGGGTATGACATTAATTTTCTCAACCTAAACCCAATAGAATTTGATGACAACTTGAAAGTGTTCAACTCTAACCCAACCTAATTCATATCAAGTTTGGTTCGAATTAACCTGATTTTTAAAATAATTATTTTAAATATTTGTTTTAATTTTTAGAAACTTTTTGTTTTTGTTTTATTTTATCTATTTTAATTATTAATGAATTAGATTAGGAGTAAGGAGTTCTCATTATAACTTCACAGATGCACTCAAACAATTTTAATTGAACCATATAATATATTGATTTTTAGAGTTTTTTTCCCTTTCATTTTCTAGTATCTATCAACATCATAAAAATATTGAAATCACAATGTGTCTTTTTTTTAAAAAAAAAATATTATACTTTTTCAAGTTTTACTCACACTCTATTTAATTTTTGGATATTTTGTGTCGATTAAATTGTCTCTTTTAACCTTTTGAAATTAATGACATTATTTTTTTAACTTTATATTGATTCAATTAAACAATACATAAATCAATAAAAATATATCATCAAACAAATAAGTAAACAAATATTTTAAATTATATACATAATGTATTATAAAAACTTGCTTAAGTCTTTTGTATTTTTTATAACCTCTTAACAGAAAGAATTTTTATCTATTTATATATGCAAAATCTTGTGTTGTATATGGCATAAGAAAAAATTTAGGACAATTTAGTAATTAAAACAGTGTCTTGTTGACTATTTGCCATACAACTTTCATGTCCATTTGGATACAAAAATAACCATTAATTAAAAGCAATTTAAAATTGTAATAATCCATCCTATATGGTTGTGAAAATAAATAAGATTGAAAAATGTCAAAGTAGTAATTTTGATATTACTAAAGTTCAAAATTTTAGGCTTTATGTTGTTATTTTATATTTTTTACTCCTAAAAGAGCTAAATTTTATTTGCTTAATTCAAATTGGGTTGAATTGGTTCAGATGGATTTCAATTACTATGTGATCCACAGTCAAATTTCAAATTGTTCGTGTAACTTGAAATTCAACCCAACCCAATTCTACCCATTTTTTTTGGATTCTTATTTGTGTCAATCTCGTTGGACTTGGACTCAGAATAGGTTAACCCAAACCTAATTTTTTTGTATCGAACTCGTGTTGGGATATCTTGTCGTGTTAAAAATTATCACCTCTACAAAATATTTTGTTAAAAAATGCATCTTCTATGCAAAACTCATGGACCATTTTACTTTCCTTTTTATATTTTGGAGATGATTTTAGTTATTATGTGTTATGTAAAATAGTTAAAAGGGTCTATTAGTCATTTTACAATTTTTGGCCAGAAAGTGTATTCAAAAGATGACAAGAAGGATGAGATTGAAGTAATTAAAATAATATGAATAATTTTGTAATTGAATTGAAATGTCAAGCATAAAAAATGAATTTTACCTCATTTTTAACTCATTTTAACTAACTAATTTTTCAAATTTTACAAATGATAGAAATAAAAATTAAAAATAAAAATAAAACCAAACTGGCTCGTAGGCTCACTGCTATTCCTCCCTAAATAAAGTCTATTTGACAGGTTTCATATTATATGTGGTGATTTTTGAGGTCAATTTTATTCGATTAGAAAAGAAGATTTGTTTGTTAAGCTTCACCTTTTGAATTCAACTATAATTACAATTGAAATATTTTTGCAACTATAATTATATGTGGAGAATTTATTTCACGCTAATAAACGCATAATAATAAGAGTACTTGTTCGAAAAATGAAAAAGAAAACACATAATTACAATTGAAATTCCACTCTTAAAAAAGAGATTTCAATAATTAGAAGTATTCTTATCATGCGTTCCACGTGAAGGTGATGATCATCCAATCCAAATTGGTGTGCTCGTTCATCCTTCCTAGAACTTAGCCGATGCCAATTTAATAGTGCAAGGGAAATGAGTAGAGACAAGACGAGAGAATCGAGGAAATTATATGCATGAAGGGGTGACATACGAAGTGGCTCGGGGCCGGACATATCTCAATTATGCGATGTTGGACAGGAAAGTACCTATTTGCCACCTACTTAATCAAAAGTGCTGAACCATTGATTTTATTTTATTTTTTTAAGATACATATGTATGAATATTATAATTTCCAACATTGAATTTCATATGCATATAAATATGAGAACAATATTATTAAGTTAATTGATCACTCAATCTGAACTATTGATGATATAATAGATTTTTTATTTACTTATTTTAATTAATATTTTAATTTATGAATTTGAGAAAATTTATTATTGTTTGACAAATTTGCATATTACATTTGAAACTAGTTATTAACCCGTGCATTGCACCGAGAAATGATTTAAAATTTTATTACATTTAATATTTATTATAATTAAAAACTTACATTTCTTATAATTAATCATACAAATATCACAAATATTAAATAAACAGAAATTTTATTGCAAACAATATAGTATTGAAAATAACATTTCATTTGAATGAGACTTATAATCATCAAATCAAATGCTTTATATAAGTAAACAAAGTAGTAGATAAATTACTTGTAATGCTTTGTAGCGATATAAGATGAATAAATCATTATATCATAATACCATCACTTCAATTATCTTCAATCAGTGTTTTACTATTATTAGTATTTGAAAAATCGGACCGTTCATTGAATAAAAAATTTTACCAATTTATGGTTTACTGGTTCAACTATTGATTAGATCGTAATTGAACCGTAACGTCATAATTATGCAATATATATTTATATTACATATATTATTTAAAAATTAATATACCAAAATATAAAACATAAAGAGTTTAAATGATATTGTCTATGTAAAACATCATTTTTGGGACTATAAATTTAAGTTTATTAAAATTAAATGAATAAAAGTTTAGGTAGAAACGTGGAAATTGAAGGATTTGATTGTTTAAAATTATCAAGTTTAAGTGGTCAATGTGAAATAAAAAAAAGCTTAAGGACTTTAAAATAAATAATTTTGGACCTGACTGACCAGGAATAAGAAATGTTGGGGGTTAATGTGCAAGAATTAAAAGTTGATGGACTCAATTGAAGGCTAGGGATCAAAACAAAGGTGGTTTAAGAGTTTTGGGGTAAAAATTAGGCCGGTCAGAAAGTTTGGGGCTAATTTGAAAATAATGAAAAATGCTTATATATATAAAGTAAAGGATAGAAATTTTTACAATTCTTAAAAATGGCCCAAACCTTTCCCCGCGGTGAACCATCGGTGAACTACTGTGAAACTCGAAACTAACTACATAAAAACCTTCCTCTCCTCACAATGAACACAACCACACCAACATTTACCAAAAACAACTGATGAATTCATCAAAAACTGAAGGTGATGGTGACGGCAACGAATGGCGGGTTTGGTGGTTCTCCAGCATTTGACGGCAGAATGAGGTAAAACTTTGGTGGGTTTTGATTGCAGGGAGATGGGCAGTTTAGTGGTGGTCCTAATTTTCAGTTTTGACTAGCAATGGTGGGAGAATTAACGGTGGTTAACGGCAGAAGTTTAAGGTTGTCGTGACTTTAGATAGTGATTGGCTAGCTTCCCAATGTCAAAATTGAAAATTGATTTGGGGGTTTTGTTCATCTCATTGCCTAATGGTAGAGTTGGTTCCCATCTTCGATGACGATGTGTGGTTGTAGCTTCAAGGTGGCGCGTTTTGAATTTGATTCCAGACTCGTCTAGGCTATTCTCAGTTTAGGACTGAATCTCGATTCAACCTAATTTGGGTAATTTTCAATAATGAAATTTTAATTCCATTAAATTGTTGAAAGTTATTGGATTTTTGGATCAAGTTTAATTATGACCTAAAATAAGACTATTAAACTATAATTTAGCCCAAGTTATGGATTAATATTATAACTACTATAATATTGAATTCAATCGACTTGAAGAAATTATCGAAATGCTGTTAAGACTTTAAATAAGATTTTAACAACTTGTTGTTGACTTGTCGAGTTAAGGATAGTGACATGTGATTATCTTAAATATATGAACATGGAATTTGAGAATGATAATTGAACAGTTAAGATGACCAAGGAGTTGATGAGGACATTTAAGTACATTAATAATTGTGGTTCAAGAAGCAAAACAATGTTGGTTTAGGTCATTTATTCTAAACTCTAAATTGATTAGGGAGGATGACCATGGACTCTCCAAATAATTAAGAATTACCGTACTCAACTGTCCTAAGTAGCTGGACATGAAGTCCAGTCACCATAATTACATTAGAATAATCCTGAGTTTGATAAAAATATTAATCATATTTACATTCAAGAATCAAAGGATTAATAGGATGATAACCTGAGTTATCTTATGACAGTTTTCGATTTGACTAGGAAGCTAGTGCTTGAGTGTTCGTACAACTAGAAATTCCTCCACATTTTCCAGGTGAGTTTATATTAGCTTTCATTGTTGGGGAAAAGGAACATATTTAATTGCTATTAGGTCCTTATGGTTTGATTTTGATTGTGTTGAGAGTCAATTGTTGCTATTTATTTATCCTATAATATCAATCAATTCTTGTGTTAAAGTTGACAATCTATTTGAGATGTTATGCCATTTTCGATTCTTGAGTCATTATTGAACAAATCTAGTGTGAGTCTTCATCTTATCATATATGTTCATAAATTTATCACTATTGTTCGATCTTGTCTTAATTGTAAATATTCGCTTGCCTATGACGTATTAATCTTTGATTTTTGATACTCTTGATAGTTCATTTTGTTTCCTCTTAAGTAATTCTTGAACTATACCTACTTGAGACTCTTACCTGTCTGAAATTGTTGAGTTCTAGGTGTATAAATAAGTTTGATGAATTAAACTGTTTGTAAAAATAGTATTCCACATCACCCTTTCTCACTGATTCATAGTACTCTTGTTGATATTGATTCATAGCACTTCATCCGAAATTGATGATTGTGTTAAGAAAGTTGAAAATGATTTCAAAATGTTATCATGTTGTTTTAGAAACTATCTTGGTGCTAAATTGATTATGTGTTAGTTAATATGGTGACTTGATATGTTATCTGAAATGTTGTTAACATGAATAAATATTACCCTTAAGGGTGGGCCCTAAGATTAGTTACGAAAGATGGTTAGGCGAGACAAATCGTGGTGATAGATCTTTCGGCCGATACTCGTAAATGATGTACACAACCCAATCCATAGCCAGTTGGAGATAGTTTTTTATGAACTGATAAAGCATACAACTAGCCATACCTACTGATTGTTTGTTTGTCCGAGCCGATCACTTAGAAATTGGAGGAATAAGGATTTCCATGTCTTCGAAAGTGGAGTGAAAAGGTAGGAGAACCACCAACAATTTTTACTTGAAATGTTTGCTAAATTGTCATTGGTTAATCTCTCTGTGTGATATTCATGCTTTGAAACTTGAATATCGATGAAGTCTTATCATTGATATGGGACGGTGGTGAGATAGACCACCTACAATTTTGACTGAGACTTTCTTTCACAACTTATGGGCCTTTTACCCCCTCTATACATCTCTTGAATGATAGTTGAGAAATTTTCATTTTGTTATTACTGCTAAACTATCTCACTAAATCATTTGAAATTACGTTATTTTGTTGTTATTTTCAGTTCTTTACCCCCATATGAGAACGAGTGACAAAGACAGACTAACTCAGGTGATACATAAGATAATGAAGGTAATAAAAGTGCTAAGTATGGTTCGTGATATATCTCAGTTTTTAGTTATGCCTTTGTTGGAGGTTTATTGTAAAAATTAAATACTTTGAATTTTTGAGACATATATTTTCTATTATTCAAAACACTTGTAGTATAGTTTGAGTAATGCCTTGTATGGGAGTAAGCACCTCTCAGTCGACTCATTACAGTCTAAATTCATAATTCATTTTATAAATGATCACCACAATTTAAATATCTCAAGTTTTAAAGTCTAAAGCAAGGCCCTTTTTCTTGCATACAATTTTTTTTTTTTTTTTAAACTTTTAGATAGTTTGTGGAGGTGTAATTTAACCTTAAAATTTTTTACTTAGACAAAAAAAATTAAAAAATATTAATTTTGTTAAAAATTAAATGAAAAAAATCGGTCTGATTCAATGGAACCATAATCGATTCATCAGTTTGAATAGTCCAACCGCCGTTTTAAACAATTTTAACAAAATAAGGCATTTTTTTTCGATTTTATGAGAAAATCAAATTGATTCGCTGGTTGGTCGACAACTTGATTAGCCGATTCGGTCCGATTTTTTAAATCATGACTTCTATTAGAGTTAGGTGGATGTCCTTTATTAGCCATATTAGCAATATCTCACCCGACCAAATTTCATTCACCCATAAACACTCATTCATTCATTCATTTATTATTATTATTATTATTATTATTATTATTATTATTATTATACATTCGATGAACTTTGGAGTATACATATACAAGCGTAGGAGAGGTTATTTGGTCAATTAATCACTCAATAATATTTATTTATGAGTTCAATCTAAATATCCACCTTTAAGATACTTTTATTCTCTTTTACTATAGTTGAATTGGGCAATCTCTAATCATCCTAAGTTCAACTCCATGCATTTATATTACCAAAATCTCGACTCACTCTCAATCAACTTGGCCACGTCAAGGAGATCTATTGATCCCAATGATTAAGTTGACTCTAAATTTATCCTTTAATTCAAATTATAATCACAATTAAATTTTAAATATATAAAAAAATTTAAACCAAAACATAATTGTAGGTTGTATATACTTAACTTATATTCAAAAAAATAATATATTAAAATAAAATACGAAAATAAAATATCTAATATGACCAAACTAGTTTCTATTCTTGTCGTGCATGGCTTTTGATAAAATCTGCTAACGCGAAAGAGTATATTGTAATTATTGATTAAATTTGACATCGTTTTCTTTGAATCTTTTCTATAATCTTACACTTTTTTATGATTGCATTATGGTACTTCTCCAAAACGTAGTTAATATTTATATGCTATACAATGGTAAACTCTATGGTAACGTTTCATTAAGTTTTATATTCGATTATGATATGTGTTTTGGGAGAAATAAATTTTAAGAGTAGGTTTGAAGAGTGTGAAAGTTGTGTTAGGGAGTGTGATTGATATTTGTTTATATTTTAGACAATAATTAGAAATTTGTTTTGGAGAGTATTCATATGTTTGTTTATGTTTTGGGGATACATCTTTTTACTGTAGCAATCAAATTAATAATTTTTGGTGAGGTTTTTGGGGTTAAAATGGAATTGATTATTTTCTTTTATTATAAAAATAATAATATAATATAATATACATGGAAAAATAGGAAATTATTTGAGATAATGAAGAAGAGAAGAGGATATTTTAGGACAATCAATTTTAATATTTTAAAGAAAAAATAAGTATATATGTAGTTATGTTTTCCAACACATAACAAAACACTCCCTATATAATTATTCAATCTTAGTATCATCTATTTTGGCAGTTGGGACATGTGTACATTACGTACACGCAATATACATCCATTGTATTTATACTTGTCAAGTAATTATTTCCATCTAATATTGCATGAGAGATTTGATAGAAAATTATGAACTATATAAGGATAAGTATATGATAAAAATTGGTAATTATGCACTACATCAATAAAACGATATATACTTAGCATATTAATAAAAAAAAATACACAATTAGTAATGCAATTATGTCTATATAATGCCTCTGTAACATGCATGCCCGCACGCACATATGCAATGTAGAAAGGCGGTGTTTGATCATAATAAAATTTATTTTCACCTAATTCTCAACTTTTAGAATTTGAAATTTTTTTAATTGAATAAAAAAATTCTTATTGTTGTTGGTTATTAAATTTCATACTATTAGGACACTTATTCCATTTAAATATTCTGAAACCTTTTATATTATTTTGTGATTGAAACAAATCATCTTTTTAGTTATCCATAATGTTAAAACTGATTTGATTGTATTTGCAAAATCTCGTTCGTCCCAATATCTAAGGGATGTGTACAAAAAAAGATTGCATTTCCATTTAAACATTCCTAGATTTTGGAAATTTCTTTTTAGATTTACACAAATCAATTTTTATGTACCGCTAATTTCAAAAGTATAAAAAGTAGGAATATATTTACAAAAAAGACGATCACATTCTTAAATAAATAGTTTTAGATTCATTGAAGTGGTTCTTTTTCTTCAAACGATACGAAGCCTCCGAATTTGATTTTGCTATGCTTTTAGATGTAAGTAAAAAGTAGCTTTCATAACTAACTCTTATTGATTTTGTTTCCAATTAAGATTCTGCACAATATTGTATTTTGTGTTTTTTTTTTTTATTTTGTTCATTACATAAAATTTTTTCATCATTGAAACAGTAGATTTGATTGATTTTGGAGGTAGAAAATCGTGATTTGGTGCGCCGTACAACGCAATGGAGTCGACTGATCCGGAACTCAAGAGTATAAACGAAAATGCTGATAATTGCGACATTTGCGAGGTATTTTTATGTTTTCTTTAATATGTTTATTATATTAAATTAAATGCTTTTGTTCATAAACTTTATTGTATTTTTACTTATTGATTTGACCACTAAAATTACGAATATTTCGCTATAAACTTTAAGTTGATTTTTTCTATATTATATAGGAAGAAAAGTACGTTGTTTGATGGGTAATATATTGGTGTATAGCATGAGACATAAGGTGGTGTGTGTATACATATATAGACACACATTATGTATATATAATTATGACACTAATTAAATACTATACATTTGATTTTTGGATTTCCTATTTACATTCATACTAGGCTTGTATGTGCATTGACATTTTTGTTATTAGAAAAAATAAAAATTGCTTAGAAATTTTTATTGGTATTCTGGACAAAATAGAATTAGATACTCATTATTATTCCATTCAAGTTGGATCTATCAATTAAATCTAATCCCATTTAATGACTCGTAAGTCGTATCCATCAATTTTGCAGACCTTCTTCCGACTCTAATCCGTTCCAATGGTTTATAAACTACTACAGAAAGCGACATCGTAAGAAAAAAGCAAGTGCTGAAGAGCTCAATGCTTCGATAATACATATGCAAATGTTTTGTAAAAATCGAATATCCTACCTCTACGTGCGAGATCCTATGTTATGTTTTGAGTGGATTGTGAAAAATATTTTGGGATAATGATTTTTAGGAAGTAGGATTGTGATTGTTTGTTTATATTTTGAATGGTAGACGAATAATGTTTTGGGGGAAAATTATTTGCTTAATAGTATATTGTGTATGAATAAATTTTATTGTAAATTCTACATCAGTTACTAGTTGTTTGGGTGATTGGGGTGAAATAAATATTTTAATATTATTTATAAAAGTATATATATATATATATTGTGTGATTGATGCATGTATATATATTAATAACGATGAATTTAGAGTAGAGTAATTAGAGAATAGATTTTAGGATGAACTCTTGAGAGTATTTTGGAGATTATTTTGTGTGTTTTGGGAAATGAAATTGAAAGATGAGATGATTTATTTGTTTAAGTTTTGAAAAGTAAAAAAATATTATGAGGGATTATAGACAATCAGGGCCTAAGCGCCACTATATATAAATTAATAAAAAACCCACATACTAAGAGCAGTGGATGTCGAATACGAGTAATTGAGCATGACCTCCACCAATCAGATTGTGTCCGATAAAAGCGTGGTTAAAACTTATTCACCTTTACTGTTTTAGTTTTTATGGTTTTCTTTGTATTTATCTTGGACGTGTTTTAGGGAAAACAACATGAAATTAAGGTCTAAATAAAATAAACTTAAATGAAAAATAATATTATGTTTTTATTGTAAATTTATTATTTCAGTATATGATTATCTATATTTTTGACAAAACAAGCTCATGTTTGGCTTCTTACCTAATTACTTTTAGTCAATGAAGATGAGTTTGAACATTTGTATGCAGGGCATGAATATTTCGAACGTTAGATTATGAAGTTAGGTTAGATAGGCAAATTATGAATTAATTTTAGATACTAAACATAAAATGCTATGTATAAAATTTTGTACTTAAGATAATATTTTACTAAATTAGGAGTTTCGAATAAGATGTAAAAGCAGTAAGATAGCAGATGACGGATGTTAATATGATCATGCCAAAAATTATAAAATTATCCTTTCCCAATAAAAGAATCTTTATTTTTTTTATTATTTTTTTTCCCTCTCATTTTTAGAAATGTTGATCTCACCAAAACAAAAAGAAAACATTCTAGTGCCTTAAGAGAAAGTATTTCTCATTGCTAAAAACAGCTTGTTAGCTGTTAAACACAAAGATGCCCAAAGTAACAATTGAATCTCTTCTCGGTTTGCGGACATGGCATTTTCTTACAAGTTTTAATATGTATCTATTGATGTGACTTTCTCTTGCAACTTGATATGTAGAGATAGTTTTCTCCCATTGTGAGTCTCTATCTATATTAATTGTTCAGTACTTTTTATTTTAATATTTTATTTTTTTAATTTATAAAATATAATATCATGTGCATTAAATATTCGAATTTAAAATTATGTATAATTACGAAGGAAATACTATTCAATTAATTAATTATTCAATCATAATAAATTAAAGAAAGAAAATAGTGATACTCATATTCTTCATATGCATTATTGACCATTAACATTATTCCATTTAAATATTTTGATTTTTGAAGTAAAAATAAAAAATCTAATTCACCCGCAAAACATAATTAAAATTAGAGAAAAGCAAAAATGACGGAATTGACCGTTGACCCCCTAAAGAGGGTCAAAATCAATGCCAGCACCCAAAACAGACCCCAATCTCGTTACGCTCTCCTCTCACAATTCTTCTGCCATCATCCTCATCATTCTCCCCTACTGTTTGTTGTCCCGCCCCTCACTGTTCCTGTCCCTGTCCCGCGCACGTGCGTCTCTCTCTCACGTCACGTGCCCCCACCTCCCCATCTCTCTACCCATACAGACAAAGAACACACAAACCCATCTGTATCTATACATCATTATTTGAATCAATTTGTGCAAAACTAATTATCATTACTATGATGTGAAGGAAAGCGCGATGCACGCGTATAATCGGCTACCGAGCAGCGGACACAGCAGCCCATCATCGCCGCCGGCATCGCCGCTCAGCCGCTCCCCCCGATACCGCCATCGCGGCTCCAAATCGGGTCGACCCCCGCCTAAGACACTCGCGCAGCGCCTCGCGTGGATCCTACTCTCCGTTCTCTTAAAGCGACAGGGAATTTTTCTTTTCGCCCCTCTGCTGTATATTGCCGGGATGCTGTTCTACATGGGAACGGTGTCGTTTGATGTCGTTCCGGTTATTAATCACAGGCCTGCCCCCGGCTCGGTTTATCGGAGCCCACAATTGTACGCAAAGCTCCGACCTGAAATGGACTCCGATAATTCCTCTGCCGATGCGGTTAGTTAATTTTTCCATTTTGTTGTTCGTTTGACCTTGCTTAACGTTTGTGTTTCTTTTGTAATTTGTCTCATTTCTGGAAATTTAAATGCTGAAGTGCTTAGTTATTGTGATTCAGATTGGAAGTGACTTTTGACTTTTTGGTGATTTTGACACTTTACCTTCCAAGTACTGGAGTAATAATTATATCTAGTAATTTTTTATTAGCTTGTAACCGATACTTCTAGAGTAATTTGCTTCCTTTTTCCTCTTTTTTTTTTTTTTTTTTCTGGGCTAATGTTTTTCAGAATCGTGACCTGAAGTGTAATCTGTCAAGAAAAGGGGGATAACACTTTAAGGATTTTGT
The DNA here is from genome assembly GCA_014898725.1 of Jacaranda copaia. NCBI lineage: Eukaryota > Viridiplantae > Streptophyta > Magnoliopsida > Lamiales > Bignoniaceae > Jacaranda > Jacaranda copaia. The sequence continues at coordinate 645,243 of JACGDI010005394.1, forward strand.
AGTCGAGGCATGTTGGTGCGTTTTAGATCTCTATCGTTCAAGACACTAGCTTTCTGCTTGCTATAGATTGTTGGATTCAATTTAATGACTATAGATACTCTATTTCATGCGCCATGATTTTTCGTTAATATGGCTTAGCAAGTTGCATTAGTTACATTCTTGTTAGTTGGATTTTAGTTTAGTGTATAAAGCTTGTTTACTGATTTGAACATGGTAAAAAGTTTGCCATTGATTTTGATGGTTTCAAGGACCTTGATACTTGAGGTTGAATTGAAAGAATGGAATGGGCGTGGTGATGTAGCATATATAGATATGGAGAGAAAGCACTAAGTATATATACCCAAAATTTAGTTCTGCTGTTCCATCCACTTGACCACTTCTAAAGTGTTCTAAATTTTGAACGGGGAATAAATGAAAAATGAAGGTTTTATTGGAGTACTAGATGGCATTGGGGGAAAATAGGGCTTAAAGCAAAGTTAAGGTTGGATTACCATGTACTTCATTACCAATATGTTGTTATCTGATGAAAAATGCATAATTACTACTTTCCAAATTGAGGATCCTATCCATGTCTTTATTATTTTAATGACAGTGGATGAGGTGTTTAATTCAAGTTAAAAGTTACCTTCATCTGAAACAAAATTGCTTGTCAAAGTAATGTAATTTTTATCGAAGTTCCACTGGTCTGTACAAAGTTGCACCTTTTTGAGTTGTCCACACATTGCACCCAACACTGAAATTTTTGGGTAGAAATTTTCCCTTTAAAGCTTCAACAATTTTTCTCAAGTTGGACATACAGTCTTGCCACTACGCTCAAAAATCATGCACTAACCAAGAGTTCCTTGTTTCTTTGATTTATCTATTTGGTGTAATTAATAAGAGGGATTGTTATCTTTTACATTTTCTTTCTCCTCTTTGCATTGTTAAATATTTTCTCTCTCTCTCTCTGATGTGTTTGTGTGTGTGTGTTCTTTTTTGTTGTGTTGTAGAAGTTCTGCCAATCTTACTTTATCTGAAAACTTGAAACCTAGGCATTAATGATTTGGAGCAACCACTCGATTTATATTAGATTTTGCCATGTAGTGGACATAGAAGGCATACCATAACACGGATTTATGCTGTCAGATTAATAAAAGGGACACCGTTCTGCAGTGCCTTTTATGGTACTGCAAATGCGTATGCAGTATGCTGCTATCTATATGCATTCATGTCCTTATGTTAGTGTGAAAAATAGCGCCAACTGTTTTGTGATTTTATTACCTAAAAGATTTTAATCTTTCAGTTCTCATATGCTAAATGCTGTTAATGGAAGTCTTTAAATCACCACAGATAACGACTATATGGAAGCACTCTTATAAAGGTGGTGAGTGGAGACCATGCATCAACAAGTCTTCTGAAGGTATGAATCTTTCTCACTGTTAGACTTTTAAGCCTGATTCTTCTTCTTTTCTTCTAAACTAGGAATTTAATCTTTCATGCTATAAAACTAAGCTTTGTGCTATTTGGCCCAATAATATAAGTCTTATGCATAAAGTGCAACGTCAGGATTCGAACCTAACAAACTCTTAGTGTGCGTGTGTATACATAGAACCAAAAAAAATCAGCTATGTGCTATTGCTGGAAGAGCTAACTAGCACCATAACGCTTATAATTAGAACTTTGCATGATTTGAACCCTACATATTTGTTTTGCTACGCTGACTATGATTGCGGACTTCTTAAATTACATTTTATTCAATAAAAAGAATAAAGTATTTTTAATGCCAGCAATGAATTTTTTTTATCTTTTTGTCTATTTTTTTTGCTTTTGGTCAGCGTAGGATTACTGATTCAAAAGCACAAGTTGATTGAGACTTCACTGGAGGATGGCCTTAACTGTTGTTCTTGTGGCCTTATTCTGAGGCACATTTATTATCTGACTATTTTTCCCATCTAAAATGAAAATATGCTAGAAATTGCTGCTTCTATGATTTCTTCTATCATATTATGTGATTTTCTTTCGCTTCATAAGAAAAGAAACAGCTGATTGCTGCTCCTGATGTTCCCATAGGTTTGTTTCTCTTCTTGTTGTTTCCATTATATTACAAAATCTATACCATGGTAATGCTTATGATTATATTGGACGATTGGGAGTAAAAACTAAAAAGGTTGGTCCACCTTTGTCTATTAGTTTGTTGATTAATGCATCCAACAGTCCTGAAATTTAACTTTTTTTTTGTCTAGCTTACTTCGTTATTGCTATCAGCAAAACAAATAACTAGTTGGCTGCCATTGTGATTACCATCAGGTTCCGGACTATGACTATGTTTGATAGCACTAATGCATCATCTGTTGGCTGTATCACCATCTGCTGTATTTTACTTGCACCCTTGATGTCATGGCCACTGTTGTTGATAGTATGATTTATACTCCACTGTGCTTCATGCCTGGAGAACCTTAATGCTTTGTTGGCAGTAAGGATCCTTCAATGCTAACTGCCATAGTGATGTCCTTCTCTTTTTATTTCATATTATACGTGAATCAACATTAGTTTGGTTCCTGTAGTCTCTCTCTCTCTCTCTCTCTCGCTGTCTCTCTCTTTGCATTCATGTGTGCTTCATCCTGACATCTCATATATGTCATGATTGTTTGCATCTCTTCTCTGTGATTGAGCTTCAGTTGTGAATGTGTAATATTAATCCTTTAATTTTTTTGTAGGCTTACCTGAGTCAAATGGATATATTTTTGTTGAGGCCAATGGTGGTCTAAATCAGCAGAGAACATCGGTAGGTTTTATTTATCTTCCATGTTTATGTTGTGGTAAAAATTTGCTTATACTGTTTTGGGCTTAGCGGCACACTGTATCACTGATGTTGGTGCTTCCAGATATGCAATGCAGTGGCTGTGGCGGGCTACCTTAATGCAACTCTTGTAATTCCAAACTTCCATTTTCACAGCATTTGGAGAGACCCTAGGTGGGTAATATTGTTATCACTGTAAAATGGTCCATTTGCATCTTACTAATGCAATGATGAAAAATGTGCGTTTGGCTGTAGTAAGGTTCTAATGGGAAATGATGCCCATGCTGTCTGCCCCACTGGATGTGAAATGTCCTTGATTTACATTCTACTGCTAGACTATTGTTTGGTCTGATTAGTTTCATTAACCAATATTGGGAAAATATTATTGACTGCCTTTAAAAATTTGCTTTTATTTTTCGTACCAACCAATCAAATGTATGCATTTATCTTTTTTGGTTCATGTGACATGATATTGCTTATATGCACATGTAGAATGAATGCTTGCCAACCAATCAAATGTATGCATTTTATACTTTTTTGGTAATGAATGCTTATAGAATTATTTAACATATGAGATGGCATCCTTATTATTTCAAAGTATAAAATGTATGATACTATTCTTCTACTTGCAGCAAATTTGGTGATATATATGATGAAGAGTTCTTTATGAAATCCCTCGAAAATGATGTTCGGATAGTTAAAACAATTCCGGCATACATAATGGAGCGATTTGACTATAACATGAGCAATGTGTACAACTTCAGGATAAAAGCATGGTCATCTATCAAGTACTACAGTGATACAGTACTTCCAAAGCTACTTGAAGAAAAGTGAGTTTCAGGTTCCCTTTATTCATTGCTCAACATTCTCCTGTTCCATTCTTAACAAGTCTATATAATGCATTTCTTGATGAGTCCATAACATGCATTTGTGATTGCTGAATGATAGGATTCACATCACTTTTCATAAATATAAATTTAAAGTGGTGCTTCTTTATTTTAGTGTTCTCAGCCATAGAAGTTGTAGCAATGAAATATGAAAGTGACATGTAGCTTGCACTTTATGGGTTCTGAAATATGTTTAGAACTTTGACAAATGAATTGGGAGAGAGAACATCTTTTCTGTCATTGTTTAATGTTTTGATGAGTGTGTGGAACTCAATCTGTACTATGTTGGAATTTGTCATGCATGTCACATGGATAGTTATTTATTCTGAAGGAGAAAATTTTATTTTCTTCTATACTAATTTTTGATAATTGAAAGAGAAAATGATATTCCCAACGTGAATCTTATGAAAATGATATGACATTACTACCAACTGCCTATTTCTTTTAGATCCCTTTTCGTTACTGGACTTTTTCCGTTTCCATTTGCTTGTTTCTTTGTTGGGCTCAATTTCATGCACTATGCATGATAGCTAAGCTTAAATACCTTTTAATTGTATGTGAACTTGTGATATATCAATTTTATGTGTAGGAATGATATTTGGGATGATGTATCTGTTGCAGCTTCTTGTGTTCAAGTCTAACACTGCTTGTATCTCACTGACACTAAGATAATGCTGTGAACTTTTCTAGTTAGATACTTTCTTCTTTTCTTGTCTTGAACTCCCTCATTCATTGATATAGATAGATGTTATCATTTTTGTATAATATTTTTCTTGTTTCAACTTTCCCTTTTTTCCTCTCTAAACTGATACCTGGACAGTTACAGTTAATTCTTCACTTATTCAAATTTCTAACTTTGTAATTGGTCAAGTCAGGATTATAAGGATTTCTCCCTTTGCAAATCGACTTTCGTTTGATGCTCCGCCAGCAGTACAAAGACTTAGATGCTTGGCCAATTATCAAGCTCTAAGGTTCTCAAATCCAATATTGACTTTAGGTGAAACTTTGGTTGCAAGAATGAAAGAACGGAGTGCAAATAATAGTGGCAAGTATGTCTCTGTGCATCTTCGCTTTGAGGAGGTTAGTTAGGATGAACAAAACTTTCATTCTACCTACACATAAAAAAGATAAGCACTGATCCTTTTCTTACGTAGGATATGGTTGCTTTCTCTTGTTGTGTGTATGATGGTGGGGAGCAAGAAAAGCTAGACATGGATGCTGCTAGGGAAAGAGGTTGGAAGGGAAAATTTACTAAACCTGGTCGAGTTATTCGTCCTGGAGCCATCAGATTAAATGGGAAATGTCCTTTAACACCTTTAGAGGTACTATTTTGTTCTTCAGCTTCAATTTTCTTCCTCTTCTTTTCTTCTTTCTTTATTTCTCTTTTTCTGTGCATATATTTCTACGTTTGAGTTTTTTAAGGCCCAATAATGCACCTTGTGGGATACGATAATCTTGCTTCAACCACGAAAGGATTAGGTTTGTTATCTGGACAACTGATGGAGGATTCATTAAGCACCGATTTTTTATTGAAATGAGAATTCTGCATTAAATGTTTAAAGAAAAGTTTCATTTCCTGGAAAAATATGTCATGGAGTGGCTCATTGGGTAAGCCAGAGATTATAAAAAAAGTAAGCCGAAGATGCTAAAATTTGCTATGTGCTTTACCTAAAAAAAAATTTAAAAATCATAGCTGTTATGGCGACAATATGGGGAATAAAACTTTTTGATTAGTTCCATGCTGATTAAACTTCCAGGACTTTTATGATAGCGTGCTGTTTAATACTTTGTTCAAGTGATCTGTACTGATACAGGACAAACTTTTTGAAGCAAAGTTTAAAAATTTAATGCATTTCATATGTTCTATCTTATGTGAATGGAACTGTAGTTGTTTGTTTAGCAATGTTCTTCTTTTATAAATTTTGTTTTATCATGGTTGGTTAGAAATGGATGTGAAATAATTATGTTAAGTTTTTTGAGGGAAGAACAAGCAGGTTTGGTGGTTGCACGGGGCAGTTTTTAGAAATGAATTTTGGTGATAAAAATGTTAAGGCACAAGGTAGGGATTGAAAAGACATCTAAGCGGGTTGAGGATTGGATGGTGGTTATAGGTGGATTCCCTGATTGACTTGATCCATGTTTCTGGCTGGGAATGCATCTCTTTAGGATTCCTTTATGTGAAATTATTTTCATTATTTAGTTTTTTTTTTGGTGTTTGCTTGATGAAAATATCTTCTGGCTAGTGATTATGGTGGGTGCTAAGGTGTTGAACATGGTTGTAGACTAGTGCACAGAAGGTTCATGATGATTTGTGGAGAATAGTCTGATTCGAAGAATAAGTCATCTTTTTATATTGATATCATTTGTTTTCTGTACAAAATGCATTCCATGTGTATATGATTCACGTTACATGCACTTCAAACATTCAACTCTATTTGTTTCTATTTGCGTGATGTCTTTCTTTCATAAAGCATTGGCTTGAATATTCCAGTCCATTTGTTTCTATTCACACGAGTTGTTTCTTTGAGAAAGCACTATCATGTCAACAGTCTTGCATGTGGTTTTAATTCACAATCTTGACATTTCATGATTGATCTTCATCCTCATACCCCTCAGAATGTTTCATCTGTCTGTCAGTCTGATTAACTGTGATCCTCTTGAAACTTGCCATTCATAACTATGTCTGACTAACAAGGTCAATCTCTGCATAACCTTTTAATGCCTTATGTTTGTAACTCTTGCTGATGTTTTATTGATCAGGTTGGTTTGATGCTCAGGGGGATGGGTTTTGACAGAAGCACATCTATCTATTTGGCATCTGGGAAGATATATGACTCCGAGAGGTATATGGCTCCACTGTTGGAAATGTTTCCATTACTACAAACAAAAGAGATGCTGGCATCTGCCGAAGAACTAGCTCCATTTCAGGTGTAAATTAGAAACTATTTGAACCCCTTCCTTTGTTCTCTTATTTCTTCTCATCTCTTTTTGTATTCCCTCTCTCATGCTATTATATGTTTTGACTTGAGTTACTTATTTTCAGAATTATTCATCCAGAATGGCTGCTATAGACTACACTGTTTGTCTTCACAGTGAAGTATTTGTGACAACACAAGGTGGGAACTTCCCCCATTTTCTGTTGGGCCACAGAAGATACTTGTATGGTGGACACTCCAGGACAATTAGACCGGACAAGCGGAAGTTGGCATTGTTATTAGATAATCCTAATATTGGGTAATGCAATTTTCTTGGTAATTTGATTTCCATATGTCTGGTACAAGTGGAGTTATAGTGCAGGTTGTTTTGTCGCCAGGAAATTTATTGCTTATGGTCAATCAGTAGCTTATGTTGTTTCAAATTATAGTTTTGGACATATTATAAAGAGAAACCTTTGCTTTCGTGTTTTTTCTTTAATCATTTCAATTTGTAAATTGCATCATTTCACTTCTCCTTGAAGTGAATTTTCTGGAGCAAGAAGAATGTGTATGATTTTGAGTTTTGACTTGTTCATTCTTTTACCCTGTTCAACTAATTTGATTTTTTTGATTGGTTCTTTTCCCAGGTGGAAAAGTTTCAAGCGGCACATGCTAAATATGCGAGCTCATAGTGATTCTAAAGGTATCGAACTGAAGAGACCGAATGACTCAATATATTCATTTCCTTGTCCGGATTGTATGTGCAAAGTGAATAAGACAGAGGATTCAAGATCATCATCTGTAACGTGATTGTTCCATGAACAGAACCAGCAAGCTGGTTCTTTCATGCATTTTAGTAGGTGCACACATTGTGGCTGCTAACCCCATATCTTGATTGTGATTCTTTCATTTTTTCTCCTCTCCTCCTTGGAGAGAGGGCAGACACTGCTTTTTTGGAACTGGGATAGGGATTTTGTAGGAGGAAAGGAATGTGATTGTTTGCCGGGTATTGAACTCTGCATCTTTTTTGTGCATGATGCCCCATAGAAGGTATAGCGAATTACCCAGGCATTACTAATACATTAATTCTTCTTTTTCTTCTTCTTCATCTTAGCTACTGTATCTGACAAGTTGTGAATTGATTGACTGTAGAAGTTTGGACTTTGGACATATGATATGTCCATGTTTTGTTGTACATTAGTGGTTTCAGCTGAGCAGGATTGAACATTACACATCAATAGAAGTCCTGAATTTGGGATCAAAACTTGTAGTCTGTGTATACGATCCTTTTATTTTTTTCTGTCTGTATGCTTTTTTCTTTTTAGTATGTACTTTCTCTTCTGAGTTCCAACTCTTTCTGATGATGAAAAAGAGAAAATCTGTATTGTTTGGGACCACACAAGGCCAAATGCCATCCTATTCATTCATTGGATAGGCGATTTGTTTGGAATTTTTCTTTATTTGTTGCAATTCTATACTAAAACCACAAAGTTTACTCAAAAAGGAAGAGAAAATTCGTGTGTGTATATATATATATATATGCAATTGCAGTTTTGCCCAGAAAATTAAATGCTGGAAAATTATGACAGTCCAAGTAAACATTTGTAGAAACTAGAAAGAAGCGCTAGATAGATAAATGTGTATTTATAATTTGGCCGATGGGGTATTGATTTTTGTCAATAATTTATCGTGTAAATAAGTTGTTTGGTAATACGAAGAGACCTAATTTGAAGGTAAAAAATGTGTAAAAACTCAATTAGAAGTGGAAAAAAAGTACCTGAAATCAACCGGCGGCAGGGGGCCGTGGGTGGTTAAAAAGAAAAGGATATTGATGTGTATCAAAATGATAATTCTTAAAACTTGGTCATCAAATAATGTGATTATAGCCTTAATTATTTTCTAAACCAATCAGTTTATAATATTTCATAAAAAATATAATAATCAGAAAAGAGAAGTTTAAAACAGATATTGGCACCTTATAATATTTTATAAAAATTATAATAATCAGAAAAGAAAAGTTTATAGCAGATATTGGCAACTAGTCTTATCCTAAACATTTGGAAGTAAGTCTTCGAAAGAGTGTAGGAGTGTCGTCCCTGGTTGGGTTGGACTGCTATGTATACCATGACAACGTAGCTGTTCAAACTAGGTTCTGCATCCCTTTCATCTGTCAAAAGAAACCCTCAAGCGAAGAAAGATCTTTAAGTGATGGGACTTGTTGGAAATCTCAATTCGAACCAACTTCAGTTCTTCAACTCTGAGGGGTATTTGGTATTGGAGTCTTTCGCCAGCCCAGATGAGATAAAATCCCTCAGGTTGAAAATGGAGCAATTACTTGATCAATTTGATTGTTCCAGCAGAGCTTCTATTTTCTCAACCAAAAACCAAGTAAAAATCTTATCTTGTCTTTTTTCTAGATTGTTGTGAGTGGTAAGAGTTAACTTCGTCTTGTGTTTTTGTTTATCTTGGTTCAGCAACAAACCACTGATGATTGCTTCTTTGAAAGCGCTGAGAAGATATCGTTCTTCTTTGAAGGTATGGAGTTGTGATGGTATATTATTAAATCGATGAATATTGTCTAAGAAGCTGCTGAGTTTTTGTTTTGAAGTCAGTAAAAACTAAAAAGGAAGAAACTGAGAGAGAACTATAAAGCTTCCTTCTTTCCTTTTCGTTTTCTTTAATTATGTTGGGAATGTACACGAAACAAAATTTTTGATACATGCTGAGAGTTTTGTTGGTTTGTTAGTCATTAGAAATTCGTTTTTCATAGGATAATATGTGTACTTTGAGAAAAGCAGGGAATAAATGTTCCACTTCCAATAGGAGAAAAATGTAACAACCCTATTTTCTTGTGTGTGGGGCGGGGCGGGGCGTATGTTGTTGGAATCTTTACTATAACTTTGTTCTCTAAAGGAGCAAAATGCAATGATGTGTCTGTGTCATGGAACGGTTCTGAGAAACATATGATTGAAGTTCAACTCATAGTACATTTTTCAAAGTTGCTGCTTCATTACATTGGGTTTATGTTATATCTTTATGTTCCTTATTAGGCCTTTGGTAAGATATGCTTAAACTTATTTGCAGTTCTATTAGACAAGATTGGCTAGAGTAGTCAAATTTGAGATGCTGTTCTAGTATTGGTTGGATTTGCGGTACCGTTTATCTCTTTTTCAGTTGTAATTAGCCCTTTTTCCATGTCCTGTGAATCTATTTTCTTTACATAAATAAAATATTGTTTTATGACGTATAGCCTAAATGTAATTGTTTTCTGCTTATTCCTTACGATAATTTAGTCTTTTTGGAGTTTCTTGCTTAAAAATATGTCACTGTTTGCTGTTTTGACAGAAAAAGCATTTGATGGTGATGGAAATTTGAAGCAGCCAAAGCAACTGTCAATAAACAAAGTTGGGCATGGTATACTTGAATCCGTACTGGTGTTGATTGGGTGTGCTTTGACTTCAAATTTCATTTTCCACCTCTCCTCTACAAATTGAGTTTTGGTTTTGTCTCTTAGTTTTTACCCCACATGTCTTCATTCATGTAGGACTTGATTATATTTCACTGCTTGTATTGTGTTCTGATGTGCTGTTGAATGCCATTGATGCAGCATTACATGAAAAAGACCCAGTATTTAAGAGCTTCTCGAGCTCAGAGAAAGTGTCAAGTTTACTATTCTCTCTGGGTTACAGAAGGCCTGTGATCATTCAGTCCATGTACATTTTCAAGGTACTCTTTTACATAATTATGCTGAATACCAATCTGATATCTGGTAATACCTGTATGTCTTCGTTGCCATTTCTAGAGACTAGTTCTGAGTTATTCTTCTCAAAATTTTATTTTCAGTTTTGAACTTGTGAAACCCCTGAAATTCATTGTGCAGATAGTTTCTAGTCTGACTATAGAATATTTATTTCAGTTTTTTTGGAAGACAGCTTAATTTTCTTGGATGTATGACAAGAATAATACTATGTTGTGGTTTTCGATTGTCAACATTTGCAATGTTGAATATTTTACATAATAAGGAACTGTTCCTTGTCATAAGTTCTCCATATTTGCGTTTATGAGATTTACATTTTCTGGTTGACTGTAATATGCATTTATGACTTTTGCATTTCTGTTTGTCGTTGTAAATGCTCATCTATTATTCTGTATGTGAAATTAGCAGAACCTAGTAGTATGTATAAAGCAAATGCTGCTCTGCACATAAAATTGAAAAACCATGTGTAATCGTTCTCATCACATACTTTCTATTAGTTGCTCTTTTATCAAGACTTAATTCTCATAATTTCAGGAGTAGGAATTTGGTCCCCGATTTCCTTTTTGTTAATCCAAACAGGATTTGTTGCCCTCGTGTCAAATCTAGTGAATGCATTCATATTTGAATGCCTTCTTATTACATAAAAGTTCTTATAATTGCACTAACTGAATTTCTTTTCCAGCAACCTGGAATTGGTGGTGAGGTAGTGCCACATCAGGATAATTCGTTTCTGTACACCAATCCACCAACTTGCACAGGACTATGGCTTGCTCTAGAAGATGCAACAATTACAAATGGTTGCCTCTGGGCTATCCCTGGATCTCATAAAGGTACCTCTATATTCATATTTCAGATAGCGTTCCCCTCCATTCTTTGTTGTTATAAAATCTCAATGGGTGTCAACTTTTAAGTTCTCTTTTACTATCATTTTAGGTGGGCTTGTGAGAAGATTCATCAGAGATGAGACTGGGGTTCACTTTGATAAGCCATCTCCATCATATGACCAGAAGGATTTTGTTCCCATTGAAGTAAAAGCTGGATCCTTTGTAGTCATTCATGGGGACCTGATTCATCAGAGGTGCATTGATTGCACTGATCTCTAACTATAAGTTTACACTGAGTTATGTAATTTCATGATGCATATCGTGTTTATGCTGTTTTCTCATGTGCCTGATATGCAGTTTTGAGAACAAGTCCTCAACATCACGGCATGCATACAGTCTGCATGTGGTAGATACTGATAGCTGTAAATGGGCCGAGGATAATTGGTAAGTGATGGAAATAATTGTCGAAATCATTGTTGTTGTTCTTTTTTTTTTTTGGTTCTCGTTTTCTTTTCTTTTCTCTTCTTTGTTTTTCTTTTCTTCCTTTTTTCTTCTTTTTTTTTTGGGAGGGGGGCAATTGAAACAATCTGTCGAATTCTTATTATTCAAACTACTCGAGGAGGAGCATCCCTAAGTCTTGTCATGTAGGAAAACTGTGTTGACATTTGATAGTAAAACATTTCGTGGACTCGAAGAGAATGATAATATTGGATCCTGAACCTACACAAAATTCTGATAAAATTTGTGAAAAATTTTACTCCCTGAACGTAATTACCATGGCAAAATGCTTGACAGATTGGAATCTTTTCTCTAAGAGCTTGCTGTTAACTAATTTATTTCAGATGATAATATCTTCAGCTTTTAACTCATCCTGATTGTTCATTTCTTCTAGAAATGACCTGTTTTTGTAAAGTTGCTGCAATGACTCTTATCGTAGCATGCTTTGCTCATAACTTGATGCTTTTGTGCTGTCTTTTTCTGATAGTCACCAGCCACAAGCGTGTTACTAAATGTGTTTCTGGTTCCAATTTCTTTCAGGATCAGAAGAAATGTGGATCCTGAGCCTCTGTATGCTTCCTGAGGTTTGCCACCGAAGTAAAAGTACCTTGGTTCAGTTTTTAAATTAGTTATCTGTATACTGAATAACATTTCTTTCTTATCTGTATGCTGAATAATATTTCTTTCCCAAAATAATGATTGTACAATGGAGTTCACTAGCTTAAAATAATGCTCCTTGTTTCTTTATCTCTATATTGTCACCTTTTCTGCAAATTCTATACCACCCCTGGATGATACAGTGTATGGGTATACCTTGTACAACGGAGTTCACTAGCTTATAATAATGTTCCTTGTTTCTTTATCTCTATATTGTCACCTTTTCTGCAAATTCTGTTCCACCCCTGGATGATGTAGTGTATGGTTATACCTTGTAGCGCTAATTGTATTTTGCTAGCTCTACATATTCAATTTGTTTGAATTCTCTATTTATGGAGCTTTCACTGGTAAAATTTCTAATACTTACGTGGTTTAAAAGCCAAGGTTTGGATGTGCGTCCTTTAAAGTATGATCCTGTTATAGGCCTATTTAATGCAAGAATTGCATAATTTTTGTATCATGAAGAATTGCAGACATTCTCATGAAATTCCAAAAATGATCTAGAGTTTGAACTCCTAGGTCCATGACATTTAGGTTGTAACTAATATGCGACACTGTTTCTATTCAGTTTAGGTGTTGGAGTCTTGGCTTTTCGGAATATAACAAGGAGACTATAAGTGGGTATTAAAACCTTACGAGGGTAGTTATCGATTCATGTTGACAATCATCCGAGAATGTACTAATTGATTGAGGGATTATTTTCCCCCTTAAGAAGAAAGACAAAATCTAGTGAAAAAATTGAATACTTGCATTCATCGTTCTTTTGCAAATATTAGTGAAATAGGTTGGAAAATCAATAATTATAGCACAAAATCAGAGCAAAATTTGATTGATTTCTCATGCATCTGGAAAATCGGAGGATATTTTCGTGGATATATATAAATTAAAAGAATGTGCTAGTAAGATTATATATTCTAGCATAATGTATCTTCCCACTAATCTTGACAAACAAAAAAATTATTAAATTTTTGATATCTTAAATGGGCCAAAAATGTAATATTCCTTCCAAGCAAATGAAGCTATGATGGATTGCAAACCTTTGCGCTTGAGGTATGGTCAAAGGTAGCTTGAGGGCAATACAAGAAAAAGAAAACCAACCAAACAGGTGGCCGTGGGCTAGAAAATGGAGCAGTTGTTTTGACTTTGGCAGTACTGTTGATATTGTGGTGCTTTTTGTCTAATTGGGACAACCGGAGGACGATAGTCGGTGCTCCGTTCAGTTTATGTCACTTTCTTCCTTAGATTCTGTCCAGATTTTGTGGTCGGTTCCTTGCATGCAACTGCCACTCTTCTTCTTCATCTGTTTCTCCTTGCAATGGTGGACTATTATTAACGTTACTGTCGTCGTTTTCACAACTCAAAATCTTTACATCATACTGAATCTTGAGTTTCTAAACTGGAAGCTGCATGCGCTGAAAATGTAGGTGCTGAGAAATGGACTATTTTGTGGAAAAAGAAATAAGGATCAGTATTTTGGTACATACACATTTATAATCCATAAAAACGAATAATAAGTTAGCATAGATAACTGCAGGGTAACATCAAAACCATTTTTACTGATTTTTTTTTTTTTTAAATCTATCTTTTATTTTTCCTTTTTGGTTGGTGGAAAATTTATTCGGTAATTAACCTGTCCAACAACCTGCAGATTGCGGCACGGTTTTCTCAACATAAATACAATTATTTCCAGACTTACGAATAGGGCCTAATTAGTTCGCGATGTAGTGAAAAGCTCAAATCCTTAGAGCACAGGACAAGTGGTCCATATTTTGCTATATTATTACCTTGAAATGTTTTTCCAATTAGATTATATATACAATCTGCTTTATTGATTATTTGCCTATTTGGCCGGTTCTATTACTATGGCTGACACATGAAAATACTTTTACTTGCTAAAACACATATCTTTTTATATAAGTAAATCACAGCGAAACGTGAAATATTATTATGATATATGCTAGATAATGCTCAATACACCAAAAGCAACGAAGCTAAATTCATGTAGTTATGACTTGAGCACTGTTTCTGAGACAAACTTGTTTAAAAAGACATTTTCTGAATTTGGACAGAAAGACCCTATAAAACTAGTGGGTCTTCTCCCTATCTACCTAGCGCAACCACACGGTATCCTGTGTATAAATCCCATCATCAATCTTTTGTAGGAAGAAACTCGAAATACTGATTAGGCGTCAATTTGGCTCCTGGACTTGAAACATCATGAATCTCTTCCCCAGCGACACTAAGGGTGCTCAAATCATTGCCCCTGACTGGAAACAGCTGAAGAATTTGATTTTCTTTGATCCCAATCTCATGATTTCTTAAATCATCATTTTTAGGGGGCAAAAATTTGTTGGGACCAAGCCCAACAAAGGGCTTTGCATTTTCTTGGTCTGGGGCATCATGTGCAGTAATTTTGTGCATGGAAAAAGACAGGTCCAATGGCCAGCAGGTTTCAGTACTCTTTGCTGTTATAGTCTGCTGCTGCAATTCCTTCTGACCCTGACCCAATTGTGGCCACCCATCTTTTTTACGTTTGTCTACCACTGCTCCATGCATTGATACTGAACACTGAAAAATGTTACAATTAATAGAAAAGCTGAGTAAATTTTTTGCACTTTGCCCAAGAAATTCTAAACCTTTTCATAACAACAGCCCCAACAGAAACTATACAGTGCAGCTTTCTAGGCTCATTCTTTTTCCATCATGCAAAGGCTTTCCTTCACTTTGCATTCAATTTTTTGACCTTCATGCTACATAATTAGCCCATAATTTTGCCACTGGCTATGTCTTGTAAGTGATCAAGTCAGATATTGAGTTTTGTGAAATGAGATTAATTAATGTTTTTCTTACAGGATGATATATAAATATATTTATATATACCTCGGAAGCTGTGCTGCGGTTTGATGGTATAGGCAACTTCTTAGGATGTCCAATTTCCAGATATCTCCAGCTGCCCAATCCTGCAAATCAAACCATGTTTTTAGAGGAAATTCTACTTTACTTAAGAATGATGTCTTAATGAAAAGACATAATTATCCCTATACACTGCATTCTCTTTTCCCATATTAATTGCTTTTATTTTTAACTTTGAAACATCCTAAAATGACACTTTATATTCTTAATTTCAAAGCCATAATTTTAGTTAACATTGCTGAGTCACAACTACTGCTTTTATACGTACTGACTCTATCTGGCAGAATTTTCTTCAATAGGCTTTGAAAGTATCTGTATACCATGCATTAAAACTATTCACCACTTAGAGAGAAAGAAAAGAATTGGAGACAAATTTTATCAAGCTCTCGCATAAGTGTTTAGTCGTAAGTATGCATTATTAGTCTAAAACCGTACTCAAAACCATTGTGTATCCTCCATTTTATTTTATATTTTATTTTCTGTTTCAATTTAGTAAAATTACATTCAGAGTGATTCTGATCTCGATCAATTATTTAAAAAAAAATATTCATGGAAATGCATATTTTCTAAATAATGAAATGAAATTTAAAAAAAAGAAAATATGAATTGAAATATAAGATCTAAGCGGATTCAGAAGAGGGCTAATGAAACTGTATATAGTTTAATATAGCATGCCAGCATGAATGTGAAACCAGAACTAAGGTAATTAAAAGTTTTTTACTTGATTGTCTTTGCTCTGGGGTTTCAATTACAGTACTCCGCATCTTTTTTCCAGCCAATAACTCTAGCTGGCGACGCTTTCTTTGCCTTTCCCTGGCTTTGTGGTTCTGAAACCAGTAGAACACATTCTTGCCTTCAATTTTACCAAATATTCGAAGCTTTGCAGCGATTTGCTGGATTTGTTCAGCAGATGGCGTTGTGGTTCCCCGTCGAAACATTTCTTCAAGGGCATGCAGCTGCTCTGGCGTTGGGTTCCATCTGGAGCTCACCACTGGCACTGTGCTTATCTCTCTTTTAACCCCATAACCACTCAAACCACCTATAAAAAAGTTAAAAAACAAAAAATAAGAAAGCACCACTGTGAACCTGCTGATGAACCACTATCTCATTCTAAAAGCTTAATTTATTAGGGAAAGAGAAATTTAGTTTAGTGGGAAATTAATGTATACTGCATACTTGAGGGTTGGTTCCATGCATGGATGTTAGGGTTGTGGAGGCAACAAAAAGAAGCTGGTGTTGCAGAAAATGGGCTACTATTAGTGCTGCAGCTAGTAAATGGCCTTGGCATTAGAGGCCGAAGTTTCCGATCCTTCGACATCTTTAATTCATTGCTGATTCGATCCAACCTCTTTTAACTAGAATAACTTCGGCAGCATATCACGAAACTTTGGTCATCTTCTCTATCTGATGAATGGGAAGTGATCTGCTTTAAATTTGTTTACTCTGTACCCACCTCAGAATATATGTTCCAACAAGAATCACAAAAGGTAGATTAAAAATTGTGCGGAAAGGGAGCGAGATCAAGCTGAGCCACTTTAAAGAAGTCCCAAGAAAGGTAAAAAACTAGGACTTAGCGTCGGAAGTGCTTGATTCTTCGGTTGGAGGGGTTGAGGGATTGGCCATGGTCCGTACACTCCACTATACACATTATGCTGTGTAGAACCAATATAGATACATGTGTATGATGGATTTAAATTTAAAGAGGTAAGATGCTATAAAGGTATATAAATGTATAGAAGGAGCATGTATGTCAAAGGGAATTCTCCAATCTCCATGGCCGAGATATATTGATTATTCTATGCATGGGATTTGTGAGTTTCGGAGATATAGACTTAACAAGGAACAAAAGGAGAGAATTAAAGACAGACTGAGAAGAAAAAGAGATGGTTTTTTGGCTGTTTTTATGATAAGAAACAAGCAATACGCAGTAGGTCGACCGTCCCATGTGTACGTCGTCCTGCTTTCCCACCCCAAATCCTCTCTTTCATATATATATATATATATATATTCACACTCACTACAGGGTGCATGCGGGGGAGAGATCAGAGAAGGACAAAAGGGGCCAATTGAATTGAATGCAAATGGTAAAAAGAAGGGCGCCAGAAATCGACACTTGGGAGTTGGGAGTCGATTCTTCAATTTTAATCAAAATTTTAGATCAAATAGCACAAAAACGACGTGACAATGTTGGGACTATGAGAAGTGTGTAGTTGGGACTTCAATATCTTATTATCACTTTTCACTACAAAAAATTCAATTGTGATTGATATATAGCTGATAAAAAGAAAAAAAGAAAAAACCATAGTTAACTCTCACTAAGGTTAATTTCTAGCTTATTATTATTATTATTATTATTATTATTATTTTATATATAATTTTTTTTAAATAATACATAATAAATAAAATTACATATTGATAGCTAATAATTTTTATTATTTTAATTTTAAAAAATTATAATTACTTCTAATTTCGTAATAATTTTTTTTATAACCAATATCTTATTTATGGCGGTGTTCTACGCCAACGATGTTCACACCCGTACAAGTCGGCGGTCGGCCCCCCACCCCAAACAAGGCCTTCTCCCTTTTACATTTTATTTCATATTGCAATTTGCACGCTTCCCTGCAGCTCTCCCACTACACACACAAGCACACACCAAAAAAATAAATAAATAAAATAAAGTAAAAGAGTTCAAGAGCGATTTTGCTGTTTGTTGATTAATGCTCAACTAAAGGCTTCACCCCGCAATTTAGTTCTTTGTCGACCCAAAAAGTTGATTTGGACTTTGAAGTCTCATCATGGGCTTTACTTAATTTGACTATTCTTTTGACTCTATCCATCTATATAGCTACTGGCTAGCTAGCTAGCTAGCTAGTTAGTGTGTGTGTGTTTTATGCTATGTCGATCAAGAAAGTACTAAGTGCCTGTTTGGTTTTGTTTTCAAAATTCATTTTTATTTTTTTAAAAAAATAAAAATAGAAAATTACTATTTTTTTTCTATTTTCACATATATTTTTATTCTCAACACCTTAGAAAGCTATCAATTTTTCTACTGTTTTGATAAATATTTTTATTTTCAATATATTTTTTCAAACACATTATTATACTCTCTTTCTATTTTGACACTTTATTTTCTCATATTCTCATTTGTATTATTTTTAATACAAAAATATTACAATATCTAAATACAATAATTTTCAACACTATATAATCTTTTTATTTTAAATAAAATATCTAAATAATATTTCATTTTCAAACTCACACTTATAATTAATATTTCACTTTTATTTTTTCCACTAGAAAATAAAATTGCTCTTAGAAAACAAAACCAAACAGGCTCTAAGTTAATTTAATGAGTCAGGTACGTGTATTACATAGATTGGTCGTCCATTTGTTTGGATCATGCACTCGTGCGACCATATTCATTATTATGTCCCATTATTGCTAGTGATGTTTCTAACTACTAACCAAATGGAGTAGGACTACTATTATTCTTAGCTTCAATGTTGCAACTGAATTTACCCTCACTTGTGTAAGTCCTCCACCTAAGTAATGAGTCATACATATAATGCACAATATTCATTATATAATAATTTTGTAGACTATCTATACTATTCTCACATCATCTCCACTCTTGGATGCTAAATTAATGAATAATAATTTTAAAAGATTTTTGAGTGTTAATCCCCTTCAAAATATTTTGAGAAAACGTTAATAATAGTGATGTGAATATTCTTGAATCCAAGTAAAGAGTTCGATGAACGTGAAGATATTACATACAAGCATTGGATTGAAATTTAATTCAAAGAAATGCTTTAGTTTTTTTTTTTTTTTTGAATTTGCATTTTCTAAAATAAAACAAGGTGATGTATGTATAAGAGGTTGGGAAATAGAAATGTGATTATTTATAAATTATAATAAAACTATGTTTTTAGATATATCCTGATGGCTAGTTGAGTGAGAGATACGATAATTTATAATAAGTTTATACTTTTGAATAAATCCTTCATGAACATGTTAGGTCCATTTGTTGAAAATCTGTTTGGACATCATAAGTTCTAATAACACATGCCGTATCATATTCCTCCTCGCTCTCAATTTGAATATAGGCAGTTGGGAGTAGAATGTTTAAAGAAAACTCTTGTGCTTGCCTATTCTTTTTTTTAATAATAATAATAATAATAATAATTATTATTATTATTATTATTATTTTGTGATGATATGGATTCAAAATAAAGGTAAGAGAGTTTGATGAGTGTAAGGCTCGCTTCAATAGGGACACACAATTTGATTGAAGCTCTAAAAAAATTCTTCAACTTCTATTCTTTGAAAAATTCACTCTTACTCCCATGTTCTTCGGTTCTTGCCCCCAAACCCTACTCATTAGTCATTCCACCGTCGTTGTTCCTGGTCCCGTCGTGGAAATGGATCTCCAAAATTATATACAACCACCTATTCATCTACAAAATTTAGGGTTAGAAATAACGAGTAGAAATTAGGATTTACAAATAAAAATTAATCTTAAATTATATATATTTTTATTATTTATATTTTGTGATTCATTGATTCTTATAATTTAGATCAAATTTCTAAAAGCATAAAAAAATATTACATATATATAAATACATTTAAGGGCATTTTAATGAAACCAAAGTGTTTTTTTATTTGTGAAAGTGTATCAAATTAGCATTTTGAAAATAAAATGCGACATATTTTTATTATCCATCCTAGTACATATGATTCTAAAATATATTTCTTGAATGAGAAGTATATTTCTAAAAATATTTCTGTATTAGAATCCTGTGTGTTTATTCATGGTAAAATAATGACTGACAATACCCATATTCAAACCTGCACAATATATATATATATATATATATAAGTATAACGTATTTTATTTGTAATTTTTGCAGTTTAAAAGCATCCACAATCGATCGAGTAAAACAAATAGAGGAACAATTAAGACAGGAATACTGCGTTAAAATTGACACTGCCACGCCATTGCTATTCATGGCCAAATAAAAAAAATAAAGTAACTGGCAAATATATGGCCTTTGATGTCCATGGAGCTTATGACAGTTTTTATTTCCCATCACCAGAGGACATTCTTCATATCAACCTAATATTTCGAACAGAGAGTGCAAAAGTGGTAACAGGGAACAGAATTCTTGACCAAAAGTTACAGAACATATAGAAGAGTACTGCTTTTCTCTCTTCGTTCATATTCAATGGCCTCAAAAGGACGAGGGGTAGGGGTGGGTTGCCTATAATTTACATTCTTTTAAGAAAGATATACACAGAAATCCAAGGCCTTCCAGAAAAAAATTTAATGACACAAAGCACTAAATATCAAGGTTTTAGCCAATATACTTCCCCAATAATGTGCTTTCCTTACCTGCTGTGTCAATAGAATAACAGTAGAATACAATTTTCTCCTTCCTAAACTAATGGAGATATGTATGTATGGTACATTATGCAGATCCTTACATCGGTAAAACCATTGGAGGGCTGGATGCTACTCCATATGGCATATATTCCTCTTCTTGTCCTATGGAAAAACTTGGAAGATTCATAGACAGAATTTTCAGCAAATTAATGAGGATGAATAAGGCGAACCTTACTACTCCAAGAGTTTGTTGCAAGTGCCAACTCCAATGGCAGCAGCAAGATGCCAACCAGCATGTAGAAATGGGGTTTCCTGAAAAACATCCTCAGCAATGAAAAGTGCACCACCTAATAATGATGACATCTTATGCAAATTATGGGCCATCCTTATATCTGGATCTTGAAATGCTCTCTTTGCAAACGCAACCTGAATGAAATTATTACAGATCATTTCATTCCCAGCCCAAAGAATATGTTCATTGGGACCAAAACAGAAAGAGATTGTAATAGGAAGACCTAGTAGAAGAACTTATACAATATGAGAAATGGTGCACTGCAAATGATAGGTTCAAGAAGGGTTGGCTAGGCATATTGGGGGAAGCACAACATAAACACTTGCATTTTCTTTTAATACTCTGCAGCTATAACGAAATAATAAAAGGTCCACTGCATTATTTAGTTGCCCACTCAAATCCGTGAGTTTCAAAGCTCCATACCTACATAACTCTAAATATGGAACTCATAAACAGTGTTCAGAGACGTATGGGCAAGCCAACTTGAGAGATCTTGGATGTGCCGGTACAAATGTTTGGTGAATCTCATGTATACGCAATGAAACAAGAATTCAGTATTATCAGTTCAATTAGCGGGCTATGGTACTTAGCACAAACAAGAAAAGATACAGTCTATATGAGCCTCAATTGCTTCAAATATCTTGCCGCCTTTATCTGGCTCTGCTCTTAATTTCTTGCCTCTGGTGCAAACAAGACACTTTTAGTTCATATATTTTGTTAATGGGCAAGCATAAATTTGATCACATATGCAATGATTGCGCACTAATGTGACGAACAAAGTAACAACCAGGTAATAACTGCTGGTGGCATTTTTTTCACCATAAGCTAATTAATTTCCTGACAGTCACAGCAGTAAATCAATATGATTGGCAACCTTCAGAATCACATGCAACTTTCAGAAGGATGAAATCAGGTTGCAATTAGAGAGTAGAGACTTTTCAAAATCTTGTCAAACAATTGTAAAGAACTTAAAACACTAAGGATATTTTGAGAACAAAATTATTGTCCAGAAAGCAATTATAAATAGTAGAATAACTGTAAGTTAAGAAAAAGTTTCACCAGCATCAGAATGAGCTAAAACCCACATATTAGGCAATAAATTTATGTTTGACACAGGTAAGAGAGAAATCAGATTAATCCACTATTAGAGACTTTTATCCCTGAGAATATTTACCAGTGAGGTGTCACAGGGGAACCCACTAATAGTCATGGAAACTCCTAATTTGATTTTTGGTTGTAGCAGGATGCAAGAATATTTCTTTACCACCCCAGTCCCCCCTCCAAAAGAAGAAAAAGAAGAATATCACATAAATAAGTTACAATAAACATGATGGCAACAAGTAAGAAAAAGTCAGCACGGAGCAAGTGTGAAAAAATTCACACCCAATCTACTACCTACTTTATTTGCATTTCCCAGCTAGAGATGCGGAGAGAGAGAGAGAGAGAGAGAGAGAGAGAGAGAGAGAGAGAGCAGATATCCGTGTAACTTTAAGTCATTTATGCACCAACATTATACAGGATGTCGCCATTTTTTTTATCAACATAGTATGTGTCTAAGAAAGTACTCGCAAAAAATTCTGTTGTCTAATGTTCTGAATCACCATTTATCATATACATCAACCGCCTAAATGATTATTATGAACCTAGACACCACAAACAGATTTGAGATGCGGCGTCTGAGACAATTTTAAATTGATTTTGCAGCCCAGAGCACTGTGAAAAGATGAGAATCAGAAAAATAAAGGCTCACCAAACCAGCTGAAGAAAGCTACCATGATAAAAAATGCAGCCAACATGACAAGTTATTAGTTGGCTAAGATACATCAAGTGGCATAATCTGTAAGGACCATGTCTGATGGGAAAGTGCTCTTTAGACATACAAGGGAACAAAAGAACATTCTTTAATTATCTTGGAACAGGTAAATAGAACTTGTTCTTTTTAGTTTTCTCCCTGTTCCTGATCCACCTAGAACTAACTAGCCAACATACAGACACTAGGAATAAGAAGCATCCTTTATTTACTATTTTTTTTCATTTTCTTCAGCTATTAGCAAACTGGTACAGTTGCTCATTCAAACTGATTAACCCTAGTTGTTCCAGATATATAAGGGAAAATTCAGGTTCAAGAACATGCTTTTCCGAAGGTTAACAGCTTCCAGCAAATTTTGGTAGGCGATAAGGAATCAAAAAGAAAACACCATGCTGTAAATATTATGATGAAAATACATTCAGAATCTCAATAGACTAAACCCCAATACTCAAAGATGCAGATGCTACCTCCATTAATCCTGTGTGAACTGCTGACACCATCAGAGGCTGTACTGGTAGACACAGAGCAGATGCGGCCATCAGCAACTTTGAGTTGTCATTCCTAAGTGCTCTTGATAGGCACTGGAATAGGAATAAATTTTCTCGCAAAGTAAGCCAATAGAGATACAAAGGCCATATACTGAATAAAACATCCAAGAAAACTCATTGAAGATATTGTTCATGTTGAAATGCAAAGGCAACATGCAGGTATAGAAATGTATGTGTATGCTTTGGTGCGCTTACATGATTTTTTGAGATATAAACTATTAAATTTTTTCTAGGCGTTTTAAACTTTCTTCTTACATATGATTACAAGTTTATCTTCTGCTGATAGCCTAGAAACCAAAAGTAAAGGCATTCAATAAAGCTTCTGTGGCCTGAAATTATTACTTTTCTTGACAAGATCAATACTCAACCTCAGACTAGGAGTTGGATTCTTTCTTTTCAGTAAAACTCCTCATTAGCAAACTATAAACTACAGAAATAATTGTATGACACTATGCCAGTGAAACATAATCTTGATCTATATAAAGAAATTGCCAAGGGTTGGCATCAAAAGATTTTTCAAGTACGCATCCAATCAACCAGTAGCAGTGCAATGGAATTTGAAACCAGCTAAATATGCTAAAAATACCGTAATGCACAGACTGGCACCATAACAATTATAACCCACTAGTCCTTGGTTCTTGGCAATTTACCTTGCTAAACAACATAATTTCTACATTCTGCAGCAATTGGAGAGAAATAATAGCGGCATTAAAAACTTTTGGTTCCAAGCATAGCTCCATATGTAGATGACAAATTTCTAAAAGTAAAGATGTTTAAATATCATACTCACCACCGTCGCTGTGGCTATCATTGTGTAGTCAGCCCATCTGAGATACTTCCTCAATTTCCCTCTTGATGCATGATACAAACTGGAGGCAACTCCTACTCCAATTAATGAATTTGCATAGATATTACAGTTAAGATTTTTCCTGCATCAGCGAAAGCAAACTATTAGAAATTGTTAAATTGTTTTTTTTTTGGGGTGGGGGTGGGGGTGGGGTTTAAATTTCGTAATGCAACTTTGATGAATATAACAGTATCACCGTGGGGCCTGGATTCCAAGGACAATAAAAGGAAGTGAAGTAAGCACATTAGCAACTGTTTCAGCAAGGTTTCTGTCACCTGGGAGGAGCAAATAATGCATCAGTGCAGAAACTGAAGGCCAAAAACAAAAGTAAAAGAAAAATACAAGACAGATACTTCATTTAGACAGAAAATGTTTTGTGCCTGAAATACCATTTAGACCACAATGAATAGGCCTCAGACAAGAAGGTATTTGCTCCCGAACATTCCTGATAAATAACATACTAAAATTAGTGAAAGAATAAATGATAGAACAAACTTGTTATTCTACTCTACAGAAGGTTATACATGAATTGGTAAAAGAAAAAAGCTCACAATCAAATCCTAAACAACAAGGAATCCAAACTCACTGCGGTATTCGCTGCTGGTTGCTCCCAATGTTGGAAGTTCCACAAGCTGACTGATTGAAGTCCTCATGTTGCTTTATCTCTTGGATTGTAAATGGTGAGTGTGGCAGTAAATGAATCCCATGCACTCCATTTAAGGCTTTACTAGGCTTTAATGCACCCTCAAGACTCATATGCTATTTGGCAATCAGTCAACCGATTGGACTGATTGCCAAAAGTGGCATATAGGCCTCAATATGGAGTCACGAGGATGCACCAATGGATGAGTTACTACAATTTATTGAAGCACAATAAAAACTTAAGATATCAAAAACTCCAACACATACAAACAAAAGCATTACAATCGAAAGATGTGATGCAAATAAGAATTACTAACCAAAGCTTCAAACTGAACAATGAAACATTTATGTTAACTAATTGAGTTATATTTACAGCGCCTTCCTAACCGGCATAGCCAACTACAACCTATCACTTAAATCAGCACTTCATGAGCTTTCAATCAAAAAAATTTCTAATCTGCTCACTAGGGTCCCACTCTTCTGCTCAAACCCTGCTTCATTTAAAATGAATTAGGTTTGTCCAAGTTTTATTTTGGGAAACAACATTGAATCTTTTTACCCTGTATTTCATTGGTCGGTGTTCATGATCAAACAACAATTGAGTCGGTGATCAAAATTTCAGTTTCTAAGATTGATATTTTGTATTCTCCTAATCATCTCTTGACGTGGAGTCAACTGATGGAGTGTTTCAAAATCAAAATTAACCAACAAAAAGTAAGCACCAAAAGTAATAAAAAAAAAAGATTAAGCAAACTGACAATTTCAATCATGCTATTGCAAATAATCCAGATAGATACCTTGAACCCAGAAGCTTAAAGAGTTCAATAAGAAGATTGGACCAAGTAATCATCAAATCAACATAAACAAGCATCACACCAGTTGCATATTGCCTCAGGTTTGCTTAAAAATCCGAAAAACTAACAAGCATAATCCAACGGCACAACAAACCCATAATGGGTTCTTAACTAACCAACGACAGGAACACCACTGTAGAGAGAGAAAAAAGAAAGAAAATTACCCCAGAAATCCGATTTTTTTGGCAACTTTAGCAGAAACGAGGAAATTGTTGCCAACGCAAAACACTTCGTTAAAGGAAAGTAACAATTAGGGCAAGGATTGGTCCAATTAAGTGAGTTGAGAGAAAGACGCCAACGAGATATAGCGAATCTTTCTCAGAAGGTGTGCAGGCGCGGGGCATATTCTCGTGTTGGTCCGAATAGGCTGCTAAAAGTTCCCAAGTCCTTGCTTGCAAAATTTGCACATTTTTTGTTTTTTGTTCTTACATCAATCCAATTTCGTGCACGCAAGTTGTGGCTGCAGATTTAGGCAAAATGATTTTAAAGAGATGATTTGGTTTATCCTTGGTGTTATTTTGATTGTGTTAAAAGAATATCTTGAGAGAATATATTTTATATATTACATTGAATAATTCATGTAATGTCTTTTTGAAGAAAATATATTTTGATGATTTATTTGTTAATAAATATTTTTATTCTAGATGCATTCATAATATTATCTATTGCTATCATTTGTATGATCAATTGTGTCGTATCATGTTAGATTAATGATTAAAAGATTTGAAAATATTTACACTTATTTATTTTTGTGATAATTGAGACAAATAAAATACACATATGTTCTAATTAATGAAATGATTGAAAAGACTATATATATGTACATATTAATTATACATATGTGTATCTAGAGCTTGTTAGAATTCAAACCCGAATCTCATACTTTTTTTTAATTTTTTTACACGCATACACAATAAGAGTTTATTAGAATTTAAACATCAAACCTCACATTTATATATATTTTTCTTTATATTTATGTACATATACACATACCAAAAATTTATTAGATTTAAATTTTTGATCTTACATAAACCAGTGCATGAGTGATGTAAGTGGACCAATTTAGGGAAAATTCAATCCACACCCATCAAGTATAAATTTGGTGGTTTACCCACCGTAAAAAAAAGGATAAAAAAATTATTATATATTTTTTAAAATGTCACAAAAAACCACCTTGAGGCCATAAATGAACTGCATGCGTTGTTTTATGTGAGTTTTCTAAGTTTTTTTTATATATATGTATATAAAATGACGATAATGTCCTTATTTATATCAATTATTGGATTTGTTTATTTAAATAAATGATCCAGATAGAATAGTACTTAATATTTATAAAAAATATATAAAAAAATATTTATATGTTTATATATATACAACACAATATATACATACACATTATAAATATAATATAGTATTATACGATATGTATTATATTATATAGATATACATTTCGCTGGTATGCAAACCGGCCAGATCTGGCTAGTTTCTTTCAATGTCTGCTGATAGCCATTGTGTCCGATGGCCAATGTGCATTGATATAAAACAAAATAATCGTTTATTGATATTTATACCTACATATTGTGTGTGTGTATATATATATAATATTATCATATATATCCATCAATCACCATCCCACGTCACCCTAAATTTTTGTGGCTGTCTGTATGGTTGTCATTGCCGGCAGCCGACTGCTATTGCTACGCATTGATATTACAATTTTTATTGGTGTATACATATGTATACACACACCTTATATTGATATATGTAAATACCTTATATACATATATATTATCATATAATTATATTTTTATTTATACAATGTAAAATTCAATTCAAGTATACAAAAGGAAACAGTGAGCCATAATTTAAAAACATAAGAGGTGTTTCAATATTTATTTTTTTATTACAGAGAAGTAAATCACTCATTTCACATTTTATGGGGGAGTAAAAAAAAATTTAGCCCATCAATTTACTACTCGACAACAGGGCGGCCTTAATAAAATTGGAGGATTAAGGCGAAACATGAAAATGAGACCTTTATTATATTTAACAGAAAATTAAAAATTTCAAAAAAAAATAATTCTAGTATATACATCTTTTTATAGTAAGCATTTCGGACTTTATAGAATCAGAAGAAATTCTTATATAAAATATATACTATTTGACTTTTATTTTTCTAGCTTTTTTAGATGCAAAATTATTAGGTAATGTTTGTTTACAAATTATATATTTTGGATTATATATTTTGGGAGAATGAGTTTTGAGAATGGAGTTGCGGAATGTGAAATTTGTATTGAAAAATATGATGTATGTTTGTTTATGATTTGAAAATATTAAGAAAATTATTTTGAAAAAATTTGGTATGTTTGTTTATGTTTTTGGAGAAGACAAATTTTACTATTGTAGTCAAATCAATGCATTTTTATTATTTTGGGAGGGGACAAATTATATTGTAACACCAAGTCAATTCCTTTTTATTAGGTTTGAAGGATGTAAATGGATTTTAGTAGTATTTTTTATTATGATATAATAATAAAATATTATGATATGTAAATATATATATATATTCGTGATTGATAATTATTGTGATGTAAAGAATATGGGGTTTTTAGTTATTTATCAGTTAAATTACAAAGATAATTTGGTTATTTTAGAAACTCATTTTGGAAAAAAAGGAAGACACATGTTTGGTTACATTCTCCCAGAACAATTTTGTTTTGGGAGAATGTAACTGATGCTGCAAAGAACGTATCGGTC